>CAKJVC010000202.1:0-439073 GCA_918026815.1 Chalara sp. BL73
GGCTGTACCAAAATTAGTTCTACGGAGCTGGAGGGTTTCGAGGATCAACCCTACCTAGATCAGTAGAGCTTCTTGTTCGCTTGCCCAATACTGAGGAAGTCATGATTGAGCTGTTCTTGCAGTGTTGAAGAACGAAGAGTGGTTCGGGTATGATGAGAAGGAAGGTGGAATGGGAGAGTTGAGGAAGATGATGGTGAAATGTAAGGCGCGTCCCAGAACGCGAAACGCGTCGCGAAAAGTTAAAGTGGTTCTGGCAACCAGCCTCTCAATTTAAAGTGGTGAGTGGGGCGGTCATCCAGTCCTATGGTAAAATTTGAGGACTAGCCTAATTATATCGTCATGTTATGCTTTGAAAAAGAAATATTATTACAGCAAGACAACAAGTGAATTTTTCAAAAGAGAGGTCTAGAAGCTGCCTGCTCAAACTTCGGTGACTGCTTGATGTTGGGCGCCTAAATGAGAGAGCCCAGGGGTTGATCACAGAAAGTCACCGATTTTGGGTTCGCGTCGAATGCATCACGAAAGAAAGAGATGTATATAAGACTATAGTTTTTAAAGTTTGTTCAGAACAATGCCTAATAAAGCTCGTCATCTTCCCATTGAAAGAAACTTCCAATTTCATGATCTGGATCTTGTGCCTGAATAGGTGGAGCATCTTCAAGCATTCGAACTCGGACCTAAGCATCGGAAATGTGGAAGATATTTAGTGAGACCAGGAAAAGTATTTGTATATTGGACTTATCCATGAGGTGTATTCTGTGACTAAGGGGCATTGCAAGAATACATATCATAATTTTAAGTCATTTGGATTTGGTTGGTTTTGGATTCTATTGGATAATGATTCAAGTTGATATAGTACCGACCAGGCAAACAAATAAAAGCAAAGAGACTAGAGAGACCAGTCAGTGCTCTGAGAGATACTGATTACTCATAATGGAAGAGCATCAAGTCTAGGATGGGAACTTTGGTATCAAAAATGTGATTTACTACTTATATGGGGGCATGGAATTTAGTATCGCTGGTAGTACTGTACATGTTACTAATTTGGGCTGTTTTATCCTGTAGATAGGCGTCGAGTACGCAGAAGTAGCTCCAATTTTTCTCCCATAACCTGTCCTCAAACCCAGATGATCATACTTAGTTCCCCATGGTGGTTGCTCTTGAAATGACTCCGGATAGCTGAGCGGGATTAGCTGTTGAATCAACCTGAAGTCCTCTCGTGCTCTAAGCAGTCGCAAAGGCGATCATGTGTATCCTAATTATGAGTGTATGTGGTTGTTGAATGATATAAACGGAATGGACTCTTCGAAAGTGTTCAATGAATCCCCCGAAGTCGCCGACGCCTTCCTCTCCCATGTATTTCCACCGAATATCCGGACAAGCTTGGGCAACCTAGGCGCACGTATAAGATGATGCCTCTACTATTATTTAATGAATCTTTAATTTTCGAGTACATGAGCTCTGGCGGCGAGATGCCGAATCACCAGATATGTCTCAAAGCACTGTTTTACCCATCTTAGTAGACAAGTGAGCTTCAAGAGTCCTTCTGATGGAAGGGAAAAGGGAATATGCACCGGGAATATCAGTCTCTGCCGCCACAGTCCCGACCCGTGATAGATATTGTGGTTAATTATTAGCCGACCGCTTGAGCCAGGTCCGGGTACGTCAGTTTACCGAGCTACTTGATATACCCGAATGCCATTAGGAGACCGACAGAATGCACAATTTAGAAGTCGGTTACAGGTATGACATTCCAAGGTCAAAGCATAAGAGAATTGCGACTATTGAGTCAGCACTCATTACTCTACGGGTATCACATTGAGGTATCCAGCATGTCAAATCTGAAGCTTCTAGTGGACAGAGCAAGTAGTTGCTGGTAGCTCAAGGCTCTTTTAAGCTTTTCCTAGCAGCCGGCCCGCTGCATGCAAGATTTCATTTTTTAGCTCTCGAATTTGATATGTGACAATGTCATGCGGTACAGAGGGAAGGGTAGTGCTCTGTTTTGTCTGCAGCTTTGCTAACCTCCATTTTGTCAGTACATAGCATCCAAGCTTGGATGTGTCGCCCGGCTAAATTTATTTACTATGTACTCGGTGAGGTTATTGTACATTACCAGCCTGCTGGAACGGCAGACGGGGAGGAGCAGAGCATATTTTGCCGGCCAGCCTTACGGCTTACATGCTCTTACTTACATCAGAGCACACCCTCTCGGTACTGTTCGCTCCAATTGCAATGCTTGTCGCGATCAAAATATCAAGTATTGATGTTTATCCTCTTGAAAGGGGTGTGCCAGATTTTTCTTTATTGCCATTCTCGTCTGGTCGGATAGCTCGAGTTCCTGTGTAATTCTGATTATTGTTGTGCTTCCATTCCACGAGAATAAGTCTTTCTATATTGCATAATGGCTGACAAATGCATGTGTATATTAGTTCAAGTGCTATAGCATTCGTGTTCTCAATAAAGATGTTTGCCCGGCACAAGGTTGCAGGTCCCAGACTCTAGATGGGTTTCTTGGGCATCATCAGCGGCAAGGTAAATAAGTAGCAAACACACGGCAAGGCGCTTGAGAAGTCGTTCAAAATCACTCATCACACTACCTACCCTAGGTTTCGAGCTACTAAATCGTTTCGTTACTAGTCGCCGCGTATTATCTACTTACTCTCTCTTTAATCATTCGATTCATTTCCTCGCATAGTGGCTCTTGACCTGTTAAATAGCCGCTGAGGCAGGGTTGTGGTTTGTAGTCACCTCAGCGCCAAAGCTACCCCGCCCAATCATCGCAGCGCCCCTCACTGCGGACCCAGTCATCTTTCTTCAAGTCCAGGTCGCATTCGTTGTCCAAGCTGGCATATCCAAGATATTGAAATGCGAATACCTCTCTTGCCACTTCTATACAGTCTCGCCTACGCCTCTCATCCTCGCGCATCTTGTTCTTAGCTGAAAGACTGGTCTCTTTTGCGGTCGCATATCTTTCAACCTTCTCGTTGATACTGTACCTGGACCTGATACCTGCCCCCGCCTTGCCGGCAGCATCATATCCGTGCCTCATCCACATACATAGCTTACCCGTCGACCTTGAAGATCCTATAAATAACATTCTGTGCGTCACTTAGCGATACCGTCATTGGAGCATTCACCTCCTTCGTACCTGACGATGGCCACTCGTCAAGGCAAACCTGACGAGGAGCTCTTCCTCCAGAGACCGTCTGCGAATGGCGACGACAGTCCTACCGTCGAACCTTTGAGGATAAGCAAGCCGATGAGACCAAAACCTCACGCAGACTCAGCAGCTTCCTCGGGACGCTTGGGCTACCAGCCCAAAAGCATAAGCAGACCTTTCCACTTCCGCCGGGAGCATCAAGCTCTGCGAGTCCTCTACCCTACCCCGATGACGAGGATACCTATGAATATGTTCGTCCTGAATCTCGCACACACCGGGCTCCATACCCAGAGGACCGTCAACCTACACCGCCAAAAACAGTGCCAAAAGCGCAGAACGACAGACCACCCACCAATATTAGGACAGGTTCGAATGATACGTCTCCGCGGTTGAATATAAGCCCTGTTGATAAAAGGGGTCCTGGTTTAGCGGAACGACGTGGTACTGCCCCAAAGCCATTACCTGAATCCCCAGGGCCAGAATTGCCAGATAAAGAAGGTCTTTTTGCAAAAGCACCAAGGAGGGACCCTAAGCCTGCCACGGGTACAACTACATATCCAGAGGTGTACTACCCACCACCAATTCCTGCATCTTCGGTGACGAATGGGAGATCAAATGATGGTACTAGTTTGGTTGCGCCGACACCCAGCGGGATGAATCGATTTTCGTCGACTGCCTCGACGTCAACCACGAGAGCCAATAGAGGCTCTCCGCCTCCTCCCGAGACGCCAATCGATCTTCCTGTTGGCGGTGGGATTGAGGCTCGTTTTGCTGCAGCTGGAATTGCTGGAACAGGGACTTTAAACAGTCTCCATGCCCAAAATGCAGCTGCAGCACAAAGGCAGAATCAATACGGAGGACCGCCTGTATCACAACTACCACCAACACCTGGACTTATCCCAGCACAAAACGCTCCTAGACCATGGACTCCCACTGAATCGCCAGATAACCAGCCCCATGGGCCTCCAACGGTCTACCAAGGAACTAATCAAGTCACAACTTCAGCATCCCCTCCTCCACAAGGACGGCAAGGATCCCAATCCGCACTTGAGCAGGACCTACAACGTATGAAGTTGTCAGCTTCACCTCCACCAGCATACTCCAGTCTTTCTCCAGGTGCCGTGGGAGGAAGTTCTGCCCAGTCATATCCAGTTGAGAAACAGCGTCCTACGGGGACCCCTGCTGCGATCACTACAACGTCAAGACCAGATATTGCATCTCCATTAACATCTCCTGCACTACAGCATCCAGGCCATCCAGCTTTTGCAAATGATCCAAGACAAGAACCTATAGCTCCACAGCAGACCCCCCAAAACCCACAAGCTGTGCAGCCGGTTCAGGCGCAGCAATTTGCAAATTCATCTCCATTCCAAGGTGCTGGCCCAAGTTCACCTCCGCCTCTTCCAGAAGGCTGGATTGCTCACTTGGACCAAAACTCTGGCCAATATTATTACATTCATCTCCCAACACAAGCTACTCAATGGGAGTTTCCTAAAGGGCCAACCCCTCTAAATCATGACACCGCACCACTTTCTCCGACAATTTCCATATCTACATATGGAAATCCTCTGGCTTCGCCAGGTTTGAGCGTCTTCGGCAAAACTCCACTTGGATCACCTGCTTTTCCACCACATACTCCCGGATATGCAGAAAGCATAATGAGTATGGCATCTCAGACGCCTACAGCCGCGGGTTTCTCTGGGCCACCACCAAGTGCTGGCGTTGACATGTACAAGGTTGCCCCTACTAACGGGGTATATTTTGGTCCATATTTACGCTATGTCAATATGGATTTCGAACGTGGTATGTGGCTTGGCACCATTATGCTCGTGACAGACGCTCCACAGCCGCCAACAATACACATACATCTCAGTACCGATCTATCGCCTAACCCACGGCAACTCCAGCCCAATCCTATCTTCACTCACCAGAGGTATATTTTCTATCGCTATGATGTTGATCTAGCCATGGGTGAAGCAAGTGAGAAATGGACATATGCTATCACGTCTCATCTTGGCTGCACCCGTTACGAATACCTTGTGGCCGGTCGATTTGAGACGAATTGGCGGTTTATTGCTCACTCCGGTAATGACTTTGCAATGAATACATCGGCCAATGATCGGTCAAAATTAGGAGGCGTTGGATTAATGTGGAAAGACGTTTTGCAAAAGAATGTAGAGTGCGGAGGGTTTCATGTGCAGCTTGGCTTGGGGGACCAGATATATGGAGACAGACTATGGAGAGATATTCCATTGCTCAAACAATGGCTTGCCATGAGTGGCAAAGATAATCGCAAGAATGCACCTTGGACAGCAAGGCATGAGGAAGATGTATCGCACGCATACTTTCACTTTTATACTAGCCATTTTGATCAACCGCATCTCAGGGAAGTATTTGCTCAAATCCCGCACATCCTCCAGATCGATGACCATGATATGTAAGCCTTCTGGTTGCCTTCCTCTTTCTTTGAGAGATAATACTAACTTTAAGACTAGCTTCGATGGTTTTGGATCTTATCCAGAATATATGCAAGCCTCCCACATGTTCAAAAATATTGGGCGTATTGGCATTGAGATGTATCTTCTTTTTCAACATCATACGACTCTTGAGGTTCTCAGGAATGTAAGCAATGATGTTGACCTATTTACAATCACGGGTACAGGCTGGCACTTTGTTAAATATCTCGGTCCAGCCGTTGTGGTCGTCGGACCAGACTGCCGATCAGAGCGAAATCAACGCCAGGTACTCGCTGGTCCAACATATCAAGGCCTCTTTCCCAAAGTTGCAACACTACCCCCCAGTGTACAACACTGCATATGGATGGTTTCTGTCCCAGTCGTCTATCCACGCCTGGAGACTGTGGAAAGCATCGCACATACAATGGCAAATGGCAAGAAAGCAATTACAGGCAGTTACAATCTCATCGGTAAGGTGGCTGGCTCGGTTGCTGGAGTCGTAGGTGGGAAAGAAATGGTTAACTCCGGATTTTCATCCGTCAAGAAAGCTGTAGGCAAATCAGGTTTGATGGGTGGTGTGCTCAACACCTTTGGGGACATTGATATTGCTGATGACCTTCGAGATATGTGGACGCACGAGTCAAAGGATCTCGAGAGGACTTATTTGATAAGAACTCTGCAAGGCATTGCCCATCAAAAGGGCATTCGCATGACCTTCCTCTCTGGAGGTAAGAAGCTCTATCCATCTCTCACAGTACATCGCTAACATTCGTTTTATAGATGTCGGTTGTTGCGGTGCTGGTCTCGTCCACGACCCCAGCCATCCAGGCGATCATAAGACTATGTATCAAGTAATTTCATCGGCCATCGTTGCCGCACCACCTTCAAATTACGTCCTTAAGATGCTTCACAATAACAAACCACTGTACGTACCACAGAATGGACAGAAGACAACCAACCAGGTCTCCGACACGAAAGAGGACATGATGGAGATCTTCCAAACCGATACCAATGGCGGCGCAAGAGAATTAAAGAAGTTAATGGGAAGGAGGAACTATGTTGCGTTCGTGGCATACGATCCTGAGCAAATTGCGCCAACAGGGTATGCAGCAAGCGTGCATAGCGGCAATCAAGGACTCGCGAAGCTGAGCTTAGCAATAGACTTCGTGGTGCAAGGAGACAGCGGATTTAGCCCGCCTACAAAATATGGCCCGGTGATAATTCCCAGCCTTGAGTTTGGGAGGTAGTTAATATGGTGTTATGATAATCCTCCGTTTCTAGCTTGGGCGGTTGTTGATGGCGCATGGGAAACGATTTGAATGACGATATATCACTATTTGATGACGAAAGAAACATTTGGCATTTTTGTAGATGGAGTTGTTTGAACGCGATAAATGTTGGTTCCATAACGTTTTTGTCATATATGCCAATCTCTCTCTCGGATCATGCAGTGTAGCGAAGAGACAATACTTGTTGTAAAAATGACCATGATTTTCTAAGTTCTCGCTAATGTAACCCATCGCTTTTAGGTGATGCCATTACTCCGTTTCAAAGCCTGCTTGCAGAACTCTCCTGCTTAAAAGTATTCATAGATCGAATAGCTTCTTCAATTCCACTGCCGTCTCGTCTGGGTTGAGCACCGTGTGACCAATCGTTCTTGGGTCGCTGAATATCTCGTAGTCGTTTCCGCCGGGATATGTCTTGTCTCCAAAGAAGTGTACGGTGGTGTATGCAACACCACCCTCCTTCTTGGCCTCTGCTTCAAGGTGTCGTAACGCGTAAGTCTTATCCCAGCCCACAGGAACCACATCGAATGAGATCTGGCCGCCAATCGAGTATCTGCCTCCACATCAGCTTCCAAAATTACCCCTTAGCCTCTTGGCTAACCTCTGCCGTAGTGAAATTTTGATGAGAATGAACTCACGTCAACCCATTATCAGGAAACTCCTTCTTCAGCTCCGCGATAAACTTCTCCCGCACCTTATGCTCCTTGTCATACTTCTCAAAGTCGTTTCGCTCTTGGATGCTCGCATTTCTCCCAATAGGGCTGACATTGATCATACCATTTCTGAACTCTACGAAGGTTCCGCGCTTTATGGGGATGTCGAGATCGGCGACATAGTGCAGGATGAAACGCACGAGGGACTTGTATTTCTCCTCACCAAGCCAGGCGATGAAGGAGGTGCTCGCGAGGGGAACGCCGAGCTTGTAGGCCGTGAGCCCGTTCTCGGAGAAGGAGAAGTCGAAGAGGGAGGTTACGGGGACATCGCGGGAGCCGAGTTGTTCTTGTTGCTACGGGACGTTAGTGTGGTTGATGGAATTTGGTGGGAAGAAGAGGGATAAAAAAGATACCTTTGCAAGATCAGAACCGCCTACAAAGCCGATAGCTACTTGAGTGCGGAGTTTCGCGAGGAGGGCAGTCAATTCTGGGGTAACGGTCTGAAGAAGGAATCAGTAGGGCTGCGAACGTCAGGGCGGGGCACATACTCGACGGGCGAGAGTAAGAGGCCCATCAACGTCGAAGAGGCAGATCGTGTTCGCGATAGGTCGCTGATCTAGTGGAGGATATTCTGCTGCCATCTTGTCGTAATTTGGAATTATTGTTCAGCACAACTGTGAGTTTTGTTTGCGATGTTCACAGTTTGGTGTTTGGCGGTCAGGAACCCAACACACTCAGGAGGACATTTGAGGTGGGGCAGCACAATACGGTCCCTTGAGTACCCCTCTTTCTTGGCGAACTCGGCTACGCTTGCCCTGTTATATACATATATATATAGACACAGAGAGAGAGAAGCAATTGATAGAGGTTTTATCAATATCCTTCTAATATTGGAACCCCTATCTTTCCTTAGCCGAAGCTCTTCTTGATGCTCTTACAAAATGTTGACATTGATTTCATCATTCTTCCTCTTCTATAATAATACCCCATTCGTGCTGCACGTTTCCGTATTTGATGTCCGACAACCACTGCTTCAAAGCGACTGCATAGTCTCCCCCCTTCCCATTGCCCATCGATATATCTATCTCCACGTCTCTGAAATTAATGGCACTCACTGGTGTGATAAAGTAAGCCGTACCAGAAACAAATGCCTCTACAAGTCGTCCCTCCTTCCATGCCTCCTCAACCTCAACCATGGTGTACACTCGCTCTACAACATCGACGCTCTGAACACCTGCTTCAGTCAGGAACTTCGAGTCTTTCGTCAATCTTGCTCTAGCAAGGTCAAGAACACTCCGTCTTGTAATTCCATCAAGAATGATCTTCGAGTCTAATGGGGCTGTGACTAGTTCCAACTTCCCTTCCCTCGTTTTCCATACCACAAAGAAGTTACTAGCTCCTGCTTCAGTTACCTCAAATTCTTTTTGATTGTTTAGTAACCACAAGATCTGGTCATAACCACGTTTTCGCCCTTCCATATGACTCACGAAGGCTGGACCATAGTTTGCCCCAACCTTTGCATATCCGAAACCACCAGGCCAAGCCCGGGTATCATTCTTGGAGGCGAGAAGCTTCAGCCCGTATGGCTTGGGCGGGGCTCCTGGCGGAACTGCATCACCCGACAGATCGGGCCATGGTGTGGCGATGATGAACAATAGTACTTCGGTCGGAGCAGTAACGCCTAGCTGCTCTCCGTTACCAATAATAGTTGGGCGGAGGTATAGGAAGGTTCCAGCTCTATCCTTCGGTAGCCATCCTACTACAGTGTGAGACGCTATATTATCAAGGGACTGAGAAAATACTTACGTGCACCATCAACTTTTAAGAAAGCATGGATCAGTTTCTCCAGCTGAAGAGGGTTGAAGGATGGTAAAGCCACCCGAGTTGAACTCATGTTCAATCTGGCACAGTTCAGATCGGACCGGAAGATACGCAGTTTGCCATCATATCCGCGATACACCTTCATGCCTTCGAAACACTGTGTTGCGTAATGCAGACATGAAGCCGTTGGCATTATAGATAACGGTCCGTATGGAACAATCTCAGGTGTGTGCCTGCCAACAACTCAGAGTTAGCATGTTCATCTCGCCAATTGATGATGTGTAGAAACCAGATATAAGCAAGTAAGTATAATGTTGAGATAAATAATCGTCAGAACTGCAGAACGATGGGATGACAATAAGCATTGAAAACCTACCACCCATGGTCATGAGTCCAATCAACCTTGAGCATATGATCTGTACATGATTTGAACGTCCAGACCTCTTTCGAGTTGATTTCTGGAACAGGCTTCGGATCAGTTGTTCTGGTTATCTTTATGTATGAAGCATCAAGGTCGCGAATCGCTGGCGTTTTCCGAGCATCGGCCTTAGCATGTTTGATTCCAGCAGCTGTAAGTTCACTGATCGATGAGACACCGTTTTTTGTATCCCCATTTATAGTCATTTCGAGAGCTGTACTTCGAATTGTTTTGCTCTGAATATTCGGTGTCAGCAATAACTATCAAAACTGTTATCAATTGCCATTGACTCACAGCTAAATCTTATCTGATAAGTGAGAAACTCTTATAATACTATCTGAAAGTCAAATTGGGAAGGACAAAGACTAACATATAAATGAAGAAAGCCTCCCGGAAAATACTGAGATATATATAGTGAAACAAATCTATTCCTGGGGAATGAAGAACAGGTACCCTGGCCAGTAGTCGTGGCCAACACGCATGAGTTGAGTGAAGTCACGTGTTGCTGGAAACGCCCTACGTTTGACAGATCAAAATTATGGGGTAAGTTAGATCCTCTGTTTCCCACTAAGAGAACTACTCTCTTGTAAGCTTTGATCACTGGATGGCTCGTAGAGACCATCTCTTGGGACCAAAAAAAAGTAACCTCCACCCAGGATGTGCTCTTGCGAAGTCTTCAATCTTTCGTATTCGGAAAAGTTGTGACTCAGAAGTTTAACGTCTATTGAAGAAAAAGTATATTAAAGTGTATTTTGTTCTTTAGATTAGAGCCTCACATTCATTACATTAATATTTTTTTTAAGATACGTCTGAAGTCAAGGCTTTGTGCTCCACAGTTTATTGCGTGGACAGAGTTTGAGAAATACCAAGAGTTTGATTGTCATCTTGACGCCCTAGCTGGCAATGGAAGGGCGCTCTATTCCTGCAGGTCAGTTCCTTGTTTGTTACTGTTTAATCCATTGCAAGTTGCTGGTTGGTGGCGCTGTTTCTTATCTCGGCTCAATGGCAAGAACAGTGTTTGTGTCAGACATTGATTTTGAATCATAAGATAACGGTTTGTTTTCAGGCCTCCTGGGTAGATACTATTCTGCACGTCATATTTATGGCCACTACCGAAGCTGCGGCGTTACCGGGAGGTATATATTAATTTTAATTTTTTTTAGAGGAAGAACCTGACATGATAATTTGGCCTATGGCTATTGAAATTTATTACTTTATACGAGACATTGGAATATAATAGCTACTCAATTTCCTCCAAAATTCGAAGTAATAATCTTCAAGAGTATAGCTGACTTTAAGCAGATATATCATTTCCCTGGAGCAAGATCTCAGAAGCTTATTGAGGTACGCTTTAGCAAAAAATATTGCAAGGCATCCTGCACTCTGTTATAGCATCACAGCAGAGAAATTGGGGTCTCCGGCACATCTTATCCGCCTTGAATCCATCGAGTTCAATGATGTGGTTGAATTTCATAAATCAAGTCTTGCAGCCAGCAACGAAGATGCTCTGTTGGCCAAACATATTGGTCATGCACATGAACACGTCTGGAGTGACCCAAACAAGCCGGTCTGGAAACTCATAGTTTTTACCCATGAGCATGGGTCATTAACCAAGACCAGAGCAGTTGATCTTGCATTCATCACTCATCATGCTATTTCTGATGGGCTAAGTGCAGCAGCCTTCCACAAGTCCCTTCTCGAATATTTGACTGAGGCCAGTTCCTCTATAGCCCAAGAATCGATCTGGCCATGCGTGATACCATCAGGCCTTCCCAAGCCACGGAACATAGAAGATATTCTGTCACATACCGCAGCTCCTACTGAAGCTCTCCCAGCCGCATCTCCGTCTATTACAAAATCAATTACCATGCGCGTCCTCCCCACCAATCCGGACTTCGTATCGTGCGTCAGCATTCTAAGCATCCCAGAATCCCTTGTTCCTGGAATTTTAGTCTACTGCCGTGACATAGGAACGTCTCTCACTGGGCTGCTTCACGCCCTATTTACCATCTACCTCTCCCGGGTCTTTCCATCACAAACACTCACGGCAATAACGCCATACTCGCTGCGTAGCTGGACCTCCCTGCCACTCACTGAAATGGCGAACCATGTATCATACATCCGCAATATCTGGTCCCCCCTCGATAATACTCGTTCCCTTTCCTTGGCAAACGATCCAACCTCAACACCAGGTTCCGCTGTTATAGAGAACACAATTATTAAGGTCATAACAACGAAATACCATGAGGAGATTACGTCAGAACTTCAGCAGGTTAATAGTCGAGGACCTCTCATCTTAAACGCCATATCCTCGATTCCTAACTTGAACTTCACGCAGTACTGCGAGTCCAACATTGGGGCTAGTAATTCGGCTACCTATGAGATTTCAAATCTCGGAGTCGTCACTGCCCCTTCCCTGAGCGCTATAGACACAGAGAATGAAGCGGTGAAGTTGGAGAAGCTTGTCTTTACACAAAGCGCCATGGTCGCTGGCCCAGCGCTTGGTGTCGGCGTTGCGAGTTTGGCTAACGGCCCGTTGGTCATCAGTTTCTATTGGGAGGAGGGGGTCTTGTCCACGGATCTTGTTGATGGTTTAAAGACCTATATTGAGAAGAAGTTAGGCGGTCTTGGCAAGTGAAGTAATCCGTTAAGTATAACAAAACGGGTTTGGGAAAGTGACCGAAGGACTGTGAGTTACAAGATGACATAAAACGGATTTCAACAGTGGCATGAAAAGCATTTAGAGTAGTAGACAGATCCAACTCTGTATGGAATAATTCAAATGGATACCAGAAAGTTTCCTCACGTTTTTTAATGCGTGGGCTTAAATCTACACGCATGTCAGGGGCCATATTTCGCTTGCAGACATGCCTTCGTGCCAAGCATAGCATCTTGCAAATGTTAGCAAAATTACGACACGTAAAATCAACTCAGCTTATCGATGATATTTAAAGTAAGCTCAATAAATGAAGAATTGGTATCTTGTACCCTAATGTATTGACTGTCGATTTCAACTTGGACTTAATGTTGAGGTTAAGGCTTTAGCATAAGTGAAAGCCGAAACTCTAATAGAAGCCGCTGTCGATTTCTGCTTACGAAAAACAATAGAGCGAAACGATATAGAATCACAACGCATCGTACACGACAATTCTAGACCTTGATTCAGAGCCCCTTCACCGTAAAGCCTAATCTACCGCGTGTTTGGCCGAAAGGTTGACGCTAGCCTTCCCATCCTCCTTTCTGATTCTCTGCCTCGCCTCTTCATTCCCATTCTTCCACATGTCAATTCTCCTCAGGTGGCCAGCATCGAATTGCTCTCTCCACCATTTTTCCCACTTAGGTAATACCCTCCCCTGCCCATCCTTAGGCTCTCCGGCCAATTGCCTCACCTCCTCGAAGTACTCTTCGAAGTCTGGATAAAGTGCCGTGAAAGGTACACCATCGCCCCTTTTATGGATTCTATCTTCCTCCCATTTCTTCTGTTCACTTTGGGAGGGAAGTCTTATTCTGCCTGCCAAAAAACGGGCTGCCAGAACAGCTTGCCACTCGAATACCTTGAAGGTGAAACCTGCCGCAATAGCCCCTACAAAACAAAGCGTGGGATCTTCGCGCCAGAAGACGTGCTGATAGAGATTTGGAAGGCGATTGTTGCGAATTGTGGCTGCGAGTTCCGGGAGGAAAGGAAGAGTCCAGGTATATCCTGTTCCAAAAATCACGTGATCAACATCATCCAGTTTTGTTCCGTCTTCAAAATGGACGGTTCTCTCGCCAGCCTCTCGGCTGGAAGTGATGTGGCTTACGGGAGGACATCTTTTTATATTTGGATGCTGAAAAGCCCAGTCGGAGAAGTACGGGTGATATCGCCCACGGACAACGGAGTGGAGTGGTGTCTCAACGATATCAGCCATCGTGAAGGAAATATCAGCTCCGGAGATGCTGGCTCCAACGACAACGACTCTCTTTCCTCGATACTTTTCAGGGTCTCTCCATGATTTGCTGTGCTCAACGGAGCCAGGAAAGTTTTCCGCAAATTCTGCTAATCCGCGAATTGTAGGAATAAAAGGAACAGTGTAATGGCCTGATGCCACGACTACAGCATCAAAACTCTCAGTCCACCATTTATCGAGACCACTCTCAACATTTGGCTGCCTAAGAGTGACAACCCATTTATTGGTCTCTTTATCTTTATGCACCAGTTCCGCAGTTGTATTGTAAGTGACCAATTTGTGGTATTGTTTTCGGTCCAGTAGGCTTTCAATGTAGCCTTCTACAACTTTCCAATGCCGAAAGGGAGAGTCTTCGCCATGTCGTAGTATATTTAGGGTAGACCTCTCTTCAGGAAACGGCTCCTGAGAAAAGCTCATTGCGTGAGCATCAATATTTGTTTCTAGGGTAGGATAAACTGTTGTCTCCGAAAACCGATACTGGGTATTGTGTGGAATTTCCGTTGGGAGATTATCAGGTATTGGCAAGGTGGCATCTGGCGTGCGTGCGGCTAATTTTTCATAGTCTGTAAGCCGTTGAACATGATCTTTGGGGTCCTCGATCCTAGACATGGTGAGAAAGTTGACTCTGAAATTTTGAGAAAGACTGACCAACATCCTCCCGCCTTTTCCCTTCTTTCAAACAGTCGAATCTTATCAAATGCCTGTTCCTGGGACAATGCATCTACAGTAATTGCTCCAGCTGGACCAGCGCCAATGATGGCAATTGACTTTATCGGCGCCATATTTAGACGCGCCAACTCTGGCACATGGGACATGCGGGGCCTAAGTATTGTACCAGAAGAAAAAGGATGGCGGACTACTGCGAAGAATACAATGCAAGGCTCCCTAGATCAAGGCGAATGGGAAAGTTCCCTGCTCTTGATCGAGACGGGCAGCTTGTTTGATAAAGACATGTTGCTCAGGTATAAATTGAAGGAAGTGTCGGTGACAGGAGAAAGAAACTACTTTATGGTGGGGGTAGATTGCGACATATTTGAAGAAGCAAAGCAAGAAAGGCTTAAGGTTAAGCCCAAAAGTACTAAATGTTGATCCGGGTGAGCAGATTGCAGGATGATATCCTTATATCAGGATATTATTGCAATCAGAAGGTGTCCTGTCATGTCTGAGAAACTCTACACACATTAAACAGATGTGCCCCAACTTACCCAAGACCTGATTATGTACGCATATGCCGGGGGGGCTTGAGGCTGAAATGTGATAGACTCACATTGGGAGTGCCCGTATTTAAGCGAGCATAAAAAAAGTTGAAAAGCAATTCAAGGCTCAGCTCGTGGCTTGCGAATCAACCCGACAATGAGCATTTCTTACCTATCCGCCGAACGCCTGCAGGAACATTTTCATTGTGTAAGGCTGATCGCGCGGCACGGGACGGCATACTATCAGCATCTTTGAAACCAATTTCTTAATCTTAAAATACGAAAATAGCAAGACTGGCCAGGTACCGGACCAGGTTCTGAAGGCAGAATTGCAGGCACACTAGAAAGGGGCATCAAAGTAGTACTTCCTGCTTGCTATTCCATTGAATCTATGAGAATTGGCCGTGCTCTGGTGCAGCTCTTATTTTCTAGCGGGCTTTAATCTTAGTTGCCCTTCTCCTTATGTGCGATTTCTTCAGACTCATCTGCACGTTCCCCCAGCTCCTATATCTTGTTTGTCTCACGCGTCATGAAACGATTAGGCACACTCCGAGCCAGCCGTTGTAGTTGGCGTTTGGCGCTTTCGGGTCATTCTCGTTCCTGACTAGCAAGGCCGAGTTGTACGAATGTAGATTATGTCTAAGTTGATGTCTGGCTGATATCGTGAAGGTCAGTACACAATCGCGGTCCCGATTACTATGGATCTTATATGGCCGTGAGAGATCTATATTGGATGCCATGTCGCTGGACGGGAACTTCAGGTTCCTGAAGGTGGGATTATCATCACATCCTCATGTCCGCATTTAATTGATCCGAAGAGCTGCTTCGCATGAGTGCTGATCGGCTTCAAGATCTCCCACGCAGTCATGGAAAAAAATCGAAGGTGCGTGGAGTACCCGAAGGCTTGATTTCTGCAGCTATACCCGCTTAACGCTACACCAGGGACAAAGCTGTCCTACCGTTGTCTGCGGCTGAGACAGATTTAGTACATCTATCCTCGAATTCCCCTTTGTTTTTTCCTTCCCCTTTCCCTGTATCCCACCGCTCTTTTCTGGATTCCTTCGAAACTAGTCATTCTTTACTCTCACTTAGTCCGTCTTTACAATATTCCAAAATGTATCTCCATGCCGCTTTCGTCGTCTTTACCTTCGCTGTCGTTGAAGGTACTACTACCCTCGCTCGACGGGTACCTTCTTCCGAGCTTGTCAGCCGTGATGCTGTTCAAGGATGGTCTCTCCAGTCTGGCAGTGCTCCGACTTCAGCACACTCTTGTGGGAACGGAGCGTATTGCCCGATAAATCTGCACTGTAACGCCATGGTCAACAACCACCAGGTTGCTGCTTGTTGTACTTCCTGTAAGAGCAGAGCCTGCATTGTAAGATCAATACTAATACTTCATAGCCAACGACTGTAGGGGCGAAGTTGAAGGCGCGCCAAGGTGCGCAGACCCATCATGGAATCTCTGGGTTGGCTACGATGGAAACGGCTTCTGTTGTGAAGCCGGATTTGTTGGGGTCTACGATATAACGAAAAGCGTGGCTGGCACTTGCGTCACTAGTGACAATATCGGAAGCCTGCGCACTGGTATCCTCACCTCTACAGGAGTTGGAGCAGCAGAGCCGACGATCGCCGTGCCACCTGCATCTTCCACATCTGCTGGCAGATCTTCTACCACGGCAGCCGAAGATACCGCTAGGCCGACATCAAGTCCTGCAAGTGGGAGCTCAGGTGCGAGCTCAAATACGTCTGCGGATACGAAGTCAGCGTCTACTACACCTACAGGCACAGCTGGCACAAGCCTAGCCTCAACTTCCACCTCTTCTACATCGCCGACGGAGACTGCTAATCGTGGTATGAAGGTCGAGAGCGGAATGGGATTAGTTGGTGTCGCTTTCATTGCTGCCGCTCTACTGTGATAATTTGGCCATGATTGCGTTGAAGGTGGTCCGGTGATGAATTGGCGGTCTTGGCTAACAAACAAATTTGGGATTTCATGTGTAGTTGTGTAGAAGTACAAGTAGAAAAGTATAGAACAGGCCTTGTTTTTTCAAATGTAATACTTGCCTCTCAGTTTGGATCCTCATATCTTGTAACTATTTTATAACACATCTTGCTCCATGATAAGAATAGCGGCAGGAATTCCATACCGTTTTAGGTAGAAGCTGGTAAAGGGGTTTAAACAAGATACCAGTAATTTTTATGTAACAGGTTCTCCATATCGCAAGACAATGTACTGAGAAAAGTCTCATTATGATCTACTATATACAAGTCTTCTGGTCTACTATTTTACGGTTCGTTGGCGGTTTTGACTTGTACTTTCTTGGTCTTGATATCTGCTGGTAAGTCTGGCAGAACTTTGCCGTCAGTGCCTCTGGGTCGTCTTTTCCAACCTGTTTTGAAGAGCTGGCCCATGCTAAATCTTGGGAAAGGGTGCGCCTCGGTGTTAATAACAATTTTATCAAGAGGTAGAAGATCATTCGACGAGAAGAGTAGAAAGAAGTATTTCAGTGTTTCAGCCTAGCGATATCAGCCTATAAGAAAGGAAAGTGATGGACGAGACTTACCAGCCAGAAACTCTCCATGTTATCTCTCACCAATGGGGGAATGACATTAGCATCAGACAAGCTGGTGAAACCACCTCCTTCTTCTACGGCTGTATAATTCATGAATGAGCAGAACATCTCCCATCCCCATTCTCTATACTTCACGTCACCAGTTATTCTCCACATGTAAAACAAACTCTCTACTGTTTCTGGCCGTTGAAGGTTGTGAACATCATTTGGCTTGATGACAAAGTCCTTCCTCCATTCCGCATCCTCACTTTCATCAAAAAACTCAGGGGGTTGATGAGAGGCCGATGCAGGGAGTGGTGGGTCGTCTACATTAAAGTAGGTTATCTCTGCAGCTAGACCTGTCGCCATGACTTTATACATGCCCCAGCAGGTTTGAGTCAGCTCACGCGCCAGTCTCATGTCATCGTCTTTTTTCTTCGACCAAGTAGATAGCTTTTTGGCTTCAGCTTCAGTGAGTCCTCCTGTTGCTCCAAGTGCGATAGTTCCTGCCATAAAGCATACAAGATGATCCATTTTAGGAGATAAAGGTTTATCGAGACCATTGGGGCGCTCAGCAAGAACCGTGAATTTGGATGGCGAGGAGTATGTAATTAGATGTTTTCGAACACCAGAAAGCGCTTCGTCCCATAATTCTTCGTAAATTGGCTCCTCTTTCGACGTTTGTAGATACTGCTTGATCAAATACTCATAGTATGAATCACCTCTACTACCCAATCGTATATTGTTGCCTCTAAATTGTCCATTGTTTGCGTAGATATAGATGGGAAGTAAGCCATCTTCCATTGCATTGTCGTCAATTACCTTAATGACGTTCTCTGCCTTTTGCCAGTAGAATGCTTCACCAGTAAGCTTTGACAAGTACTTTAATTCCAGTTGAAGCGTTGCTGCTTCAGCTGTAGACGATGCTCCGCCATCATCATGTGATGGTACTCCTTGATTTGTTTTTAGGTTGACGCTGGCAAAAGGGATTCCAGAAGGTGATTCAAAGGCACCCATCAATCGATCAGCCAGATCTTTTGCTTTTTCTAAATAAAGATCCTCTCCAGCCGCACCTTCATCGTCATCTGTCAACGGCGCCATGTTCGGAAATTCGGTAGAAAGATAATGTGCTGAAAGCAGGCCCCCAAGCATTCTAATTGTGGTTTCGAATGTGTTAACCTCCTGGTCCTGATCGTAGCTAAGTGACGTCCCTATCCACTCCCTCGCATGAGATAGCCTGCTAGTTAAGTTCATCAATATCATTGTATCCAAAGCATCCACTATAATCCAACCCATGCCATTTGGAGCCATCTGCCGTCCTCGTTTCGACACTGGATGAAACTCATCCTTTCCTATTATAAGTTTGTCAGAATCTCTTCATTACGTCATAGAGGTTGTTTGACATACCCCAAGCATATCTACTATATGCATCCCAACTCAAGGTAAAAGCTTCCACCACACGTTCACGCCGGCCGTCCCAATTCACTAGGTCCTTCTCCCCAGACCGCTGTAGCCAGCTCCAGGCACTTCTCCCTTCCTTCTGTTCAGTGTGACTTCCGAAGAAGCCAAAAACATATAATACAAAGAATAAGAAAAATGTCGCTATTCCTACAATTCTTTTCCTCCTCCAGAGGGGCTGCCGTCTTCGTGAAGACACATATGAATATGGTTTGTCTTTATACATCGGAAGGTCCGTTTTTTTCTCGAAAAAGTTTCCTACTCGGTCTTGCATACCACCAAGCATGCCGTTATTCGTGTTTGGCGACCTCGCAGTTATGCCAGAAGCTGCCCATGCCCTGTTCTCCATTTCTCTTTGCGGACTTGTGAATGATGGGACATTCTGTGGTATAGTGAAGGATGTCATTTCTTCTAAAGTCTGTTTACCAGCTTCGAATGCCTGCGAACCAGCCTCTATGGCTTGGACGCCAGCGCCTCTTACTCTTTGCGTAGCGTCTGCGACGGCTTGTCTGGTTGTGTGCCGCAAGATCTGGTAGGTAGGGGATTTGTGAAGGTTGAACGGGTCGCGAACATTCATTGAGTGTTCAAAACCATAACGCTATATGTTGCGGATTAGATGGACAGAGAAAGGAAATTATATATTAAGTGAAGCTGCTGTAGGATCAATAGTTAGCAATTGGATTCGGATCCATCCCCAAGAAGCCAGCTTGCGGTACAGCCTTGTGAAGTCTTGTCAGCCGTGGCCCGCCTTGGCATTCGTTAACCACGAGACCGGCACGTTCAAAAATGGCACAGAGAGTCACTACATCAATGAAGTGGGAAGGTGTAAATATACTGATTGAGATCAGCACAGCTAGTCAGTGATTGAGTCTGTAAAATGAGGGTGAATCTTTTGGCTGAGGCTTGAACCTTAACGGGCCATATCAACCTTGGGGATTGAAAGAATTATCAACAGGACGAACCTTTATACTTGTATTACGAAGATTCTCGGTCGTGGTGCCTTGCTTCACTTCAATATCTCCTCAGCCTTTGGGGTTTTCCAGTCGTCAACGGCCTTACATCTAGGTCAAGATACTTAATATGTCACACAGAGACAACTACCGTCAATGGCCCTTTTTGACTAAAGAAGAGTTCGAGCTTGCATGCGCTTACTTTGATCAAAAGTATGTGAGAGCGAAGTTAGGGCCTACACGAAAACTATTCAAAATTCGTTCCCGTAGAACCGCTACCACAGGAGTTACTTATATCGAGATCCTTCGACTTCTCAAGCTCCCAGAAGAAGACAATGATCTATTAGGCGCTTTCGAGAAATTGGGCAGAGAAGATGGCATGGAGATGAACGACGTGGAGATGTCAAACGAAGATGCGGACGGAGTAAGTTGGACCCTTCTCTTGTTCATTATTGTGGTAGTTGATGTTGAGAAGGATGCTCTTCGCGGAGAGGTAAATAATGGCAGTGGGAATGATGACTTTCCTCCCCAATACAGCGAATACTCTCATCAGCCATACGTTACATATGAGATTCATCTGCATCCAACATATAGCATGCCTACACTATGGTTCACCTTACATGATCTGCCAATGGGTGAGCCGACTTTTGATTTGGACTCTGTCTACCGATATCTTGTTCCATCAGAATATAAGAGCCAGCTACGTACAGTTGGCATGACTGGAGGACTATCAGCTGCAGTAAGCCATTAATTACATTTTATATGTCTTCTAATACTGATGAGCTTTTCAGCCACACCCATTAACTGACGTACCGGCCTTTTTCATACACCCATGCCAGACCAAAGAAGCTATGGAGAATTTTGACTGCCCAATAGATTTATATCTCATGATATGGTTAGGCTTGGTGGGCGGCAGTGTTGGGCTGTGGGTCCCACCTGAAATGGCCCAAGAATAAAGTCAGGCTCCATAAGGTTATACAACACAATAGGATCAATTCTTACACAGAAAATTATGATCTGTCCATATTCTAAAATCGCTTTCAAGATATACCACGGCATGCATTGAGCCCGTAAACTTTTGTCGGCTTGGGTGGCGCCATCAATTGCCAATATTTTCCCCCGTAGCCCTTTGCCCCAAACGCCCAACTCCCACAGTCTTGATGAATTGAGCTTATTCATCATCGTCGCTGTCCTCTTCCATAGCAACATCGCCTTCACTATCTTCTTCCTCTTCTTCCTCTTCTCGCCGCCTCTTTTGACCTGCTATACTTGTCGTTGGACTGCGAGCATCCTCCATAGTTACGTCTGCTGCAGGAGGCTTCAGTGATCCAAGAGCAGATGCCGTTGTATTTGAAGCAGATGGCGGCGCATTGAAAATGCTCTGCTGCAATTCTGTGGCAGTGACCTCTCCGGCAGCGGCAGAAGGCATACGAAACGTTCCATCCAGCTTTGCTATCGAATCAGACTTCGTTTTCGCGTATGCTATCTTCTAGAGTATCGAGTTAGTATGAAAATAGGATCTAGTTTTGGGCAGTAACAGACGCACCAACTCTTTCCCGAAGAACTCGGATCCCTGTAACGCCCTCATAGCCTGCGTTGAGGTCTGAATATCCCGAAATACAACGTGAGCTTGACCACTCATCTTCTGCGTTTTCAGTGCAACAACGTCAATGACTGGTCCATAGGTTGAGAACAAGCTGTAGAGTGAGATGCGCAGATCCGTCTTCTGAAATTTAGAGCTTGGTAAGTTGGTAATATACAATCTTCTAACATTAGCTGTTTGGTTTAGTAATTGGGAGGGGACTGTAACTTGCGTTTGATTTGGAGGATAGGTAGGAGTTTTTGTTGCAACTTTAGTTCCTGTTCCTGGAGCCCCAGCCCCTCTGTTCACAATATTCGCCATAATCTTCGTGGCGGCTAGCAGATATAAGACGTTTGTAAAGATGTACTTCACTGAACCCTACAAAGTTGACTTCTGTAGATAGGCTACGGTCCAAATTATTTAATGAAAGGCTGAACTTTCTAGATCAAGATTAGCGTGTTACCACCAGCCACAGGGCAGGGCGAGACAGTTACAACCCCACCATGAGGTAGGTTAGCCTCGTCATCTTGACTTCGCAACATACCAACAAACGCATTAAACACATATATCCTCTGATAGTAGAGAGCTCCTCCTATCAGAAATAATAAATAATGGCTTCTCCTGAGGTATGTCCTTCTTTACTATGTTAAATGTATCAAGACTTATCATTGACTTCTACTAGGTGCACCACCTTTTCCATGCCCCAATAGCGGACCATTCTTTTTCTGCAGATAAGCAGACTTTGGCCGTAGCACGAGATACGAGTGTGGAGCTTTATGGGCGAGAGGGCAATGTATTTAAGCTCAAGGACGAGCTGAAAGGTCATGACAAGACAGTTACCAGTGTAGACATTGCATTGGAGAGTGGAAGGATTGTGACCTGCTCCCAGGGTTTGTACTATTATTTGAAACTGGAACGCAGTGCAGACTAATAAAATTTCCAGATCGAAATGCTTTAGTTTGGGAGCCTTCCCCTACTGGGTATAAGCCAACTCTAGTGCTTCTCCGAATAAATCGCGCCGCTACGTTTGTTCGATGGTCACCTTCCGAGACTAAGTTTGCAGTAGGATCCGGTGCTAGAGTCATTGCTATCTGTTATTTCGAAGAAGAGAATGACTGGTGGGTCTCAAAGCATATCAAGAAGCCCATCAGAAGCACAATCACTACTGTGGCGTGGCACCCGAATTCTGTACTTTTGGCTGCTGGGTCGACCGATGCACATGCTAGAGTCTTTTCAAGCTTCATCAAAGGCGTGGATGCTAGACCAGAACCTGGAGTTTGGGGCGAGAGGCTGCCATTTAACACTGTTTGTGGAGAATATCTCAACAACTCTGCAGGTTGGGTTCATGCTGTCTCCTTCTCACCAAGTGGAGATGCTCTAGCTTTCGCTGCTCATGATAGCAGTATCACGGTAGTATATCCAAACGGAGCTGACCAACCACCAAAGGCTGTTATCAGTGTTAGTACTCAGCTACTTCCTTTCATGAGTCTCATTTGGAACGGCGAGAGTGAGATTATCGCTGCAGGTTATGATTGCGAGGCATATAGATTCAAGGGTAATGAAGGAGGTTGGCAATTGACTGGCTCATTGGAGTCCAAGGGTCGACCCGGTCTTGGAGATGCACGCGAGGAATCTGCTTTCAATATGTTCAAGCAGATGGACCTCAAGGGGAAAACGAAGGATGATACTAAATTGACGACCGTACATCAAAATACGATTAGCACGGTAAGCGAGCAAGCTCTTTTGCTTTCAAGGTTTGCATATGTCAGAATGGGCAGGTATTAAGCTTTGTTACATAATGATAGAGTGTCCTCACCAGGGAAATGATTATGGTACGCTGACGAGTATACTAGGTTCGTGTGTATGAGGGATCGGCCGGCGCAGTCCGTAAATTCAGCAGTAAGTGATAACTATAAATTTTCAAGAAAAGCCACTAAGATTCCGCAGCAAGTGGGGTGGATGGGCGGATTGTTATCTGGAGTGCATAGAAATCCAGAAAAGCATTTGATCTGGCTTTATTTCACTGTGTATGCAGCGACTTCTCAACCGACTCAGTTTGATATTAAATGTCCTGGAGCGTCTCTCCTTTTCAACTTCTCTCTGGTGTTGTCCAGGTCTATCTTTGTCTCTCTCCCTAAGTATATATTATCTTATTAGGCCCACTCTCTTAGAATCCCAGTCAGTTCCTATGCCGGAATATATATCGCCAGGATCACAAAAGTACAAAGATCAATCTAAAGACAGGTTGAGAGCACGGAGATTTTTCAGGTTTTCTGTCCGCCCCTCCTGCGTAAAGATTCCAGCTATATAAATTATCCACTTTAGACTTGAAAGATGAAACCAAAAAGAGGAGTGTATTGATTAATGTACACAAACGTTCGAAGGTAGACTATTGTTCTCAATCATAAAGTATCATTAATGCTACAGCCTGAAGATCGAGCTGACGTGCACTTGTTTATGTGGAGTTCATATGAATCATATAAGTTCATACATCGTCCTCCCGGAAAGTTCGGGGGATAGTGGGGCCGTACAAAAATTATCCCGAGTAGTAGTATACTCCAATACAGCCATTTCTGAAGTATTGATTTCACTTGGAAGAGAAGCTGTACTCATCATTTAAAGAGGAGGTATGCCTAGATATAATGGCCGGTTAACGTGTCAAGAGAAGTGATAATTGGTCTTCTAAACCTCGTGGAAGCACATAAATACCACCTACATCACGCCTTAGGATCCATGATATACAGAGCTGACTTCCTTTAACTAGGCTCCAGCAGATCATAGAGACTGGATTCAAGGTCTGCATACACCACAACGATAACGTAGTAACATATTTTCCAAACTTCTACTGGTCACGCAGAATCACCTACCACCCCGCCTGTTCAAAGCTCATGCATAACTACGGTCTCTGACAATACTCTTCATCAATCAGCGACTATCCAAGAAAGTTGTAGCTCTTGGCGCCACGCCCTTCTACTATACCTGCCTCGACCCCTCCGGCCATTGAATCCACTCTTCTCCACGCACTTTCCAGGAGTGCCATTCATGCTCTGCTCGTTCCCATTCCGCAAGCCCGGTGAATGGACTACATCTGCTTATTGGTAAACTAGGTGGCGCAAAGCAGGAAGATATGCTATTGTGCCTTATCGAGCAAATTCGGATGTTGTGTGCACGACGAAGGTCTTGTATGTGTGGAGTGAGACGGTGGTTCGCTGCACGGCATGAGAGGGGATCATGTTGACAGTGACAGGTGAGTAGGAGGAACCATGGAGATTGCGAGAGGAACGGATAGAGTTGTGAATGGATGGGACGGTGAGGATATGGGCGTGAGTATATCCCGCTTTGGCAGAAGTCAGTTGTATGGAAAGCAAAATCTTCTGCCATTTGTAGGCAGAGGAGAGCGTCTTTATGGTTTTGATGTAGGACATTGCTGCAAGCTGTCCGTTTCAGCTGTCGAGACGTTACATTCATTAACGCTTCATGAATTTTGACAGCATCTTTCCGCTTCATACCTGAACGGGCTTTCAGTCCCAGGCTTTCGAAACGGCAATTAATTTCTGAGCTACAACATATCGAATTGTATACCTAGCGTTGAATTCGTGCGATCTAGGAAAGGCGATATTCTTAGCAATATAGCTCAGGATTGCGGCTACGGCTACCTTTCCCCTACTATTGTTCTTTCTAGCAGACTTCTTCCTGTAATAATATTTTGCTTACCTCAATCAGTCAATCATTCCGAAGAACGATACCTGCCTTTCAGAGCCCGGGGGGTAGAATAAGGCAAACTTGGTTATCGCAAGCCCGTGGTAGGAGATCTTGTACATTGAGTCACATTCTCGCACAGAATACTTATTGAGAAATTCTACAGTATATTGCCCTTCAAATCCGGCTAGGGGATAGAATTTGCCCCTCGTTCAGTGTTATTGCTTTATATACTGTACTCATCTATTTCTGGACAAGCCAGCCATATCAACAGTTCATTGACTTTGTTTTGCAGATCTAGAGTCTGATTCTTGGAAGCGGGCTGCAGCTCGAGTGGGCGAATCACAGCCACGGATAAATTTATAGCAATGTAAGTGTTGGGAAAGATAAGGAACCGAGGGAGCGAAGGCCAGACTCGAACAGGCCCCTCCAATGGTGAACCTTGGGGGCTTGGGGCTGACCCACCGCAATGCAACACTTATGATCCCCAAGCCTCGTGCTTTTCCATCTTGACTTCAACCATTTCAGCTCTGCGCGTGCGTACGATTTCATGGTTTAAGACATAGTTCGTACAACATGCTGTTGAAAGCATAGACCTAGGGCACAAGAGCGGTCCCAAAGCAGCCCTGTCGCATCTGCGGTGCTCTCCTGGCACACGCCTTGACCTGACTTGTACAACCGCTATATAACGACTTCTCTCACTACCGGTAATCTAGATCTCACGTCCTCTGAGAACGATCGAAACACTCGCTTCCTCCAAGCGAGATTGTGTGTGCTGCGCAACCTCGTCCCACAGCATCACAAAGGGCATCAAAATCAGAAGCAGCGATGGACTACCACCCGTACAATGACAAGGGAAGTTTCAGGTCCAAAAACTCTTTCGCGCTGTCCCCAGACTACAGCTCCCAGCGAGGCGAACCAAGCTATGAAGAAACAACAATATATAAGGAGAGATGGCCGCGGTCCATGTATGACAGCTTCAAGAGAGACCCGAATCTGACAGTCACGCCACGGGGTGTTATTGGCGCGAATGGACGGGTGTTTGATCCTGAGATCGCGGCAGTCGTGACGGCGACCTCGCCATTGGCAAGGAAACTGAAGAGTCGGCATTTGCAAATGATTGCAATTGGGGGGTCGATCGGGACGGGGCTATTTGTCGCAAGCGGGAAGGCACTGTATGTGTTCATTCAACAACGTCTTATCGTAGTGCGAGACATTGTTTTCGGGGGGTTCTCATATACCAGCATACTAATTCTTTGATATTTAGTGAAGCTGGTGGCCCCGCATCCTTACTGATATGTTTCTCCCTCATCGGAGTCATGCTGTATTGTACGGTGCATGCACTCGGCGAGCTGGCAGTCTTGTTTCCCGTGGCTGGATCCTTCTCTGCATATTCAACTAGGTTCATAGATCCCGCTTGGGGTTTTGCCATGGGTTGGGTGAGATTGCACTTCTCTGCACAGCGGCGATGGTATTAACTTTCCTAGAATTATGCTATGCAGTGGCTAGTCGTACTGCCTTTAGAAATCATAGCTGCGTCTATAACGATCAATTTTTGGGATGACAAAGGGAAATATGATCATGCGATCTTCGTCACTGTCTTCTTATTTGCCATTATCGTTATCAATCTGTTTGGTGTCAAAGGTATGTGGCATTATCAACCAAGAATATTAGCCTTATGAGCAGATCACTCCCAATATTATCCAAGATGTCATAAGGCGACATCACTCTCGAGACAAGATTCAAGCCTCACACTTTTAAACAGATATGCTAACTCTGATTTTCACTACAGGTTATGGAGAGGCCGAATTCTTCTTCTCAATCATCAAGGTGATTGCCTGCGTTGGATATATGTGAGTAATCCAGGAATATCCATCCTTCACAGTGACTAATTTCTTTTACAGAATTCTTGGTGTAGTACTGAATTGTGGAGGAGGCGTTGATGGAGAATACGTTGGCGGAAGATCCTGGAGCAATCCAGGCGCGTTCCACAATGGTTTCAAAGGTGTGTATTACCTCAGGCATCACCTTTCGTTGCACGTCTAACCTTATCAGGACTATGTAGCGTTTTTGTCACGGCTGCATTCGCTTTTGCTGGAACCGAATTAGTAGGGCTTGCCGCTGCTGAGACGGCCAATCCTCGCAAGTCATTGCCCACCGCGGTGAAACAAGTATTTTGGCGTATCTCGCTCTTCTATATCGTGTCACTCACTCTCGTTGGGCTGCTCGTGCCTTATGACGACCCGCGCCTTCTTTCTGGCGGTAGCGCAAATGCTGCTGCCTCTCCTTTCGTCATCTCAATTCAAAATGCTGGAATCGAGGTCTTGCCATCAGTTATGAATGTGGTTATTCTGATATCAGTCTTATCTGTTGGCAATTCTGCGATATTTGGCTCCTCGCGAACGCTCGCAGCACTCGCAGACCAGGGCCAGGCCCCAAAGATTCTTGGATACATTGATCGAAAAGGACGTCCGCTGGTTGCCATTGGCGTTGCCTCAGCGGTAGGCTTTATCGCATTCTCTGCAGATTCCGGAGCTCAGGGGACGGTGTTAGATTGGATGCTCGCTGCTTCTGGTTTATCATCAATATGCACTTGGGGCTCAATTTGCCTGGCGCATATCCGATTCAGAAGGGCATGGAGGTTACAAGGCCATAGCCTTGATGAACTCGCTTTCCAGTCTCAACCAGGCGTCGTCGGGTCATGGATTGGATTTATATTCAATTGCCTTGTTCTTGTTGTCCAGTTCTGGGTTGGAGCTTGGCCAGTCGGTTATGAGAGGAAGACGTCTGTTCAACAGGTGAATTCTTTTTTCCTTTCGTACTTGGCTTGTCCCATTCTCATCACATTCTATGTTGGATACAAGTTCTGGTTCCGAACACCTTTCATGAGGTGCAAAGATATGGATCTCAAAACTGGTATTCGAGAGCTCAATCTGCCGGAATTGCTGGCAGAGGAGAGGGCAGAACGTGCCGCATGGCCGAAATGGAAGAAGGCTTACAAAGTGGTTTGTTGAACATACTCCTTTACTTTTACACGATTTTCTTTTTGTATTTGAATAGATTCGGAAGGACATTTGAAAGGCAAGATACCCATTACTTGATTTTAGCCAGCGACAGGGGTCGACATATGTATGCTCTAGGAATTGGAGGGAGTTCCGGGCGGGCATGTCGGAGAATGGAGAAGTAGACTCCAAAGATGTAGGGACATCTTATATTACAGTACAAAACAGTAAATCGAAGGATCTTAGCTCTCTAACCGAGAAGTAAAATGCCTGTTCTTAACACGGTTATTACTCGTTTACTTTATTATATACTTAATGTTTTATTAAATAGTAATACATATATATAAATTTACTGGTTGCCAAAAAAAAAGGTTAACGTTAAAAATATCCCAAAAATTAAGTGTTAGCAATTAATGCTAACATCGGCCTTTTATTTCTAACAGAAGAGCTTAGTATGGCTCATGCAAGAATATATGTAGGCCGGAGTGACTAACCACGCCTTTTGCAGCAGGTGTTAGGTAATAGAGGGTGCTGTTAATGCACGAAGAGTGGGAGAGCTCCATCCCTATGCGTAAAGATAAGAGTGACGTGGGCCGTGCTCGCCCTTGAGGTTACCCAGAACACAGCTGGGACTTCCGCGGGCTTATTCTTTATAAAGGTTTTCTTTCTTTTTCTTTCTTATTGGTTTCATATCTAGCTCAGGCATCTTCGAGTTTATCATCGTTGCTTGGTTAAGAGCTAAGTTGATTTCTTGTAAAATACCAAGATGTATGCCAAAAACCTTCTCCTCCTCTCCTCTCTTGCAACCTTGAGCGCCACTCAGGAGACAGTACTTGGCGTCTACATCTTCCATCGTCATGGAGATCGCACAGCCAAAGCCCTTCCACCAACCATCCTGACGGATTTGGGATACTATCAGGTCTACACTTCGGGAGACTATTACCGCAACCGTTACGTCGATGCAAATTCTTCCTCTCCCATTCTTGGGATTAGTCCAGACTTGGTCAAGCTCACACAGTTGAGTGTTGAAGCACCTTCGGACACCGTTCTCCAAAACTCGGCTGCAGGCTTCCTCCAAGGTTTATATCCTCCTGTGGGATCTGCCCTGGGAACTCAGCAATTGGCCAATGGAAGTAGTGTTACTGCTCCATTGAATGGATACCAATTGATACCAGTCGCAACCGTTAGCTCCGCATCAACGAGTGCTAATGCCGAAAACCAGGCTTGGCTTCAGGGCCAGAGTGGTTGCAACAATGCGATTATAAGCTCAAATAACTACTTCTCTTCCGCCGAGTATACGCAGACTCTGGAATCAACGAAAGAATTTTTCCAGAGTCTCGTGCCTGTTGTCAACCGCACCTTCACTTCCTCATACACCACCTTTAAGAATGCATATTCTGGTAAGTAGCCTTCCATTCCAACTTATAGGGACATAATTGCTGAGGATTTTATATATAAGTCTATGACCTCATCAATTGCGCAACAATCCAAAACAGTACAATCCCCTCCTCAGAGCTCCTCACTAGCTCAACTCTCTCTGAACTCCACGCCCTCGCTAATCAACATGAGTTTGGGCTTGCCTATAATTCATCCGAGCCCATCCGTGCCATAGCCGGCGCCACGCTTGCCTCGCAAATAGTCCAGCAGCTTAACAAGACTATCACGGGCAAGTCCAAGCAGCCCGTTGGCATCCAGTTCGGCGCCTACGCTTCCTTCTTGTCCTTCTTCGGATTGGCTCAACTCCCCGCTGCTTCTGTGAACTTTACAGGTATCGTGGATTATGCGGCTTCTATGGCATTCGAACTGGTGACGACGGCCAATGCTTCGGCTAGCTATCCAGCAATAGACGATATCTCCGTCCGCTTCCTCTTTGCCAACGGTAGCGCTGCTGCTGCTCCATTAACCGCTTATCCCTTGTTCGGACAACAAGAAACCACCCTTCCATGGAGCACCTTCGTGGATGAGATGAACAAATTCGCTATCGGAGATCAAACCCAATGGTGCGCCGCTTGTGGAAATAGCACAGGTGTTTGTGCCTCTACCACGACTGCAAGCTCAGAAAGCTCTTCCACCGCCACTCCAAGTTCAGGATCTGAATCTGGTAGTATGTCGCTTGCCGTTGCGGGGGTGATTGGGGCCTTTGTTACTTTGGCAGTTATACTTGGGCTTGAGGCTCTTATTCTGCTGGCTGGTGGGTTCAGGATCGCGAAGAGAAGAAGCGGCGTGTCTCCATCTCCTGAGGCTGGAGATAGTTCATCTGGTGTAAAGGCTTAAATGTACCTAGATCTCATGACTCAGAAATGAAAAGTAGATGGTCAAGATATGAGGATGTAGGGTACATGTAGTCGGCTCTACACACCATTAATAGTAATGAATCACGATCTAATGAAATAGCTCTCATTCTAAGCCAGGTGAAAGAAACTACAGTCAAGAATAGGACAGAATGAAAGTTTGTAAACCATTGACCTTCTTCTGCAGTCCTAGGAAGAATAATCTTGAATATGTGAGCGGCGTGAAGACGGATGCGAGTAGAAAGCTCGGTAACACCCATGTCAGGAGACAGTTATAAGCTCCCTTCGGTGTTGAGGTATGCTCTTTTTCTTGACCAGCCTCTCCGGGTGAGAAGCAAAAGGCCAATGTTCGACGAGGTTATTACCTTTCACCTTTTTGCGTGCTCGTCAATGTTTCATTCATTATGAAGCCATATAAAACTCAAATTTTGTACGAAAATAAATTGACTTCTAACTTGATATACAACGTTCAACGTCAAGATATCTTTTACAATAACAAGATTGCATATTAGTAGCTAGCTCTAAAACTTTGGTTCTATTTCTCAGCTGGAGAGCCAGCCTCTCAGGGAGCGCTTTATGCGCAGTAGCTTCTTGAGCCTCGTAACCACAGTTCGTGTCGCCCCTAATGAAGCTTCTGACCATATTTCCAACACAAGAGGCAAATGCCGTGACTCAATTCATAAATGAAATTGTGGAAACACTATTTGTGCCACCTACTTCCTTTAGAATTGCCGGCTTCGCAGTAGTAAGGTATCACGCTATACGAAGGCATACCTTACTTAGTATATACATTGGTGTATTCTACAAATATGGAAGAAAGGGAAACATGAGAGGTCAAAAAGCTAGAAACTCCCAACCCATGCATTATAGTTTGCGCATCCGCCATCCGCATTATTTATCGCACTCCCGATGCCTCCAATTGATGGACCCTCTCCTTTCTTTATCACGGCACCATTTCTCACCACGCTGAAAGTTACGGTCCCCTCTCTTCCTCCAAATGGCAAGCTCCAGTGGTTGATACCAGCCGATCCGCTAAAGCTTACGGCAGTGGAAGAACCAATCTTCACCTGAACGGTGGCATCGCCCGTTAACAACGCCGAGAAAAACACTCCGTCCTGAAGGATCTCGGCGGGTAAATATTCTTGCTGCTGTTGGTCGGCTGAGTTGCCTGTCACGCCACATGTGGATCCAGATGCAGCAGGCGCGCGACGGTACCAGTATTGCATGTGGTCCGAGTCGATGGTATATTGGACACCTTTATATCTGGCGATATAGTAGGGCAGGAACGATGCCCAGCCCACATGGTCATTACCGACGCCTGGTATATATGCTTTTGAGGCCGAGGGAACTTCATCCATGGAGTGGACTGGGCCAATATACGACGCTTCACCGAAGTCGTTCCATGTCACGATCCTGCTTTCGTTAATACGCAGAACCAAAGATCAGGAGAAGGGGATATGTACTGCACGAATTCGGGCTGCAGCTCCAACGTCTGCGCCCACCGATCTGCCCACAAGTCGTCTCCCCTCCAGACCCAAGCTTTTGGAGAGCTATGAAAGAACCACGGAGAGACACCCATCATGTACGCCTTACCGTCAATTGCTGCTATCCATTTTTTATCTTTTTCGGTGGTGCTATTCCGTGGCCCATCAGGCCACATATCCCAACTGAAAAATCCTTCAATATTGGCCAAACTTGCACCAATATTGCCCGGACCAAGACTCGTCCAATCTGGCACAAAGAATATGCTCCCAACTGCTGAGCGGATGATTCCTCCGGGCGCCCAATCGCCGATGTTGTTGATTCCCTCAAAAGTGGAGACTAGTGGCGCGCCATCGACCTTGTAGTATGCGCTGGAGCCTTTATACTTGTTCAGATAACCAGCAACACTCAAATCTCCGGTTGCTGGCCATGGTTGACCACCACCCAGATAGTCAAATGCAAACCACAACTTGTAGCCTGCAGCTTCGGCAGCAGCGAAGGCATTTGCGACCTGAATTGGGATATTTCCATCTGGGTAAGCAATATTGAGCACGAAGGCATCAATTCCGAAGCTTTTTGCGAGAGAGATATCGGTGGTCCATAAATCGACCGTGTGCGATGCTGTGTTGCCCACTACTATATGAGCAAAGACAGCTTTAGCCTCCACAATAGATGCTGATATGTAGAGGCTCAAGAAAGTTAGGAACAGTATGAAGAACGACATTTCGATTGAGGCTCTGCTACTGAGCTTGAAGGCCGGCACCTGGGAGTGAACTCATATTTGAATAGTCTTGATCGACCGTTACACCCGCTGCTCCATAAAACACAGATATTTCCAGGGTCGGTGATCTATAAACAGAGATATTTGCTCGAAGATCGTGAGGCGAAGTGCCGCACGAGGTCTGGTCTAAATGAAAGTTTGCGCGATGTATGTTGGTATGTGGCACAGGAGGGAATGCTCATGCCCCTGAGTGAAGCGAGCCAATCACGGAAGGTGGCGGCCCGCGGTATATCCTCAATTCCTGATATTTGTGCAGGCCATTCAAGAGGGTTTGATGGCTCGTATTCCTTGTGCATTTCTGGATCCGGCCGGGGGCGGGAGGTACAGAGGGGGGAGTCGACGAGTAAGTAATCTACCCCCACCTGAATCCTTACAGGAATAATCGACGCTCGCCGTCGCCCCAACTCTAGCTTTCCACCCCCAAACTCGACTCCTCATCCCTCTTCACAAACACCAAGATAAAACACATCCGTTCCTCCGCCACAAACGAGCCTTAATCTAAAGATTTGCGCTCGGTAAAGACCTCGAATTCACTCATTCGTTGCTTCGAAACATGGAGGATCTAAAATGCGGCGCTGCGGCACGGGCCTCGATGATGAGTTTAATACGGGGCGTAAAATGGATAGGTACACTGTTAGTGGATCTAGAACCTCTCTGATGAAATTTTGTGACATGTTGCGGATGATTATGACTTTTTAAATAGGAGTCATCTATCATGCCACTTCAGGCATCCTCGACACTCTTTTCAACGAGTTCTAGATACAACAGGTCACTGACTATTAATGCTTCCTTGCTTGCTCAGTCCCCTATTTCAGCGAGGGAAAACATAATTTCGTCCTGGTAATTGCCCTATCGTTGTCGACATGTCTTTGCTCAGAGTTGTGCTTGGACGGCAAATGGCTGACGCCCTCAACCGCCAAGAGTTCCTTCAGGGGCGAGTATGCGGGGCCGAGTCACGATCAAGCGCTGGGGGCTCTCAAGGCTGGACATATTGAGCGATTGACGCCTCTGGGTCTCGAAGACAGCGTGATATGTTCGCCTGATGGGGTTGGTCACTTTTGGCTTTCGGGTGAATATCCTGCAAATGGTCGAGACTGCTCAGTACCTTATATCGAGCTCTTTTGTAGCATTCTAGAAGTTTGAAAGCTTACGATGAATGTGCTCTTTTCATGTTGGTAGTTTTATGTAGTTTTATGTGGTCTGGACAGTGATCAATTCTGCCCCAGGGAGAGAAATATGGTGCTGATTTTTGAGACGGCTATTTCTTTTCATTTGCTTTATGGTATGCTTGTAAATGTTTATTTAACTGCGAAACAATTTTATGACCGTACTATTTACTTAGCGAATGTTGATATCACGAGGTAATAGGCAATTATGAAGTTAATGATTGTGTTGTTATTGTGTGTTGGCTGGTTACTAGAGAATATCGCTTCAATACCAAGGCACACCCCTTCCATGACAGGCCCTCTTATTCCTAATTGGGCTATCTAACTGACCTTATGACTAATCAAGGGCTTCCATTTCCCTTAAGCTCTTTTGGGTGGATCAACCTCCTCGAATGCTTCGGATAACGAGAGTGAATTTACTTCTCGCAATATTAAAAAGAGTTCAATATTAACAGTTAGGCTAATATTGACCTTTTCTTCTCAGCCGGGAAGAGGGGGTTACAGCGAAGCCACTATGCCTGCGAAAGTCTCCTTTACAGTTGGCGATATCTGGCTCGCCGGGAGCTGAAAGCCATAAGTACCGGTATCTCTCAGCTCGTACGTATAGGCATATGTCGCGTTCGCAACTCCATGCAAATAGTCAGGAGCAGAGCCCGTGGTGGCATAAAGTGCACGGCATGAGTTTCCAATAGTGTACGTCGTACCAGACACAGCTCTAATTGCAGCCGCTGCTTTCGAAGCGAGGGCGTTGAGAGCTGCATCGTTGGGGGCGACATAGTTGCAATCGTAGCCAAAAGCTGAATTTGGTTAGTCCTATACGGCTACTATAGACGAATATAAGGGGACATACGCCAAAGGATATATTGACCATAAGAATGAATGTCGATGTATAGATGGATGCCTTTGGAATCCCGAAGGGAATTTGCATGGGCAATAAGTCCCTTGTTCTCAGGCGCATCTGCAGGTGCAAGACCTTTGTACGTCTCGGAGCATGGGTTGGTGGATGCACCACCAGTGAGTTCCCATTTATAGGACTGACGAATTAGCACTGTACATTTTGATTTCGCATTTAAAAGCCGGAGCTTTAAGAGTCTATCTCAGGAGCTGGAATCGCAGGACAAGCAAGTTATCTCGGCTCTCCGGAAAACTTCTGAGCTACGACTCCAATAGAGGGAGGTGTAATTTCACGGGAAGAAACAGCTTACCCAGTTGCGGTTGTTGTCACGCCCAATGCATGTACTTGTGCTAACTGTCTGGCGGTTTTTGCGCCACAAACGATCCGTGGTCTGAGTATAAACAAAGCCTTTGACCGTAAATGTTAGCATGGCAAATCAAATTCATATTATAGCGGAAGACGCACCATCTGGGTTCACAATTGGCACAATATAGAAGTCATACTTATCAACCAGTGTTGCAATCGACGGAGTGGTGGCATACTTGGTCAACAAATTCCACGCCACGTACTCTGCTACCTACGGCTCATGTTAGGAAACACCTGGCGAGCTATCCGTAGATTACGCTTACCAGAGTCGAAATCCACTCTCGGGCATGAACAGCGCCATGTAAAAGAACAGCTGGCTTGGAGCCTTTGCCCCCAGAACCCCAAATATGGATGCCTGTGAGGACACGGCCCTGGAAAGAGGTTCCAGTAGTGATGATCTCAGAATTAGAAGGGAAGCCTGCTTGCAAATCTGTCAAGAAGGTGAGGTGAGTCGCATAAGTATGGTACGCGCTGAACCATGTTTCAGCCGGTACTTGCAAGAGTTAATAAAATGAACTTAAAAAAAACTTGATCTGGATAGCATACCAGCAGCGATCGAAACAAGATCATCGTCATCTACAAGTTCACCTTCCTCTGCAAGTGCAACACCAACATCATCAATGAAAACCGTGGTTTCAGGCACAAGTGCTGTGACGGCTTCCACATTCCCCGGTGCGACCACAACGTCAAGGAAATCTGTGTGGCCTGGGTTGAGTATATGGGCGGCAAGCTCAGTAATCCGATCTTCAATATCATTGGCATTGGTGGAAAGAGGGATTCTCAATCCCAAGTAGCCAGCATAGTCAACCTTCTGAGGCCGCGGCAAAGCCGCGGCTAGAACCAACGGCAGCAAAGCGAATGAGAAAATGGTGTATCTCATGATGGATGTTGCGGATCTGTCAAGTCCATAATCTCAGGCTGGAATTCCTGGACATTTTATACTTGGGATATTGTGTGCTTAGAACCTTGGATAGACAATAGTACGCCTCCAGTCTCCAAATCTCCAAAGCAGAAGGTAGAGAGTTATTTTGCGGTGGCATATTTTCCATTTGGCATGACTATGCATTTTGTTGGCGGAATCTGCAAAAAACAAGCATTCCTACGCTGCAGCCCAGACCCTTCAATAGGAAGGTATGCTCTGCATATGCAAGAGAACCCGTCCCCAGTGAGAATCTGTTTGGCTGAGGTTAAATATAAATGCCGAAACGGTAGTGGTTCGCCGGCTTTCTGGTGGTCGTGTGAAAGCACCACATCACCAACAAGAAGCACGCAAGACCTGCTTGAGGTCAGCTGACTTGCATTCCCGGTAACACTTAGCTTCTACCACAATCGAAATATTAAGATTAAATACTCTTTAATAAGGAAGAAGTAAATTTACTTAGCAAATAGTAAGTCCATATAATTGACTTACAATTAAATAAACATTCCCGGTCATATGACAAAAGCGAAAACAGTATTAGTCATTAAATATCAGCTTATTATTTCTTAACTGTAAAGTCCGTTTAGTTGATATATCTGCTACCAGTACAAAATGCCTCTTCTTTTGAACTGAAAACAACCTATAAGGATCCAGAATCGCTTCCCTTGTAAAGCTTCTGTCTATTGTTTGCTAACCTATAGGATTCACTACTTCATTTCAGGGAGAGCACGAGCGAAGTTTTCGATTCCGAAATCGCTGTGTCTACAATGTGGCCAAAAGTACCAAATTTACGGGCAAATTCATGGACAATAGCAAAGTGCAAGGTGCATAAAAGTGAATCAAGAGTGACATAGTAGACCAGATAGGGGAAGGCAGTGATGAGTGAAAGCAAGGCTATGTGCTCATCTCACAAGCTGATCGATTTCAGACTTTGATATCCGCTAGGAATAATGATATCAGTTGATAACACTCTCATGATAATCATACTTTTCGCATGCCCTCCTTCGTAATGCCTATTCCGTTTCAAAACCTACTTGTTCCACATTTCATGCTCTCCTGATACCCCATACCCACTACAACTGTAAGCGATAGGTCGCAACCTCAAAAGGCCGCAGACTGATCTCAATATTGCCATCCTTGAATGCAATCTCATCCTCGTCATCCTCCAAAATATTCGTCCTAAATACTCTCTTCAGATCTAGCGTGGTTTCAATCGTGCCTTTGCTTCTGCCACCTAAACTATCATAGATACGCAGAATGACGCTCTTTCCATTCCTAACCTCAAGCTCGCCACGGCTGACATCTTCGTCGTCCTCGCCTCTCTTCACCACATCGAGAATTAGGGAGGGATTTCCAGTCAACTTGATGGGGTTTTCGAATGGTTGCGAGTTTGTACCAGGAATTGATTCAACGAGTTTGATTGGGTTGTTAAAGTTGTATGCTGTGCGGACAGTGGTTGGTCCGAGACTTCCTTGGTGAGGAAGGATAGCCCAGCGGATGTTGTGACGTCCCATATCTGCATGTGCATCTGGTGCCTTTGGCGCTCGGAGGAGCGAGAGTCGCATGAGGTTGCCGACCGTCGCGAAGCCATATTTGCTATCGTTCAAGATGGAAACTCCGTAGCCATTCTCTGAAAGATCTGCAAACTTGTGACAGCATACTTCGAACTTGGCCATATCCCAGCTACCTATATCAGAATATGTTTGTGTAACAACTGGATGACTTACGTAGTATTATAATGTGTTGGTCTGCGTATGATGCCATATTGTGTCTCATACGAAGCTTCGGTATTCCTGATGTCGACAGGGAACTCAACCTTGAGGAATTTCATATCTTCTTGCCATTCGACCTCGCTGTGCACTTCGACATATGATTGCTGTCCTTTAAGCGCGGCAGAGAGGGTGATGGTAGTCTTCGCCCAACTCTTCTCACTAATTTTAGTGGTAGTCATGATGCTAACTTGGTGATGGTCGCTCTGGACAATCTTGGTTATGCCAGGGGTAAGTTCTTTCCTCGAGTCGAGATGAAACACTTCGACATCCCAAGCTTGCCAATATAGAGGCTTGTCATCGAACTTTAAACGAATTAGCAAGTAGCCATTGCCTACATGAAACTGCGGGGATGAAATAGGAATTGATGACACATGCAAGGCACTTGCGATTTTTTCGGTTGACACTTACAATAACTAGTTGGTTGGCTTTCCCTCCCTCTGGGATAATTTCTCTTTCTGCTTTGCGGTCGTAAAGCGATGTGATCACTCCGTCAGCCACCTCTACCTTAAGCTGTTCGTTCTGTAATACGAAGACGCCATTACGAGTTTCCTCGACGGTCACTTCTGGTATTGCCGCAATCTTGAAAGACTTTACACCAATGAGGTTGCCTTCACCACAAGCAATTCCAGCTTTGGCATTTCCAACAGTAACTACTTCTCGTCTATGCCAAGGCATAGTGTTCAGTGCGCATATATTCTCCAGGTTGCTCGAATTAGTGGCCTTGCGAATGTTAAGCAATTTATACAGATCCTTCAGAATCTTTTCACCTGTGGCAAATACTTCCTCATAGATCTAAACTTATTAGCATTATAGATAGTGTTTGGCAAAGACTGATATTCTACCTTATCGCTATCATCGTAGCACATTTCAATAGAGCTCCCAGGAAGGCAATCGTGGAACTGGCATAGAAGAACATTCTCCCACATACTGTCAATATCCTTCTTTGGATACCTGTAGTCGGATTTGATACTAGAAATCGTAGCTAGTAATTCGACATCTCGAAGTAAAATCTCCGCCTGTCTATTGTTGCGTTTGTTATTTGCTTGCGTGGTGTAGGTACCGCGATGTAACTCAAAGTAAAGTTCGCCATACCAGGTGACTAGGTCAAGACCATCGGAAACTCTTTTCTCGAGGCGATCAAAGAAGTCTTCGACCGAGTCGCCCATATGTACTCTAGGTAACAAGCCAACTTTATCACTCATTCCGCGACAGCGGCGAAGCTTCTCCATATGCTCCCATGTCGGACCCCCGCCTCCATCACCTTTCCCAAAGACTAATAGCGATGTTTCATCTTGGTCCATCGACTTGTGCTGAGTTACTGAGCGTTTAACATCTCCAAAGTTTGCCTCGGCTGTGTAAGTCTCCGCAGGTGCCATATGGCATATAACTTGACTGCCATCAAGAGATACCCAATTAAATGTGGTATGAGGAAACTTGTTGATGTTGTTCCAGCTGAGCTTCTGCGTAAAAAATCGATCCATGCCCGCCAGGCGACACAATTGTGGAAGTTGACTAGAGTACCCGAATGTATCTGGTAACCAGAAAGTCCGGCATCGTTGGCCAAAGTTGCTCTCGAAGAGTCTCTGGCCATACAAGAATTGCCGAACTAGAGATTCGCCACTGGGCAAATTCGTATCATGCTCCACCCAGCTGCCTCCAATAGGTTGAAAAGTACCTTTCTTGACCTTACCCTTGACTCTGTCAAATACATATGGATAGTATTCTTTGAGCCATTTATATTGCTGGGCTTGAGAAACAGCAAAGCGATGCTCTGGGTAGCGATCCATCAAATCACATTGGTTCGACCAAGATCGAGCGACCTTTCGCTTGGTCTCTGCAAATGGCCAAAGCCAACATCTAATCAAAGGCAGTCAGTATGGGAAAGTGATGTAGTTTCAAGGATAATTACATACGTATCAATGTGGCATTGGCCAATACCATAAACAAGAGGCCGTGTTCCCGTTTTGTAGACCTTGTCTGAGCTAACATCTGGGCCTAGGTACTCTTCAGCAATCTTCCGGCCCTTAATTAGTGACTGCTGATTTCCCAGCTCAAACGCATCGATAATTTGGTTAGCAACCTTCAATGCTTTGTGTTGCTCCCACGAGTCGGTAGGGAATTCTCTGGCAGCATCACCGATAACCCAAATATCGATATATAATTGCCTTGCCACAACATTGACCGCCACTATATCTGCTTTGCTCAATTGATAATATTTGTTTGGATTTGGTGGCTGGATCGAATCGCCTCCGGGCGCATTCCCAAACATGCCATTACACGCCATTTCAATATAAATGATATGTTCTTTACCATCTCTGAAGCTTTCTGGCAGAATCCATTCAATACGTTCTCCGCCACCAGTCAGTCCTTGGAGTGGGTTTCCGTCTTCTGTCCAAACCATCCCCTCGTTATTGGCATCCCAGTGTAATTCGAGCAGCTCCTTCTTCAGCAGCTCCTCTGGCACTGTGATCTGCACCCTGAACCAGTGTGTACTCCACGATGGGCCAAACGATTGCCCTACAGAAGTTTCCTTGAATTCATGACTTGTGGCTTCTTTGAAAGTGGGCCGAGTGAGGTCGGGTGCACTCCACACAGAGAGCTTGACGTGCGGTGATCCAGAGGCAGAACCCTCACGCATCATACTACAAAAAAAGTCAGTTTTGGATGCTTTGGAAGCTGTAAGATAGAGCACTCACGCCCGTAGATTTTTAGACTCATATTGCCCGCCTCCATAAAAGCTGGCGATGCGGTCCTTGTAGAGGTTTGGGATCCATTGTCCAACCGGATGAGCCGATAATCTCGGATAGTTAATGCTCGCAGGCTTCGAAGACAGTGTTGTTTCTCCACCCATGATTGCGGTGAATTGAGCTGTTCAAAGAGAGAATGACATGCAGAGATGTGGTTCTTTATAAGAGTGGAATGGTTATGTAGTTACGTATCCATTCCATGTTACGTTTGATGTGGATCATGGGGGAAGCTCCAACGGAGCTGTCTCAGGCACTTACAGGGGTCGATACGCGGGGCACAAGACCCACCACCATCATCATTTCAAGGACAGGCACGCAGCTGCCATTGCTCTCTGACTTCACCCACTTTCACCATACAGGATGCACTGTACAATAATGTCATAACATATCGGCAGATTCTGAAATACCGCAGCCAGTTGAGCGCTTCCAATTCGAAGAGACTTCTTCAAAGGCGGCATATGATATACTTAATTGCAAGCGCCCATCAGCAGATGAGTCTTATCAGGCGGTCGGTGATGCATAAGGAAAATACTTGCTAACATATGACAGCAATATGCAGGTACAACGGGGCAGTTGTTCGGCATTCGTTAGATGCGTAGGCAGATCCCAATGTCTCAATTGGCGCAAGTGATTCGAATTATATCCCCTTTCAAGATCACAAGTATTACACTGCATTGAATCATATATGCAGGGAGAGATTATCGACTTAAAGCAACTTTGATTTGATTTTTTACGTAACGCTCAAATTTGAGCTCACATATATATATATATTATTTTGCTTGTTACATCTTTTAAACACCTGACCTTTTTGCATAATCATAGCCACTCTGCAACTCGTCCATCTTGACACTGTAAGCAGTCAAATTTGATAGGTATTTCAAAAGGACTTACCTGGACTCTGATCGCTCAAGCCCACAACCACAATCTTGTTCTTTAACTCTTCTCTCCGTTTCTCCTCTGCTGTCTTGATCTTTAAGCTCTTCTTCGCTCTCGCGTACGCTTCCTGAATATGCTCATTTCCATAATGAATAGCTTCGCCTGGAATCCGTGTCATGAAGCTCGATTTTGGTAGAGGTGTGTCTGGACCATCATGCCTTCTTGCAACATTTGAGATTACGTTTAGCCTCGCCCGTGTCTTCCCACCGGATACCCTTCTAATTACTCCGGACAATCGTTTGGCGAAGTTTCCGTCAGAATTTTCTGACTGAGAATTGTGCCTAGTAAACGGATTGAGGGGACTACTCGGCTGCGGCTTGCCGCTTGGCCTTCTGCTCACTTGCAGCTGAGATGGTGGGAACATCGTGCTCGATGAAACTGTATAGCTTTTTAGCTTAGTTGAGCTTGTGATGGCATCAACGCCCCAGGATATGGACTCTTTTGCGCTAGCAAGGATCGAGCCCCTTCCGGAAGGACTTTCAACTTGCTTTGGATTAGATCTTATGGCTAATGGCTCGGGTACTAGGTACTGCAAGTTTGGGCCTGCCACCCCGATATTTCGTTCAATGCCGGTGGTAGGCTGTGTTCTTGGGTCCGCTAAGAAGCCTTCAATTGTTAGAGGCTCTGTTGAAAATGCCCTGCCCAGTTTTTGTCGTGGGTCGGGGGATCGATCTGTTTCTTTTGCTTCTCTCTGCGGATAGTAGGTATTTATGCTTTGTCCCATAATGTTATAAGTTGAGGACTTCAAATGAGTCGTGCCCATTATAGATTGCATGGTACCGTAATCATTTTGCAGAATTGACTCTGCCTGGTTTTTGGGCTTTGTCTGACTGCTGGCTTGACTGTAAACACTCGCAGAGCTTTGCGAAGAGATATCAGAAGCCTCAAAGCGAACGGGGTATTGTGGTAGGGTTCTATCATACGTTGGGTCATGGCCTGTGAGTTGCAATATCTTTCTATTTGACTGCGATAGTGGCGGCTTGGGAGTAGGTGATAATATATTCATATTTCTGACTGAGGTCGGGGAATAATTGCTTTTCAGACCTGTGTGTAGGTTCATTTCTTGCACATGAGACGACGTTTTCGGTGTCTGTCCATATTCTACCAAAGAAAGTGATCCACTACTTTGTTTGTCATTGTACATTTTGATGTTCATATACGACGTTCTTGTGGGCTCATAGGCAATTCTCTTCTTCTATATCTGAAGGCCGAAACTGGAGGAGCGAATTGCAGAATAGACTGACTCGGTGGAAGGATCTTCTCAAAGCCTTGGCCGAACAATGATGGCTAAGGTCCGGAGTACTTCGGCATCACAAGTCTAAATACTTGCGATTATTTCGCATCCATTTTGTCATTAGCGGTGTTTAGCTGCCACCTTGTCTTTATGCATGCTTTCAATTCTTGCAAGTCTTTGCAAAACGAGGATCTATTTCCATAGAATGCAGAGGATTAAGGCGGACGCTCATCTATTAATGGAAGAAGTCTTTGTCACTCTGGCATTAACTCGAGTCTGTTCCTCGACAAAGGATAACAAAGCGATATGGTTTAATGTGCTGACAACAACAGTAGGATGGACCTTTTCGGCACTTTGACGAATATGAGATTGGAAAAGCGAGGTCAGTGATACGTGTGCAAGTTTCGTTTGTCTGATATATTGCTACCAATGAACACTGCCACCTGCATGTGCCGGATTGACATTCACGCGGCAAACGACTCGAGCTCAGCTTAAGCCCAGAACAAAGAACATAAGTAGGGTGAAATCTTCCTGATAGATACGGCTCTTTAATACTACTTTCTTTCGAAAATTATCTCCCAATCCCACATTTCCCTCTTCGTTAAGAGTTAAAGTTCAAAGAAGGAAATAAACAAAAGTCAATAAATCACAATTTACTAGCTAAAAAGCTTAACGCTTACAATATCGTGTTTAAAATTTTAAACTTCGAAATCAACTTTTTTCAAAACAACACTAACACGCTTTTGTTATACGAAAATAAACGCGTGCAGCTTAAAGTAATACAAAAAGTATTTTAGTATTTTTACAAGCTGCTTTTTAATAAATAAAATCACAGCACAAAAAAATAAAAAGTATGTTACCAAATAAACTCACGTAAAAAGTTATTAGCTAAATACGCGAACATGCTAAAAGTGAATAAAAAGTTGATATTTAAAAGAACAGCTCAACTTTAAATTACCTGTTCTTCAAGCGTGTATACATACAATAATATCACTTCGCTACTTTGGGATTGTCAACAATCAATTAGCTGTTCGCTGCACTACTGAGTACTCTCCGTGATACTATTTAAACAGGATGTATGTATCTCTTGGTCACTGGGTCTCAAAGTACAACATGGTATCTTTGTCAATGACGCTAAATACCCATGCCTCCCTCTTGCACACTCCCCTGCTAGCGTCATATTCCTGGTTTATATATATCCCTCACACTCGCATGCTGCTATCTCAGTGCCCCATTACTGCATCCTCTGCCATACGTCTTGCTTTTAGCCATGGATCCGAATGCCAAGCGGCAAGACTTGGAGAAGGCCTGCCTTCGACAGGCAATTGTCTACCCACAATGGCTACCCAACAGCAGTAGCGTATTCTGGTATAAACAAGAACCTGATTTAGGAAAGTCACAGTTTATCTTGGTAGACTGCGACATAGGCCTCCGGCGAGTGGCATTTGATCATGATAGGTTGGCAGCTGAGCTCGGTAAGCACACACAGGAAAACTTCAGTCCCGACAATCTTCCTTTTTCGTGGATCAATGTGGCGCCAGATGCTGCCTGGATACGCTTTCAATTCGATGGGCATACATGGCAGTATGAGAAAAGCGGTAAACTGGAAGTATGGCATGGCGATTTCGACCATGGCGGTTTCGATTGCGGTTGCGATGAAGTCCCTTCCCCACTGTCGCGTCAAACGAGTTCCCTCACATTCAGAAATCATACGGCTAGTCGAATCCTCTACTCCTGGATCAACGAGAAAGGGACACCTGAGTATTATGGTTCAGCATCAGCGGGCCAGACAGTAACTCAAAGCTCCTTTGTCGGTCACATTTGGCGCCTTGCTATTCAAAATTCTGGAAAGAGTATTGCCTGTGCGGTAAAAGAAAATGCGTTTATTGCTGTTATTGAGGAATCATCTCTTGGTCTTACCATCAAGTGGGAAACGGACGGGTTGAGCAAAAACTCGGATTCTGAAAGGAGTGCAACATCTCCAAGTATAGGGCTTAAAGCTTTTGTACGCGATTTCAACCTCTGGATTAGGAACTGTGACGGGAGCGAGAGAGCAGTTTCACATGATGGTTTTGCAGATAATGAGTTCAAGGACTTTTACCTATCCTCGGATGGGCATTATGCAGTGGCATGGCAGTGTAAGCCTCCATCCAAGCATCTTGTTTATACGGTGGAGTCGTCTCCGAAGGATCAGCTTCGGTCTAAGCTGAGCAGTAGGCCTTGCCTCAACCCGGGAGACAACGTAGAGGTGCAGAGACCTCGTTTGTTTGACTTGGTCACCTGCCACGAGATTTTTGTTGACAATGCCTTATTCCGGGATCCATATGCTCTCGCACACATCGGGTGGTCAAATGATAGCAAAAAATACCGGTTTACATTCAATGAGCGCGGCCATCGACATTTTCGACTCCTGGAGATAGGTCTGAGTGGAACTGTCACGATTCTAGCAGAAGAGAGTAGCACCACCTTTGTTGATTACGCCCACAAAGTCTATTATAAGATCATGACATCAACAAACGAGCTTCTGTGGGCAAGTGAAAGGGATGGATGGAATCATCTTTATCTGATTAATTTCGAGGATGGAAGTTTGAAAAACCAGATTACGAAGGGGGCCTGGGTAATGCGCTCTGTCGAGTGGATTAACGAGGGCAACCGTCAGATTTGGTTTCGTGGATTCGGGATGCTGCAAGGGCAAGACCCATATTATGCTCACTTAGCTCGTGTTAACTTTGACGGGTCAGGTCTGCGTATTATTACGGAAGGCGATGGCACACATACTTGGAGCTGGGGGCCGAGCAAGCGATTTCTCATCGACAGCTGGTCACGCGTCGATTGCTCACCTCAGGCAGTGGTTCGAATCGCCGAAACTGGGGAAGAAGTCGTCTTCCTAGAGAAGGGCAAACTAGAGCCTCTTTTCGAAGCTGGATGGGTACCACCGGAAATCTTTACCGCGCCTGGGCGAGACGGACAAGTAAGCATTCATGGCATTATTATTCGTCCAAGTAAATTTGATGCTTCGAAGAAGTATCCCGTCCTTGAACGCATTTATGCTGGTCCTCAAAGTTTCTATACTCCAAAGACATTCCAAAGCCTTCCCAAGCTTCGTCGAATTGCTGATCAAGGCTATATCATAGTGTGCCTTGACGGCATGGGCACGAATTGGCGGTCAAAAGCATTTCATGACGTTTGTTACAAGAATCTAAAAGACGCTGGTTTTCCCGATCGCATTTCATGGATTCATGCCGCCGCTGAGACGCGCCCATGGATGGATTTGTCCCGTGTCGGGTGCTATGGAAGCTCAGCTGGTGGCCAAAATGCTGCAGCGGCCGTGATTCACCATAGCAACTTTTACAAAGCAGCGATAGCGTTAGCGGGATGCCACGACAACCGTATAGACAAACTTTGGTGGAATGAGCTGTGGATGGGCTTTCCAGTAGATAGCAGTTACCAAGACTCTTCTAACATAACTCATGCACATAAGCTGGGCGGTGCCTTAATGCTCGTAGTAGGCGAGATGGACATAAATGTTGAACCAACATCGACGTTACGATTAGCACAAGCTCTTATTGATGCCGGGAAAGATTTTGATTTAGTCTTTATACCAGGTGGCAGCCATCAAGTAATCGAACTGCCCTTTGTGATCCAGAAACAGGATTGTTTCTTCAAGAAACACTTGCAAGACTGCTGAATACAACATGTGGGAAGGTTGTAGATTTGATGCTATTATACTAAAATAAGAAAAGAAAATTCCAAAAAATTATTTTTCCACTGCTGTTGTAATAAGCACTCAGCAGATCGAAATAGTCATTCTCTGATTCTATCTTCCACCACTGTGAACTAGGTAGTTATAGAGACTCAGTAATCACGATTCTCATTTGTGATATCAAAGTGTCTAAATTGAGAGGGATAATGTGGTACTTATACGCGTTGTTGCAAAGCAGCATCACTTCGAAGCGAGCACGCTTTGCCCGAAGCGGCCGCGCCAAACCCAAGCGAGCGCACGCCAAACCCGACGCGGCCTCGCTAAGCCCAGCTGGGCCCGACCCCCCCAGAACCCGCGCCCCGCTAACCATCTCACAGAATACTGAGTTATAAAATCAGTGGTTGAGTGGGAACCCAGTGGGTTGGCTGCAGTCTAGTTGCGCCAATTCCCTCAAACAAGCATCCATATATCATAAATGAGAAGCCACCATTAGCGAGTGAAATCTAGACCGTCACTGCAAATGCTTCTCAGGAGCATTGAAGAATAAAACCAAAATTGATGGCAGGGATAAAAGATGTGTATCTCTAAGATAATGGCCAGCATCAAATTGTTAGAGATAATCTACTGTAGTAGTTTCACCACCTTGAGTTCTTCCGTTGCGCTGAGACATAGTAGAAGTACCCTACTCCGCACCTAGGCCTTCGCCAGAACCTGCCTTCTTCTCGTTTGGCTCCGCAGCTTCGAGGCGCGGCATTTTGATGAGGCTTGAGGGAAGTCGTAAGGGAAAGAACACTTGATTTAAATACTTTTTTTTGGGGAAGTCTTTCGAGATCTATTGATTAGTTGTCTGTATTGGCGAGCGCCATGCCGAATGTCCCAAACACAAAGAGGAAGGCTTAGCTCAACGGGTAGCGTTACTATTGGGCAATTTCCCATGCAGTGCAACCCACTCACGCTACCGATTGCAGCTTCCATCATTTACTCCAATGGTGGTTATCCAAAGCTTCCGTGGCCAGTTGCATATTCCCAATTTTGACTAGACCGGATAGTTACTTGCGAGCGCGGTCACATTTTTCATTTGATTTAGCCAGTCTCGCAACAGCATGGCGAATAAGAATCGGGGTCAACAACCTTTGAGCAACATCAAAAAAAGTTCGGAAGAAACTTATCCCGTAATGCCACATCAAGAATGGCGCAGACCAGCAGCTAAGGTAGCTCGAAGAATAGCAACAAGATGAATGCTTTTAAAAATACTTACCTAAATAACATCCGTCCCTGCGTGGCGAAAAACCCTCCGTGCCGAAACGACTTCCCAGTGCCTCGCATCAGCTACAGTCTTGAACAGCTACAAGCTTGGCAAATAATTATATAAGTGAAATTACCCCGTCGCTGCGTAATTATTTTAGGACGTGCGGGGTCGTAGCCAAAAATCATTGGCCGCTTTTTAATTAGCGGTACCTCGATCTTTCTACTTACCCAATGGTCTAATATTTTCCCCCTGAGCATTCGTTCGGCTATTTCAGGGGGTGAGAATCGAGTTTTTCGCTCTCCAAACACTCAAATTTGGCGTGAGAGAGAAATGTACTCTTCATTTATTTACCTCCGTACTATGAGTTTATGTAGTCTGCAATATAGATATTGAAGGACATCATGCTAGTAGTGTAAAGCCCGTAAGATCTACGCTACTTCCAATAGGGCTTTCTCGTACCCAAATGATGGCATACTCACACTTAGCGCGAACTATATGTCCTGTTATCGAGTAGTACAATTGGTGTTATTTTTTAAATTTTTTTTGCCAATAAAAAATGTCAATCCTGAGAAACACATTTCAACATCAGGGAAGCAAATTTTGACGAAGCATACAATATTCACAAATCTGACCTTTGTTTATGTACAGTACCCGGGCATTTGAAACCTTTTCTATCCCAATTCTAATGCTTTATTTATCCTGAACACCAACGCCTGCTAAATCCCATGCAAATTTATGTCCCAACCGCCGTGGACGTCCCATGTGGCGGGAAAAAATCTAACTGATAGAGTGACGACGCTCAGGGGCAACACCAACAAATCCGCCCGGTGCCAATGCCATCTCAATATCTGCGTCAGAGGCCTTGGCTATTCTCTTGTCCTTCTTGCGCATAGCATCGTAGAACTTCTTCGCAGCATCTTTGGTTGCCTGTGCGAGAAATTAGTATACAAGAAGAAAACGCAACGAAATGATGTGAGCATACCTTAACTGCCTTTGCGCCTTTCTCGGTTTTCGCAATCCACCGCACAAACTGATTACCGGTTGCAATCAGACCGACGCTGGAAGCGACGACGAAGAAGACTGTCGCAGGTGGCAATGGGTCAGCGCGGACCTCGAGTGCGGCATCGTTGTCTTCGTATGGCTCTGGCTCTGCTTCGCGAGCGACTAGGGCGGAATCTTCAACTTCGATGGCGCGCGTTTTGAACTGGGATTCGGCGTTGAGGAGGTCGCGGCGCTCGTTGCCTCCGATACGGTCAGAGTTCATATACTCGAAGGATCCCTGCGGTAGTGCTGAGACGACATTGCCTTGTGAGACGAGAGCCGTGAAGACTGCGAGGATGACGGTGTGTGGAAGCATGTTGATGAATGGAATTGGACAAATGAAATTGTACAAGGGAAATGAGGCAAGGAAATGGGAGTACTGATCTGTTGCTAATGTGGTTTCTGAAGCTGGAAGATGGAAGATGAAGAAGGGTTGTTATTGTTATTTATTTTTTGGTGGTTGTGCTTGTTGTTGATGATGAGATGATGAGAATGAAGAGTAGAATGGTGGTGAAGTCTCTGTTTATTTATCTATAATTTCTCCAGACTCTATCTCACTGAAGCCAGAATAGAATGCTCATTATTCCTCCTGGTGAAGCAATCCGTAATGCGAGGAAGAGTGCCATTCCACAAGCTCGCTCCTTCTCTCAGGGAGAAAGGCCAGAGCGAAGGCCGCGCCACGACACTACGTAGCGCTTTAGTTCTCAAATAGAACTGTGGGATCATTGGGTAGCATCCTCGTAGTTCGGCACGATCTTCCCCTGTTCTAAAGTCCGAGGAGCGGTAGCTTCCAGGTGTAAGTGTGGTCCAGTGTAGGCTCAGAGCAAGTACCCAGTCACATTTTCTCGTGCTGGGAGGCTCTGCGGTGATTTCCCTAGGCGGCGCAAGAGGCTCTATTGGGATTTCACAGCCATGGCCTTTGGCTATATCGATTCGCCGCGCATCCGGCGAGGTAGCTAACTCCTCCCCAAGCAAGGCAACCAGAACTTGACTGGAGAGATTCAATGTCTGCCTTTTTATAATATATGGCACTTAATACATCAAGATATAAGAAGTTTTAGACTGTTGCTTTGCCAGTAATCATGTCTGGTGAAGTGACGTTTTTAATTATATTCCACTGGACGAGTACGAAGGTAGAGCACGCGATCCCTGGTCTGAAGTATATCAAGCCTATACCAAGTTTAAGCTTACAGGAAAGGGTTGAAGCGAAATGTGGAGTAGCGGCGTGGTCGACACAATTCTCCGCTATTCATTGCTTACACACACAGGGATCCTCGGTAGGCTTCAACCGACACCACCGCACGCGATCACTTAAATGCGCCACCAGCGGACGAGGCTATGTGTCACTGCGGAGGACCCAACGTTGCGCTCATGTCCTACAAGAGATAACCGGGGGTTAACCGGATCCATGATGGCAGTTCCCCTCCCCCGCCACTCTCTCTCCACACTAATATAAAATTATATTGGCAGCTTACAAACAATTTCAAGCTGAGGTTTACTACTGGTGAAGCTTTACGAAGTGCGAAGCTATCCCTGCGCAACAGCGCCTGCAGCTATCAAAGGAGCTGGACGCAATTTCCCAAGAACTCATCTGTCCTTGATCTAGGAAGGCAGGAATCAGAGATTATTGCTCCAAGGACAGGAATAGACTTAGGTATTGCAATTTTTGATCCTTTGGTAAAGACAAGCCACGTTTGGACTTCAGACTAGAACAAGTCCTTACATAGGATCAAGATTTATGTCTTCTTTTTGTATGAGATCTTGTTTGATGGATGTAACATTCTTCAGTCCACGAGGGAAGTCCAGATCATAGACTACTCTTCCCCTTCTTCTTCTCCCTTCATGTTACATGAAGATACTTAGAAAACCTCATACTCACTTCGCCATACCATCTGTCCTCTTGTCTACCAGGCTTAGATTTTGATCTCTAAGCATTCGACTTTTTATTTCACTTCTAAATATCAGCTCTCCGGTCTCATTAAACATCCATACATACTCCTACAGCTGCGATAAGCCCACGATAGGTAAGTAAGGCTATATGACCTGTTCTTGGAATTTTCCCTCATCCATATTATTCTCATGAACATTTACATTCTCATCACGTACTCATCATCATATTGCAACATACCAAATGCGCTCTGTTCTAATTTCGGATAGTATCTTCAGTCCCCACTTCTTTCTACCTCCCACTCAATATTCTCAAGGATATCCGGCCTCTAACTCTCTAACCATAAGACCTAACAGGTTATCTCAGCACAGCTCAGTATATTTCAGCACGCCAGCCTTGCACTGATTCGTGTTTCGTCGAGCTAAACTGTTCTACTTCATATACTTAACCTTCAACCGTCAAGCAGACCCTATGTCCCGCTCACCACTCCTCACACCTTCCGATGGCGCCACCAAGCCAACCTTCAAATCTGGAAAGAGCGTCCACACCCTGTTCTCGACCTCAAACTACTACGTGATAGCAATCTTCAAAGACAAGTCCAAAGCTATGGTCGCCTCCTTTCCCACAGACGCTAAGGACCCCTTCCCCTCCATCCTCGACTACCTAGTCGACGACTTCACCCTTGGTGAACCGAACGCGAAGCAAGAAGGTGTTGATGTGTTTCTCATCACCCCAAATGGCGCTCTGAAGGACGACGCAACGAAGGCCACGGCACGTGGTTTCCTGGACATGTTGTCCAAGATTGTGGGATTCAATGTTACAAGTTCTGGGATAATCGACCCCGGTGTGAATCTGGATAGGCAAATCCTAGAGCTGAATAAAGACGGGAGGCCGCAGCCACTTGTCATCGGCAAGTTCTCACACCCTATGAGGTGAGAGTAGAGCTTCTAGGTCATGAGAGAAAAGGGCATTTACAATATCAAAGGGAGAGGTCCATAGAGTGACTCCATAGTATATCCCAATTTGCAGTGTGATATTCTTTATGGACCCTGGGGCGAACTATGGCCTGCGCTTCTTGAGACGAGCCCTTTCCTCCCGGCTTGAACTATGCATTCTAGAAGCCACTTGTTCCCCTATGCCACCCGCAACTGAAAAGAGTTCCCACTTTCACTGAACTGTGACGATTATAAGGGTTTGTATCTTTCCATTACGTTTGTTGCCACCGGTGGAACAGTTTACTTGTGGCTTTGTTCCCTCTTGGGGCGTGCGCGCTGGGGCATTGCTTCATGGCGCTAGGGAGAGAATTTCTGAATATTGTTTGCTTTGAAATATACGTCTTTCAATGTATCATCGCACAAGAAATGCCCATTAACATATATCAGCTATGTGGTATTTCGGAGTTAGACTCGTACACTACTTTCTCTTCTCTACATAATCTCCATAATAAGTAAAGCTGCATCCTAGTAACGCGTATGCCGTGGACTTGGAACACCACAATCAAAGCCCTTCCCTCCTCCATGTATCTCTTCAAGCGAGCACTAGTAGATGCCGAACTCTTGAAGTGAGCCGCTGTTGACTAGTTTTCATGTTGCTGTCAGGAGGTATTTTCAGATATTATCAGCTGCATCATTTCTAGTGGTTAACATACTACGTGCTGCTGTCGTGGTTGATTCCATTTTCATGCATCAACACCAGAAAATGTGGTACTCCCTATGCGTTATTTCCCTTAGAAGTACGGATAGCTCATATGGCCGCAGACCGAGAAGTCTTGGGCATCCCGTCTACTCTGCCTAGATCGGTAACCTAATAGTTAGGTTTGTCACCCCCAACAAAATCCTACTGGTGTATGTCCTTGTGTCGTTTTTGGGTTCTACCTTGTTCTCTTTAATATGTGTGAGTGTTGGCTGGATCGCAAGCAGGATCGACCTCTGGGATATCGATCATTAATATACCAAGCAGGCATACTTTCAGAGAGGAAATAAAGACGGTAAGTTCAAGAGGATATGATTTATCTTGAAGAAGTTGTTTAATGATTGCTTGTTTAACTCCATGCTATGCATATCCCTCCATTCTCAAATCCATACCAAAGCTGTGGATTGCCCACATGCCAAACACGAGCATGTTTTCCATCCCTTAAACACCATTCTCTATCCTGAAACGCCTAAAAACGAAAGTCCTAAACTCCATAAATACCTGGATTCCTATCAGTACGGCCATAAAATCAGTTCCAAAAAGAGCCTCTTCATATCTTTAAGTGACAAGCCTCGCCACCAGCACCAGTCCAGCCAGTAAGCCTGTTCGCAACATCACTGGAATAGCACGCTGTGCCTGTGACTGGCTTGCCCAAATCGCCGCCTGGGTAACTGCCCGTGTTGTATATACGCGCTGCGATGTAATAGGCTGTGGCATCTTTCCCATTGGCTTTTGCCAAACATTGCTTCAATCCATCGCCATGGGCGGTCCCCTCGGCACCATCTTTGATCATCTGGTATATCGTCTCCTTGGGGCAGGGGACGGCAGTACAACCAACACCATTATGTGTCTGCATCAGACCTGGATTCGTGACACCATTGGCCGTCGTTGGGGCGCGGACACATCCCTTAGTCTCTTGCATTATGATGGCGAAGATGAATCGTGGGTCTAGCCCAGATGACTTCGCCTTCGCCTTAACGCCGCTCTTAATCTGCTGAATCTCTTCCGGGGAATTGTTTTTAGTGCCAAACTGGGTACAAGATACAGCCATTATGCCTTCGTTGGCCTTGAACATGGTCTCAAAGCTACCAACCCACTCGCTCATCTTGGGCCAGTTTTTGCCGTCACCGGTATATTGCTTGTATGCGCCAGATCCAGCTCCTCCTCCACCAGCAGCCCGTTTCTGCTCGTCATTAGCTTTCGGGACAATTGGGGTAGAGTCTTGTTTCCACTGCCCGCCGTCCTGGCGGGCGACTATAGCAGATACGGGGCTGTCGACATTGTCCAAGGGAAGCGAATGAGTGAATGTTGCCACGGAAAGTAAAGTGAGCAGGGCTGCAGATCTCATGATGACAGCTTATACTTTGACAGGAGGCTTATAGAGTAGATAAAGAGGGAGGTTGATAAGGTTAGAAGGAGAGGCTGATGGGCTGATGATACTCATTTTAGCGGAATCTATAAGATATATATAGTTTGAGATAATGATGTATATGTCGGAGGATGCCTATGCATTGATGGAGACGGGTAACACAGGCCTTGATTGCAGTAAACCTATTACTCACAGATTCCTGAAGAGCATCGGCCGCGAACTCTAGGGATTGGAATAATGGAACATGACTTGACTCAGTTGGGTCTAGAAATCCCATCCTAATCAACTAGCAGAGTCTCACCGAGGGGTAGACATGCGGTGTATGTGTCTGACCATGGATATTCAGCTCCAGCACACTGGTGCCGGAGAAGCTGAGGACGGGCAGGAAGCAGGAACGCGGATCAAAAGGATGCCATTTGTTGTGTCGTCTTGGTGCTGGATGTGGCCGGATGACACAACCAAAGTCGACAGATCAGTAGGAATAAGCGAGCCATTGATCGCAAACAAATGCAATAAAGACTGAGCGGTTGGGGTACTTCCTGTTGTCAACTCAGCCACATTGTCACTACGAATCCTTGATTAACTCTGTTGTAGAATTAGCTGGTATTACGTCAAGTCTGTCATGATACGTTGCTCGGCAATCAATTGAAGGTTAGGTACGTGCGCCTACTGAATTGTTTAAAACAGATCCCTCTTCTTGCCCATCATTCATTTGAGAATGAATCTGGAGCTGGTACTTGGTGTTGTGAGGATCAAGTCTGACTTGACTAAAAGTCGTGAACGTGAGTTATGCCAAGCCCCGTTTCAGGATGGAAGATTGCTCAGCCTCCAAATGACCGTTTACTTAGTGGAAATAAAATCAAGTGTAGGTAAGACCTTCCTGCTGATTCGGCATAATACTTATCGATGGCCCAAATGCCAGGCTGGAATGATCCCCAGGTAAGCGCATCATTGAATGCATGATATCTTTCGTGCTCTTCATTCCTTAACGGCACAACGTGCATCTGTATGGCAATGATTGTCGGTTCACTTGCGATAAACGAGAGTAGTTGTGATAAAAGAAGAGCCTAGTTATCGAAGTATCGCAATGTAACCTCCACAACGTGTCATCGTAACAGGAGCGCTAAAGCAGGAATTAAAGGCGAATCTCAACTCTCTCCCTCTCTCTCTCTAACATATTATACGGCCCTGCTTACAAATGATTTCTCACCCGTTGTTGACCGTGTGAAATATTCCACATGTATTTTGCTATATCCATCTTTCGACATATTCTGATGGGATAGTAGGCCAAGCCTTCCTAGTCGAAATCTGCGTCAATGACAGTGGTCGCGCAAGTGGAAATATTACAGCGCATGGCACGCCACCCTCAGATGGTTAGGTAGCTAAACTACAGCTACCGTAGCATCGCTGAGGTTCCAATTTGTCAAAATTTCTGAGCCTGCGTTGCCGGAGGCATTGCCGACCCGACGAAAGTAATGACATGGCATGTGTTCGTAGTAATGGTCGGCCGTAGCACCGCAGCGATGCACCGGATGGCCCTTGATCGTCTATATCCATCTAGATCGCAAATGTGCTCAAACCAATTCAATCTCCCCCTTCTCCAGATGCTCCCTCACATCAGACCACCTCGCAACCACTACCTCCCCCTTCGCAACCTCAACCTCTTGATCCTGATCCCTTCCCCTTCCAAGAACAATAGCTCCACCATCCTCCCCGTCTCCGCCTCCCAATCCCCTCGCAAAGACCGCGCTATCCTCGTCTGGACCTCCAATCATTGTTGTGTCTCCTGCCGTATCATTGAGATTCTGCAATCCTTGCGGAAAGCCCCCGAGAAAACTGCTCAAATAATGATTGTGTAGTAACTGCTGATGCCTTGTCGCATAGGCCGTTTCCATTTCGCTCATTTTGTCCTGCATTGCGGGTGTAGAGAGGTAATGGAGGGTATGTTTGTCAATCTTGGAAATGCGGCAACGCAGGTAAGATCGAACGAGGAACTTCCATCGCTCGACTTCCGTTTGTATGATTATGAGGCCAAAGTTCGTCTTTGGGTCCATGTCGCCGGTCATTTCTTCAACTTTGGAAATTTGTATTTTTATGAGGGCGGTTACGCGGTCGATCAACCCATCCTTGGGCCATCTATTAGGTGGATTGTGAGCAAGAGAACTCTTTGTCTTGAGGGGTAGTACGCATACGGCAGAAGTTCAGGACACGCACGCTCATTGACCCAAGCTCGTGTTAGTGCTTGGAGATCTTCTTGTTCTGGGTGTAATCCTCCTTGTCCTGCATTCGCATATTGTACATCATATTCTGTGAATGGATCTTGAGGGTCGCGTGAAACATCAGCGAGGATGTCTGCGATGTCTTCCATTCTTATGAGCACTAAGAGAGATTAAAGAAAGATTGGTGAAACACTCGCAAACACAGAAAGGAGGTTGCTATCGCCGTATCATTTCTATATTTGTTGCAATGAGCTGTTAATGAAGAGGGCAGATAGGCGCATAGAGGGGTCGCCGCGAAGCCGAGAAACGCGTCAAGACCGAAGCTTAGTGGAGCATGCCCCTGGTCTTAGCGCGTCGTATTAAATCCAAATGGCAAAAAAAAAGTGTCCTCAAATTTCCTGCCACCAGAGCAATTTGACAACAGCAAAAATACTGGCAAAAAATTGGTAGCTTCTCTTTGATTGAGCGTGTCATCCTTAGTGCAGGGGCCATGCTAATCTTCTCTGTATCGTTTCCTGCAGATTGGTGTTAGTGGTTACAATTTGGGCATAGTGGTGGGGTTCCTTACAAATTGACCAAATGCCCGAAGGCGCAGAAGTTTATGCTAAAAGAAAACATATACTAATGATATGCCTCGCTTGCCATTGGAGGATCTCAGAAACCCCACTCCGAAATATTACTCTCCATGAACAGCAACACTATGTTGAGCTCCTATTGCAAATAATGCTATCAAAGTCTACTAAAGCAATGTTTCATCCACACATTCTACAAAGTGAGCTGTACAGCTGTATGTCAGCGCTTTGGAACTAGTTTCTGCGATCTATATGGGCCGCCTTTCACAACACCATTTTGAAACATGATAAAAAGGCAAACATACCGCGATCTTGGAAAACGAAATGTGTACTTTGAGAACCTTTTCGGATTATTTCTCAGTCTATTAGTGATCAAGAGCACATCAGATCTGAAGTAGGTGAGGAGGTCTCTTGAGAGCTGCTATTTTGTGATTTCAGAAAAAGGTGTTTTCGATCTGCGTGTGATCACGTGAGCAGAAATAAAATAAAATAATAATCCTTACCTAAGGAAGCTAGACATTCGTCCAAGCAGGAACGAACCCATAACAAGTAACTTAAATGAACAGGCACAGAATTAGTCCAAATCAATTCTATATAATTACTATTCTATACAACAAGCCATTGCCGAGTGGGTATCCTTCTATACAATCATTTCGTCATTATCACGTCCCTCATTTCCATATATCTGCTCTATGCTCAAAGCCTGTTTTGATTTCAATGCAAACCCTTAATAAAACACGTACGCAACAATCCCAAGGACCCCCGCAGCTACACGATGTATCCGTCGGCTGCCGGTCTGATTTGGAGCAGCTCCAACTGACGACTTCGTGGGAACTTCTGAACTGGTCGAAGTTAAACCTGGAAATTCCCTATTAGACAAATTATTTCAAACTGAGACTGCATAGAAGTAGAATATTTCCAATGGAAATTGCCGAGGGCTTACTGGTTACTATATCAACGAAGTCAGATTGATCAGCTATGGCTAGGTTTTGTGTCGGGATTGGCGCTTGTGGTGTGACAAGAGCTACACAATTGAAAGTCAGCACTTGTTCGAATTGGGTACTCCTGAAACATGAGACACAGGGTATTTACTTACAGCCTTGATCGTTGTAGCTTTTCACTATAGTTGAGAAACCGGATGGTCGTGTAATAGTAGTTCCGAAGCCTCGATCGTCCCAGCCAGTGATCGTCTCAGAAGCTTGCGTAAGCCCAGATGAGGTAGAAGCTGATGGCCATCGACCTGAAAAGACAGTTTCTTTGGGCTATGAGTTATTAGTTAGGATAATATATAAATCGTACCATTACCTGAGACAAGTTGTCGTGGCAAACGGGAGAGCGAAATGGCGGGTAATGAAAGGGTGGGTCCTCACTCACTGCTGCAGAACTTGCAGGCACTACTTTTCCCTCACTCGTGATAATCCATCCAGCTGGTATACCTGCTGTTGATCCAGTATATGTTGGTTCGGTTGTTGCTGTTGTAGGTGAAGCGACCCAAGGCCAGCCTGTTCTGGTTGCGGTATTTCCATTGCTATCATCTCCAAGTCCTGCGGGAATGGAGGGTGAGGCTGATGTGGCAGCTGGGACCTATTAAATTGGCTCAGTACTTGACTTCCAATGTGTGAATGTGGCCCAATCAAATTTTTGATTACTTACATCTGCACCAGTCACTGTAGCCGCTTTCCCGCCTGCATTGCCATTGATCGCACCACCTTTTGCTTGGATTGATGTCCAGTCCCCAGATTGGTCTCCATATGAGTATTCTGTTCCGGTTGAGTAATCTGTTACAGATAACGACTTGACAAGCATTGTAAATGGACCGTTGGCGTAATTGGTAGGTCCGCGGGCCCAATCGATAGTTCCCGAAGGATTGGACGAATCACCACCAGACCACGCTCCAAATTTGACCTGCATAGGTGATTGAGGATATTGGTTGGCATCTGCAGTGTCTGGCGTAAGAACTCTGATAATTGTGCCTCCAACCTTCCAAATAATTTGGGATTCGGTCCATTCAATTGTATAAGTGATGAACTGATTCTGATTATTGGCGGCAGGATTGAATTGACCGCGATTGTATGTCGTAATATCTCCCTTCCCAAAGTAGTTGGTCTGCACCTCCATATCGTCTGCTCCAAGCCACTCCATATCGATTTCATCGAGGTCGTCTGATTGCAAGACCAGTGTGCTGACAATTCCTGCCCCAGGAGCAGCTTTCATGGTGATCTCGACTTTTCCGAACATAATATAGAAGATGCTGATAAGTTGTGGCGCGTCACCTTGCTTGGCAACAGTGAAGGATACACCATTGTTATCATAGGTAGGATTTCCCAAAGCTGTGAAGGAGTTGACTGAGCCTTGAGTGAAATCGATTGCGATTGATTTTCCCAGAGCAGGATTCGCAGGACAGCTAGCTGCAGACTATCAGTAAAAGAATAAGATACCAATTCTAGTATACTCACTCGTTGTTAGGGGGTTGCAGGTGCTCCAGGTCTGAGCTGCAGATTGATCGAACAGCATTATTGCGAGTGTGAGAAGGGTATTAAAAAACATTATGCCGCTATGCAAGAAGTAAAATGTACAAAGAAAGGAGAACGAAGGTGAGAATGAAAGAGAGTTTTTGGCAACTCTTTAAACGATTGATTACCGCGGGGAGATGTGACTGATATGTGTCTGGTGAGAGAAGTGAGGCGAGTCTTGGAGTATGATAAGGGCTTGACAGTTGAATGTAACTGTGACTTGACAGCGAGGATGTGATATGCAGGTCGATGCAAGTAGCCAACGAGTCTTAAAAAGAAGACAGCAAATTAATGTTTCATCCAGCCACAACATTTAGGAGCTGCCAACGTCAGTGATACAGGGGTAGTTATTAGGTATAGCAAGTTTTTCAGTTCAACGCCAAAGCGATGATGTGTATGGAGTAATGTTGTAGAATGGGAAGGCTGGGAGTGGATCTCTGAGGTAAACAGAACGGCCGCTTGGGACAACCCGCCTGGACCACCAGGGCCTTTTTGTTTTTCTTTGTGGCTGGTTACGAGCTGTGAGGCTGGAAATGTGGGGTCTCGGCCGATCCGCCACTCTCAACCCCGAACTGAAGTTGATTTCTTAAGACAACTATTCATCATTTATAAAAAAAATCCTTCTCCCTGGCAGCGAAGGACACCGTCTCTCCAACCACAGTTCTTGTTTGCTATTTCTCAATCATTCTGGACAATGGAGATGATGAGTGGTGAGTGTTCCTTTGTAACTCAAGGCTCTGAGCACCTCTTGGCCCCTTGTTTTGTCTTTCCTTTTCGAAACTGTCTCATAAACAAGTGTTTGCTTGATGAGATCCTCGTTGCGATTATATAGAGATATCAAGGCTTTCAGTTTCATATATGGGATAGCGGTTAGTATTATCTATCTGAATCTCATAAAAACGAGGTAGCTGTCTTGCGCCTGAGATGCTAATTCATCTCGTTACGGCATAGTTGTTTTGCGATAGAAAGTGGTGGAGGTGCCCCGCATCCATGGTTATATTATTACCACTCTCCATATTGATCGTGCCATTCTCCCTCTTTGCATCTCAAGCTCGTCTTGTTTTCGACTGCCCGGGTACCTACGACCCCTTCTTGGTTTATAGTTCTGCAAATCTACAGGTGTTAGATGATAACGAAATCCGAATCTATGTCCTTATTAGTCGCTTACACAGTCTCTACTGCACAAGTCAACCGTTGCAAATCCGGACTGTCGCTTAAAGATGAGGAAGCTCTGCCAAATGTATGAGCCGAGCACGCGGACTGTACTTCGAAACTTTAATATAGATCTATGTTGTCACTCTTTTCGGTGAAATACGTATATTACTTGACTGTTTTAAGTTTTAATACGTCGTGATTTGTAGTCCGTCTGATAAGTGTATGCCGGTCCACGAAGAATATCCTCATTCAAGAAGCCCGTTGTTGTGAACGAGATATGATAAACATGAACTCATCCAATATGGGTCAATCTATAGTTTAAGAATCTTTGTCTATCTATGCCTATCAATGTTTCTTCTTGGGCTGCAATAGCATCACCGACCAATCTGACTATCAGGCTCGCCTTCCATATGGTATTTTGGACGGATCGATTCTTAGTAGCGGGAGGTGCATGTATCACATCGCTAAATACCCACGAGTACAACGAGATCTCGGGTGGCTACCCCGTTCTTTGTATGCCTCGAGTCCCTCTTGAGATCTCATCAAGCGAAGCTGATATCCCTCACAAGTTATTATTTTCATTGTACCCGGGATAAATCAGATATATCTATAACTGGTACCTAAAGGCATGGCTTGACCACTTGCGGACAACCAGAAAACAGCACCATTAAAATAGCGGCTCTAGCCGAAGGTTGGCCAATGTCTGTTCCATCCATGTCTCCCCCAGTTAACGAGTCCATATCCATACAGTACAAGACATTCATCATCAGAGCCTCATCTCACAAGCAATTGCTATTGTATACTTACAAGCGCTATTCTTCAGCTATTAGTACTCAGAACCCAAAATTCTGCTTCAACGCCGTATGGCCGATTCCTAGGGGCTCTTAGTGGTCCAGAATGACCAAACACGATGCCGTGTCTCGCAATAGCTCTGCGAGTACTGAAAGCTGGAAGAGCAGCGACACCATCAAACCTGGGTCGCTGTTTCGAGGCCCTTCGCGACGAGGGGCTCATATGCAAGTGAAAACCGACGGGAAGAAGAGGTGAGCCGTTCTACTCCCTGCGCACTGTCTCGGCCAAATCCCATTTCCATGGTTGGAAGTTATGAACCTGCTCATTGACTGACGGGCGCCCGCATTCGCATTGTCTTAGGGTTGATACTGATCCTCAAGTTTCGCCGACTTCTGACGCACCACGACCACCAATATCTCCAGCATCAAATTCCTCCAATGTTTCCCCCCGAGATCATCGAATGAGCAGTAGCGGTTTTGGTAACTATAGACGCGATCTTGCAGTGCTAGAAACAGCTGGTGGTCGCATACCACAAATCCAGCATAACCCTCCTACCGCTTTACATACCTCCTCAAATCAGATCGCACCTTGGATGTTATCGAATGTGTCGGCTCCCATTCCCTCGCCCGGGTTTGGTACAACCTTCTACGATGATTCGAGCGATGCCTTGTCACAAGCCTCTCAATTATCGCCCGCATTCCGACCTGGAACAGGTCTGACAGGAAATACAAATGCAAGCAGCGATTCTCCTGCGGATCCCTATTTTGGAGACGAAAGGAGGCCGTCAGTCGCCAGTGTAACAACTGCAAGTAGTACCGGATCAAAGTCTAGTGTTAGTCGAGGCAATATTCACAAGAAGTTGCAAACATTCTTTGGGGAAGATTATCCTGGGAAGGAAGGATCGGATACAAGCCTTCCTTCCCGAGGAAAGGAAAATCGGTCGCACTCCTTCACGCGAGGAAATCGAGAGAGAAATCTTTCTTCTGCCACAGCGCATGAGCAGAGGGAAGCTTCTCCAGTTCCGTCTCGACCAAGGACGCCAGTGCCGTCGAGCGATGTGGTACCCTTTCTATACCAGGACTCACAGGTTAGTCGGTGCTCATTGCCAAGCCAGACTTTCCATTCTCTATTACAATAAGGTCATCTAATGCGATGATTCTGAAATACCCTTTGCCTTTTTGGTACAAATATAAACATATGCTAATGAAATATAGGATATATCTAAATACGGCGAGGCGCCTGTGCGAGAGAAACTCTCTGGCCCGGATCGTGGTAGATATACTAATGATTCGAGTAATGTAAACAAAATCAGCACCTCATCCCGCTCTGGTCATCCTCATGTCCACCTCCCTGGCCATAGTCATCGCCACAACAAGAGCAACGACGATACACGTTCATTGCGGCCGTCTGTAAGCAGGGAAGACTCTGCTATGGGCATGAGAGCAAAAGATCGTAGCCAAAACTCTATAGGGACAGCATTTGGAAACTCTTCAAATGCAAGCCTTCTACAGCGACCAGTAAGCCCTACTCCAAGCGGAACAAGCAATTGGAGTATAGGAACTTCCAAAAGTGCTATTAAAGACGGCAGCCCTGCTTCACCCACCAATGGGAAACATAAGCATAGCATTTTGAGCCTAGGTCGATTTGCACGAAGACACAAAGACAAAGACTCTCCGACGTCTCGCTTAAAGGAACTGCCCGCGTCTATACAGTCCTTTGCCTCTTCAAAGCACGCAAACGGTAAAGTTCAGGATAATTCAGATAGTGGTGTCCGGAGTCGTGAAAGGAGTGCACAGGGATCGGTTCTCGATCTGCCAAGTATCGATAACGGACAATTTGGACGGCCCCAAACCTCCAATCAGCCACGACAGGGCACTTTTAGAAAAGGCTTCAGAAAAGGTGGTCGAGGAAAACTTTCAGACGAGATGGAAGGGTCATCTGATAGACACGACAATGGAACCATGTTCAACCTTGACACGAACTTATCGAATATGGATGGAATATTGGCTAAGCCACCTCCATTGACACCTTTAGACAATGACATATTCACCGGAAACGTCGAAGATGAAGCCAAGATAGAAGCGGAGAGTGTAAGTGGTGTCAAGAATTGGGATGCGCCAGATAGTTGGGGCGTAAAGAAGGTTACCGATGTCAACATGTCTCGACTCCCAGAAATAGACGAAGCAGGCGTTCCAGCCAGCGATAGTGACGACAGATCCAACCCTCATTTCATTCGCATTTTCAGACCAGATGGAACATTCAACGTGTTGTCAGCACCGCTCAATGCTACCGCCACGGAAATTATCAACCAACTTGGCAAAAAGTCCTACATTCAAGACACGCTTGAAAATTACCAGATTGTAATGAAAAAGCAGAACCTTCAACGAGTCCTTGCTGGTGGTGAGCGACCAATTGTAATACAAAAACGGCTTCTTGAGCAAGCGGGATATATTGATAAGGATAAGATCGAAGAAGTTGGTGGTGGGGATAACAGCTATTTATGCCGCTTCTTATTTGTTCCAGCCAATGTGGCCGATTCTGGACCTGCTCGACCCCAGAAAAATGATCATTATGTCAACCTAGAAGGCGATAACTTGATCACGATCCCAATCTCTCTCTACTCGAAAGCTGCAAACATCGTTTCGCTCAATTTGTCACGAAATTTGTCGCTTGAGGTGCCGTTTGACTTTATTCAATCGTGTCAAAATTTGCGAGAGCTCAAATTTATTAGTAACGAGGCTTGGAAGCTGCCAAAAAGCTTCAAGAATGCGAGTCGCCTGTCAATTCTAGATTTATCAAATAATAGGCTTGAACAATTGGATGAGGCTGGACTCAATCAGTTAGAGGCTCTCATCAGTTTAAAACTCGCAAACAACCGCTTAACAAGTCTGCCCTCACACTTTGGCAGTTTCAAAAATATGAGGACCTTAAATGTATCCTCCAATTTCCTTGATACATTTCCGGAATACTTGTGCGATCTGGAAAAATTGATCGACATTGATATGAGCTTCAACAATATTGCCAGCATACCGGACTCAATTGGAAAGCTAAAGAATCTTGAGCGCTTTGTTATCACTAATAATCGATTGGCAGGTTCCTTGCCGGACAGTTTTAGTGAGCTTTTGAACTTGAAGGAAGTTGACGTACGATACAATGCGCTGTCCAGCATCAATGTCATTGCACGACTACCCAAGGTTGAGAATATTGCGGCAGATCATAACGCTGTATCTGTTTGCGAGTCTGAATTTACCAAGATCAGAATTCTACGACTTAACTCAAATCCTGTCACGAAGTTCGAAATTCTCAATTCTGTTCCAACCCTTACACAGCTCAACCTATCGAATGCAAAGCTAGCACACATCCCGGATGCTGCGTTCGACAAAATGCCCAATTTGATCAAACTTGTCCTAGACAAAAATCATTTTGTGTCCTTGCCGAGTCACATTGGAAAACTCAGAAAGTTAGAGCACTTTAGCATTGCAAGAAATGCGCTTAGTAGCCTACCTGCGGAGATAGGATGTCTAACAGAATTGCGATTTCTGGATGTCAGGCAAAATAACTTGAAGAAACTCCCTATGGAGATATGGTGGGCAAATAAGCTCGAAACTCTCAATATCTCGTCCAATGTGTTAGACAACTTTCCCAAGCCTGCCTCACGACCACCTCAAGTACCGGGTGATGTCCCTGTAACAACCCCAGGAGAGACTCCTGGCCCAAGCTCTCAAAACTCAAGCTTCGAAGAACTAGGGCCTCTGGAGGGATTTGGAGCCCAGCAACGTAGGCCTAGCCAAGTCTCAGGCCTCCTGAGTGTTGGGGCATCTCCCGTTCCACTTTCTGGTGATAGAAAGGGCTCTCTAATCTCCTTGTATGGCAAAGGCGGACGCAAGACGTCTGTTGTGTCTCGCAGCGAATCACAAGGCACTAGTACGCCACCGCAAATGGCCAGAAAGGATTCCGGCATGTCAGCAAAGCTCTTAAACACTTTCGCCGGCTCGTTGCGGAATTTGTATCTTGCAGATAATCAACTTGACGATGACGTATTTCAGGAAATAGGCCTTCTCATTGAGCTGCGAATACTTAATTTGTCTTATAACGATCTCAATGAACTACCCCCCAGAACGCTGAAGAAGTGGGTTCATATGGTGGAGTTATATCTCTCTGGCAATGAGCTTACAAGCCTCCCCTCCGATGATTTTGAAGAATCTAGTTTTCTTCAAGTCCTTCATATCAATGGCAACAAGTTTCAGACTTTGCCTGCCGAACTTGGTAAGGCCCATAGGCTAGCTATACTCGATGTCGGAAGCAACTCCCTAAAGTACAATGTGTCTAATTGGCCCTACGATTGGAACTGGAATTGGAACACAAACCTCAAGTACCTGAATCTTTCAGGCAACAAGCGTCTGGAAATCAAGCCTTCCATATCTGCGGGCCATAGTGCTCGCGAAGGACGAGATCTCACCGACTTCAGCGAATTACCACATCTACGAATTCTCGGTTTAATGGACGTGACGTTGACCATTTCGACTATCCCAGATCAAACAGAAGACCGAAGAGTTAGGACTTCGGATTCATTCACAGGCCAGTTAGCCTACGGGATGGCTGATACACTGGGAAGAAATGAGCATTTGTCCATTATAGATATGGTAGTGCCTAAGTACAATGGCAGAGATGGTGACCTCCTACTAGGGATGTTTGATGGGCAGGCTTTATCCAGTGGTGGATCCAAGATCGCGAAGTATTTGCACGAGAACTTCAGCCACACCTTCAATGAGGAGCTAGGAAAAACCAGTACTTCAGAGTCCCCTGTAGACGCTTTACGAAGAGCTTTTCTCTCATTGAATAAAGAACTAGCTACCGCGGCAAGCCAACACACCGAGAAACGATCCATTATGTCACACCGAGGCTCATCCGCGCCAGCAGCACTCAGTCAGGAAGATCTTCGTTCTGGTGGAATAGCGACGGTGATATTCCTACAGGATTCAGAGCTTTATGTCGCAAACATTGGCGACGCTCAGGCGATGATCATCCATTCAGAAGGTGGTCACCACATGTTAACACAAAAGCATGACCCCGCAGAGCCGAACGAGAGACGGCGTATTCGAGACGCTGGTGGATGGGTCTCGAAGCAAGGAAAATTGAATGATATTCTCGAGGTTTCCCGTGCCTTCGGATATGTCCATCTCATGCCTGCCGTACAAGCAAGCCCGCATATTACACATCTCAGGGTAAAAGAGCAAGATGAGATGATCTTGATTGCTTCAAAAGAGCTCTGGGAGTACTTGTCCCCGGAACTAGTCGTTGATGTTGCACGGTATGAACGTGGTGACTTGATGCGTGCTGCACAACGGCTTCGCGACTTAGCAATCGCTTTTGGTGCTTCCGGAAAGCTTCTGGTAATGATGATTGGCGTGAGTGACTTGAAGAAAAGAGCTCAAGCTCGGCCACACCGAGTCCAAAGCTTATCCTTCAATCCATCTTTCATGACTGACGAGCCATATTCTGCCCCAACAAAGAAAAGGACAAAAAAGGGAGAAGCTGTCGAAGACTCTATGCTGCGTCGACTGCAGGCAGAGGTTCAAGCCCCCGTTGGTGATGTCAGCATAGTTTTCACAGATATCAAGAGCTCAACTCTCTTGTGGGAGACATACCCTAATGCCATGCGATCTGCCATCAAATTACATAATGAAGTTATGCGTCGCCAGCTGCGGATCTTAGGGGGCTACGAGGTTAAGACTGAAGGTGATGCATTCATGGTAGCTTTTCCTACTGCTACCTCCGCGCTGTTGTGGACATTTGCTGTTCAGCAAGCACTACTTGAAGTACAATGGCCGTCGGAGGTTCTTGAGAGTATCGTTGGCCAAGAAGTTTTCGACAGCGATGGCAACCTTATTTTTAAGGGTCTTAGCGTACGAATGGGTGCTCACTGGGGTCAACCAGTGTGTGAGAATGATCCTGTAACACGACGTATGGACTATTTCGGACCAATGGTAAACAGAGCTGCTCGAATATCCGGAGAGGCGGATGGTGGTCAGATCACTGTGTCCGCCGACTTTATATCCGAGATCCAGAGGTGCCTCGAGACCTATAGTGAGAGCGATCGATCTGCTTCGACTGGGTCTGAAGAAGGTTTTGATAATGATCTCATTACTCAAGCAATCCGTCGAGAGCTACGCTCTCTGAGCAGCCAAGGATTCGAAGTCAAAGAGGTTGGCGAGCGGAAATTAAAGGGACTGGAGAATCCGGAGTACATTTATCTCATGTATCCGCATGCTCTTTCGGGTCGTATACAATATCCTAATCCCGCCCATGCTCCAGTGCCACAGAACCCTGCAGCCTTGAGCGATCAAACAGAGTTGACCATTGACACGGACGCGGTATGGGGCCTTTGGAGTGTAAGTCTGCGCCTCGAAATGATATGCTCAAGTTTGGAGGGAAAGCGTGGTGAGGATGCTAAATTACAGCCACCCGAGACGGCCATGTTGGAGAGGATGAAAGTCCAGGGTGGCGAAATCACAGATCGTTTCTTGGTCAACTTCATCACTCACCAGGTTTCAAGAATTGAGGTATGTATCCTTTGCCCAGTCGATCGTCTCCAGGTGCGGCTAACACGGAACAGACATGCATTTCAACGCTGGGAACTCGATATATTGCTAGTGGCGCCGGACCTCTACACAGTCTCGACCAGATGCGCGCACCTATGGATGAGGTCTTCGCCAGTCTTGAAGAGAAGTTAAACGAGCTGGCGAAATACAAGGCGTTATATGGTGAGCTAAAATGATAACAAACAGCCAAGGCGATTATGGATTGCTCGCGGAAGAGCGACAATGCTCAAAGGAAGCATGAAGACATGAAACGATCTAGGATGACAAGCGGTAGCATCTTGGGCGGCGTTGTGGTATAATGAGCGTGTTTCTTGTATAGCATCCGGCAGGCATTCTGGGTTCTTTACATTTTTTGGATTATATATATTGGCAGCACTACAGCATTTGGGTTCACGGTTTGGGACCGGAGTCTCTAGCGGGTTAGGCTTTTTGGAACGAGGCATTTATGGATTTAGGCGGCGTTTGGTATATCCTTTTATTGGTGATACACATAATCGTGCGGACGAGATGAAACTTGTGATTTAGATCTGTTAGCGGCACGAGAGAATCAGAAGAGCTTACTGTGACTAGGTCGTTTGCTCTTTTCACATTTCGCTTCGGAGTTTGTTGTTTTAGATGACCAATCTTGTTGGGATATGCTGAACAGTGCCAAATATGTCGGCGGTAGAAATGATGCCTAGATTCATTGATGGCTCGTTTAATTAAACGAGCCTAATAAACATAAAAACAACTCTTGCGCATTTTGTATCCGGTAATTTCTCCCAATTATATCATACGAGTTATGAGTGTGACTTCATATAGAAAGAACTCTTCTACGCTAGTAGCATGTTGCTAAGCACTGAGGTTATATAAAGCATCTTAGTTATGAGCGTTCATGAAAAGCCATGAAAACACTAATGGGCCAAAGATTAACCCCCCTATCACATTCGTGGAAAGAAGACCATTCTACTGCCTTCCGTCTCTTGAGATACGTCTGTGTCCTCACCCGGCGTATATTGAAAAGCCATTGCCCAACTCGCTGTTCCAACCCTTAACGCCACCGATATTCATCTTTCGTGTAATATGTTCCAAAGTCCCCATACCAGGCTTGATCTCATGTTTCGGGGAGATACATGACTTTTATATACCGACAGCATGGCTGAACACCTTCTGCGCAAGCTGGCTTAGGAGCCTCGCCTTATCGTTTTGCGGCAGCTCTTGGAAAACTGCGTACACGCTCTTTCCTTTCGCGTCTCTGACGGCGCCCTACATAACAGTCGTTAGTCCTTACTCTAAAACCACCATATCGCCCATCTGCTCAGGGTAAAGAGAGACTTGCCAATCGATTTCCTGCCAGTGCCCCGGCCAACATCCCAGGGAAATTGGCAACGATGAACCCCATCGCCCCACCACTTAACCCGCCAACCACACTCCAAAACTTCCCCGTCGGTGAGCCCCCATTCTCCGCCATCCCCTCCTCCTTCAACATCTCCTCAAAAACATCACCGAACTGCTGGCTCTCAAAACCCTCCCTCTCGTTGCTATCCTTTGCTTTGAACCCGAAGCTTGACCACGGGAATCCCCCAGCGTTCGTTTGCTCGTTCGGATCGGGGATTGGGTTGTCGTCGGAGAATGGCTCTGAGGACGGCGGGAAACCGTGGAAGGTGCGTGCGGAATCATAGTCCCGGCGGCGTGTGGCGTCGGAAAGAGTGTAGTAGGCGTCATTTATAAGCTGGAATTTTCTCGTGCGCTCAGCGCGCTCGGGCGAGTCTGCTGGGACGCGGTCGGGATGCGTGCGTAGAGCAGCTTTTTTGTAGGCGTCGCGGATTTGTTGGGCTGTCGCTGTAGAGGGAAGGCCGAGGGCGGCATCTTGCTCAGGTTAGATTGTGATGCTATGGGAAAGGGGTCCAAGATCTCACAATAGTCTGTAGGCATATTGTTTGGTGGTTGTTCGGGGAATCATAAACAGGAGAGATTTGTTATCTGGGGGCAGAAAGAGATGTTTAGACCGTGAAACTAAGCTGCAACGAGTATCTGGCTTAGTCTATTCTAGACGAATAAAATCCGTAGAAATCTACTAGTGGAAAGTGAATACAATTTGAACAAGTTGTCCTGACGCAGAGACAGCCAGCCTCACTTCTTCAAGTTGACTCCTTCGACAAGATATGTCTCAATGACGTTGTCATGTGGCGTTCTACAGTATCGAGAAACAAGCCACATCTCATATCAACCCAATCGAGCCTAGCCCCAACACACCCCTGACAAATAAGCGAGCGCAAGCCATTTCGTGCATCGCGCCAAATTCAGCTTCACCGCCAGTAGATACTCCGTAATTAGCGGGGCTGGGAAAAGCTGTCATACAGCTTGCGTGCAGCTCTCTCCACTACTATCTGTGCCCAATCCCCATCCTCAAGCTTCAAAGCTACCTAAAGCTCGCCTTCCAATCAATTGAATATCCGAGAAGAATATATTTGTGAGACAGTAAGAGGAATTGAGACAAAACGTGAAGGAAAAGAAAAGAAAAGAAAATGGGCTGGTTCGATAACAGCTCCGTCGCAGACTGGGCTCCCAGCTCTTCCAAACGCCATCGCAGCCGCTCTCCAAAACGCTATCACTCCTCCTCCGGCTCAATTTTCGGTTCTGGCCATGCTAAACACAATGCATCTTCACATTCAATCTTTGGCGCCGGAGACCATCGTCACAATTCCTCGCGGTCGAGTTTCTTCGGTACTTGATCACTCCCAGCTCTTGCCATTGCTCGAGATGGCAAACTTTTGTTTCTATATTGAGAAGACAAAGCTAATTAATATGTGGATAGGAAACTTCGGGAAAACAAGCCACTACAAACGTTCTCCCCGCCCCGGCTACCTACAAAGTGCATACAAGAAACTGCGAAGACTACTACGGGATCTGATCTACTACGCAAAGAAACACCCCATCAAGGTCTTCATGCTAGTCATCATGCCCTTGATCACCGGCGGCGCCCTCACTGCCCTCCTAGCTCGTTTCGGCCTTCGCTTGCCATACAGCGTGGAGAAGATGCTGGGGATAGCAGGCGGTGCAGCGGGATCGTTCGGCGGAGGAGGGATTGGAGGCAATGAGAGAAGCACGTTCGGCCAGGCAATTGGCAGGGATCGCCACGGGAACTTGATGTTTGAGCGGGAAAGGGAGGTTGCGGAGGGCCCTTTGAGTGCATTTGGCGGGCTGGCAGGGTTGATGGGAGGCGCGGGAAGCGCGTTTAAGGTTGCTAAAATGTTTATGTGATTTGCAATGAAAAGTGTGGTAGGGGAGGAGACGTTGTGGCTGAAAGATGATAGCCAAAGAGTGAGACGTTTGTGACGACACGTAGATTGGAAATGGAGGCGTTTTGGAGTTTGTCGGATACCAAAATAAGATTACATGAAGGGTACATACTTTCTGAGTTCGCGTGGCTCTTATTTGATCTGAAGATGTAGATTGAATTTGAATTGTATGCATCTACTCTAGTTCAGTTCCAGTTGTCTGTTTAGCTCGCTTAGAAAAGGGGCGAAGCATTGCTAAAAAAGATAATATTCAAAGTGAGTGTAAGGTCCAATTTGGTACATTGCAACATGTAAATCTTTGCCCACTTTAAAACACGTCGGACAAGGTGGATCAGGTCACTCAGATTTGATGATGCTGAAGGTATGTCAAATCGAAAGAAATGCATCAATTAGAAAGCAAATAAGATCTATCAATGCAGAATATTAAGAATCAACGAAATTACTCTCTTGCTATCGCTTGCCCTTTTTCCTCCCACCAACCGGTTTTCTCGAAATAGGCTTCGCCCGTTCAGGCTCTTCCTCTATGTACACCTGCACGCCATTCCCAAGATCATCGCTCTCATCGTCATCGCTACTCGGTGCGAGTTCGTCAATGTCATCCCGCCGAGAGCTCCGTCTCCGTATTGTGGGGTCGGAAGCTCCACGTGTCGAGGATGAGTAACCACCTGGAGGAATTGGAGGAGTGCGACGAACAGAAGAGTAAGCAATATCCGGGGGTCCAGACACGTTCCGTCGGCCTTGCATATATTGTGGTGGAATGGCTGGTAGACGTTCGGATGTGGTTTGATACTCGAAAGGATCAACGTGCGATGCAACTGAGCTACGCCTTGAATTGGTCGGAATCCAGCCTTCTTCGTCGGGCAAGGGGCGTCGAGAACTAGTGCTCGAAGAAGAGTTAGGTCGAGCCCCATCCGAGTGGTGCCGAAGAGAGCCATGCGGGTAAGGAGGGTACTGAGGAGGCGGAGTGCTGCGATGCTTTTGCGATGCCGAAGAACGAGGCCGAGATGGTGAATTGTGAACTGTAGTAGATTGCGAAGGGTGATAGCCTAGTGGAGCATATGTCGTAGAGCCATCAGGTCCAGCCATTAGTAAGCCAGGTGGCGCTCCTCCTGAGGGTGGAGGAGTCAGCTCTTTTCTGGTTTTCCCTTGCCTGCGGCTAATAGGCTCCAGTGATGGTATAGGAACACGCTTCCGTTCGGTTCGCCTTCTCTCACTACCACTTCCCGATCCGTTCCCTTTCGCTCGAGTCGTTGCAGCTGCCTGCATCCGCTTGCGTCGCTTTTCCAAAGCATCTATTTCATCCTGATTTAATTTCACATCCCGTTTTCCTTTTTCCTGAGCCCGCCGAATCCGAGCAAGCGCAGACTGTACAAGCGCTTCCTCTTTATCCCGTAAAGCTATCTGCAAAGCATTTGTACCATCAAACTCCGATAAATCAGAGTCCGAATCCGAAGAATCCTCCGTATCATCATAAGCATAACGCCGTCTTTCCCTAGATGCTACCGAGGACATGTCAATCCCGGTAAAATGAAGTGGATCGCTAGTAAACCGTTTTCTGTCAATATCTAAACCAACGCCTTGTGAATCTGTATCATCACTATCAAGCTCTTCAACGCGGGATTGCTCCATTTGCCAAAGTTCCTGATCCCGCTCCCACTGCCGCCTCCTCTTGCTCCCCTTCGCCCCTGGTGGTCTTCCCCATGAGGGCACAGATTTGGGAGATCGCGGCCGACCACCTAGACCGCCTCCCCGGAAAAAGCCTCATCGATCGGTTTGTCCATGAATGAGGCATGACCCAGAATGGTGACTCCGCTTGCGCCGATGAGCCAGAAAATTGTCGAGAATGGAGATGCAAAGAATCCAAGGATGATTGCAGCTCCAACAAGCGCAGTATAAAGCTGCGACGAGGTAGCATGAATACTACCAATATCAAGGTCTCTGCCATCGAGCTTGCCAATTCCCCACATACCTCCTACGACGAGAAAAATGACAAAGAGTAGAAGCCAATTTGTGAGAAGGCTGTAGATACTGAGCAGGGCGAACACAACGGCATAGTTGCTAGAAAAGTGTCCTAGGTTATAGTTGACTCTCGATTGGACTTCTCCGAAGTTCGCAGGCTTTGATAGCCTCTTGAAATCAAGGAACTCAGAAATAGGTTTGAGGTTGGCAAATCTTGATCCTATTGATTGGGACCGTACACTTGAGAGCCTCTCCGAGAGGTTCAACCTCGAGGTGAGGACATCGAGAGGAATTTGGATGCGTGCCATTGCGTCTGGTCGCGTTTGTTGAGTTGTAGAGAATTTTTATGAGTCGAGGTTTGATCGTGAGATGCGCTAGAATGTATGACTCAACAAAGATTGAGGTGAAAAGTGTGTTTTGTTAGAGGTGCTAGTGAAATCGCGTTGGAGTTGCGAAATGTTCTTATACAAGATGTTTCGAGATGTGTTCGTAAGCTGCTCACAAGGTAACGGGAAAATAGTTAGCAAACGTTTAGGCAGACGGATGAATGGCATACGAATCTGATCCAGTAAGGGGAAGCTACCTGAATGATCTATTAACTGGAGAACGTAAGGGTTGCGTGTGCTCGTGTAGTAAACAGGACGATTTCAACCTGGTGGTCCAAGCAAGAGTCGAAAATTGACAAGAAATCGTTCATCAGGGGTTTGTTGGAAAGGGAGGATCTGGTTCAACACCCCTGCCCCAGGATTTGTGCCTGAAAATAGATGGAATGGGTGATCAGGCAGGCCCTGAGCCCTAAGCCCTGAGCCCTGAGCCTCGAGGCACGGAGACCCTACGGTAAGCTTTGGCCCGTTGGCCACTCCCACCACAGCAATGCTCAGAATAGCAGCTGAAACGGGGCCTTACAGAATCACAGCCCACCTCCACCGATTTTCACTTCCAGGGAGAAAGTCGGAAAAAAGTAATCAATTGTGCGAGGCACGCTTACTTATAGGCAGTGTTGGCTCGTCGTTTGGCTGCAGAACCAACCAGCATTTCTTGCTTCTGGGTTGCAGGCTTTTCTGGGGACTTGCATACTCCAGCTTCTTCACTTCATCATCGAGTGGAAACAGCAGACCAAGCCGAGCAGAGCTAAAATCCATTAGGCGATCACATCCCAGTCCTTACTTGAGGTACTGTACTGTGCCATCGGCAAAAGGCCAGCAGCACTGGCAAAAAAAAAAGGTCCTCAGGGTCGCATTTCACAAATATCAATAAGACACATCACCGAACGCCCCCCCATCTCTCTAACACACCAACAAGATGAGGTTTTCATTTTTCACCGTAGGCATTCTTGCCTGCCTACTCGCTGTTGTTGCAGCGCAATGGAGCAAAGAAGGTAGGGTTAACCCTAGCCGTCACGAGTCGATATTGCTGCCCAAAGACGTGTCACTAATGCTCAATTTACATAGATCAAGAAATCTTTAGATTGAAAGAAGAGGTCGAAGCCACCGAAGGTGAAGAGGTCACTTTCTACGATTTTGTCGGCTGTTCCAAATCTGCCAGTCAGGACGACATCAACAAGGCGTACAAGAAGAAAGCTCGCACGCTTCATCCCGACAAAGTTAAGCAGCAATTTATTGCTGATAGGTCCACTGGTAAAGACAAGGCAAAGAGCAAGAATAAGAAGCCTGGGGTACATGTCTCCAAGGGCCCGTCACAGAAGGAAATAAAGGCCGCAGTGAAGGCAGCAAGCGATCGATTTGCAAGACTGGGCATAGTGACAAATATCCTACGAGGCCCCGGTCGTGCGCGCTACGATCATTTCCTTGCTAATGGCTTTCCTAAGTGGAAAGGCACCGGGTATTACTATGCTAGATATAGACCTGGGCTCGGCACGGTGCTCACTTCATTATTCATTGTCGTTGGCGGTGCAGGACATTGGTATGCTCTGTACTTGACGTGGACAAGAGATCAAAAGTTCATGCAGAAATACATCGATTTCGCGCGAAGCAAAGCCTGGGGTGACAACTTGGGTATACCTGGACTTGACGGCTCCGGAACCGCGACTCCTCCTGTGGTAGCTGAGGATGATGGAAATCAACCTATGAACAGAAGACAGCGACGTATGATGGAGAAGGACGCAAAGAAGGAAAAAACTGAGAAGAAATCCAAAAAAGCTACCAAGGGATCTCCAATCGGAACTCCCCCTGTTGGGGTAACTGGCCCAAAGAAAAGGGTTGTTGCCGAGAATGGCAAAGTTTTGGTCGTAGATCAAGCTGGCAATGTCTATCTCGAACAGGCTGATGAGGACAATGTGATTCATGAGTTCTTACTGGATGTATGTCTCCCTCCCATACTTTTGACCCCAAAATACTGATTAGGCATAGCCAAGCGTCGTTCCACGACCAACGATCAGAGACACGGCACTATACCGAATTCCAGTTTGGGCATATCACCGCGCGACTAACCGTTCCTTCAAACAAGCAGCAATTGACGAAAATTACATCGATGAAGAGGTTGAGGATGCTCCTTCGAGCAGTTCTAGTGCAGATGACTTCGAGGTCCTGGAGAAGGTGAAGACGACCGCAGAGAACGGAAGTGGCAAAACAATTAGACGAAAGAAGAGTGCCAAAGGAAGGTAGTCAATAGTCCCATTTCTTGATCCTAAGTTGTATTTGAGGCATTTGGAAGCAGAAGTGTAGGAGTTCACAACATAGACAAAAGTTAGAAGCATTTGTTCGCATGATATCCACCAAAATAAACAAGACACTCATCAGCCCCATTACATAATAATGCTCTTTTGTAAACGGGCAGCTTTCTGCGTATTCGCTTCCAATCCTATGGTTATCATCCGTTCCTCTCCAGAACGGCGGGTTCAGTCTGTTCATAGAGCACCCCTTTTGGGCACTACGATATTTGACTACGATCCTCAACAAAGACACATCAACATCTCAATACCCAACCCTAACAACCATAGTTTCCTTTACTTCCTCCCCCTTAACAATCCTCGTCCGTTTCCAACTCGCCCTCGGCGGAAACTTTGCGTCGAAACAAGCATCTAGCTCCTCGATCGTTCTACCCACAACTTCAACACCAAAGAAGAACCAGAGAATCCCGGCTACAATGTCGACACCAATCCAGATAAAATAGTACTCTTCTTTAGATTAGCTTTGATTCTGTGATACAGCAGATGGAGAGTATACTCCAGGTAATATCTCCCAGCGCAATGCTCGTAGTATAGGTAAACAGAATAGTGATCAAATTCGCCTGCAGTGCATGCAGGCTTATTCCTTTCGCGCGAATTTCCTGGTTCAGAACTTCCGTACAGTACAAGCTCTGATTCGGGGTATACACAAAGCTAAAGATCCATCCGAATAGAAAGATAGACATGATCCCCACCCCAGAAACGGACTTTGAAGGAACTGTGTTGTGGAAGGTGGCAGCTGCGACCTGCGAGGACATAGCTGCAACAATAGAGAGCGCAGCTGCTAGTGCGAACGATCCATAGACGAATCGTGTCCGCCGTAGGATCCAGTCGTTGGTGGCAGAACCTATGACAGCCCCTGAGCAGGATACAATAGAGGAGGCGAATGTGAGAAGTAGTTTCCGACGAACTGATTTCACACCCACGGCTGCGAGCATGGTCGGGAGGAAGACTGGTACTATCAGCTTCCTGCTCCTTCCCGATACTTCTCAGCTCATCATAAAAGTCAGGAACTTACAAGTCAATATCGTGTTCCCGGTCAGGCTAGAGGCGAATGTCAACAAAGATACCATCGCAGTCCTCCATCTCGCGGAGTGGCTGTTGACAAGGTCCCGGTAGTCCCAGAGTCCTTTGAAGTACTGTCCGGGAGTCTGTGGTTTACTAAGTTTCACGTGCAATGCCACTTCCCTCACCTCCAATTTTGCAACTTCATTGTTCTCACCGCCATGATACTTATAGATGATCTTTGTGGCTTCTTCCATGCGGTCTCTGGAAGCGAGCCATCTGTTAAGGATTTGTAGTCAATACTTGCTGCCGGAAGGACTTATTTGGATGCGTGTTTGATGACTTACCTTGGGCTTTCCGGTATGAAAAAGCATCCTACGAACACAAGAGATGGTGGGATAACCTGCAGTGCAAGAGGCAACCTCCACGCCAAGGTGTTGCTATACTGAGATGTAGCATACACCACACCCGTAGCAGTGATGGCACCCGTAAAGTAAAATGTGTTATAGAAACCACCCAATCTTCCACGCCATTGTGGAGGAATGAGCTCAGTAACATACACAGGTGCAGATAATGTCTGTAATATAATGCCAAACCCAAGTAGAAACCTTGAGGCTTTGAATTGAGGTAATGTTTGCGAAGCAGCTGCAAGAACAGCGCCACCAAGCGTGAATGCGCAGCCAGATTGCATTCCCCGTCTGCGTCCAAAATAGTCCATTATTGGACCCCTATCTTGATTTCAGTATAATTAAGGTATAGCTACACGTGGAGAGGCTCACCCAAACGCACAGCCTACAGTCGAAGCTGCATTATAGAGAATGAAGACTAGACCAGTTGTACTCCCGGTCTCTTTAAGCTGAAAAAATAACTTGTATTGCGGCTCCGCATTAATAGAGCCCATCAAGGAACCATCAAAGCCACTGGATGTAGCGTTCAGAAATGCGACTAGAAGGATGAGGTAGAGGAGCCAGGATTGTTTACTTCTGGGATTCAGGTACGATTGATGGTTTGCGATTGCGTATTGGGCTTCCTCGTCCATCTCCTTAAGAGAGTCGAGGTTGATGAGCTTTTCTGGGCCTTCATGGGAGTCGGCGATAATAAGCTTTCGCTCCCCATCTAAATTGGGCTTTTCTTCTCGAATAGTATTCATCATTGAGCTCGAAGACTAACATGCTATATAAGACATAATCCGTAGAATGATGTACTATATTTGTGCAAGTCATGTGAGCAGAGTTGCTACAATACAATAACATAAATTAAACAATCAAGAATTGCTACAACTTTGCTCAATTTATCTTATCTTTAACATCCCGACTGCTGACCGCAGTACAGGTATGAAGAACAATGGGTGGTAGCCGTTTGTCGATCTCCGCTCGAACCGTACCCTCCACTGGATATGCTTCAACAATCTCAAGCAAGGGTGAAATACTGTGATAAACTGAGTACTACTCTATCCCACTATTGCTCGGCCGGTAGTTAACACGACTCTGATGTCTCAAAAATTTACCTTGCAGTATCATTCTCTTAAGTTGCAGAGTAGATGATCCCAACAATGACAACACTATTCACTTTCGTGCGGGGTACAGCAAGGAGACCCTCGTACTGCTTAAGCTGCTGGGCCGGGATTGACGGACCTTTTGTTCAATATTTGTGTAGATCTGGAACAATGAGACAATTGCACATAATGAACATCTGAGACCTGTGATATAAAATGCCTACGCAGGCCTAAATAGTAGCGGAAGTGTCAAAGAAATATAACACAACATGGCCCCTGAGAATCCTCGCTTACCAGAAAATCCACATCGAAGAGAGCTAGTACCAACATATTCCACAACAATTCAGCAACGAAATGGCATAGAGGAACCCTCTCCTCCAAGGACAAAACGGTTTGGATAGTTGGCTGTTATGGAAGGATCATTTCCTCCCAGGAAGGAACCCCCTAAGGTTTAAATTTGTTACCTTTCCACCACAACTCGGCAAGGTTGCTATCTGTGTACTCAAAACCAACACCTACACGCTTTTCGCCTTCGGGATCCACTATCGCATACGGAACTTTAGAGCCCCACGGGGATGCGTAAAGAAGAATTATGTTGTGCTAGGGTCCTATCTCCATTCCAACCCACTTCGCAGACATCATTGTTCCTTGCGACAAGATGGTAGACCCGAACCCGTGTCCCATCGAGGTTTGTCAGTCTACATTCTGTAGATGTGGATAAGGTAGTAAGGAGGAGTGATGGGAAGTGGTACCTGATTAAAACTTTCCCATGCTACGGCAGCAAGAGGCGTCCCTCTCAGAGGCAGATTAACGGGATCATTATACAGCACGATTATACGGATACGCTCAGAAGGGCATTTATTGGGTGGCTGCCAGGTGGTGCATTCGAGTATGTTGCCGATAGCATCTTGCCAGAGAATTCGGGGGTTATATTCCCCTGCATCATGTATAAAGACCGACGCGATGGCATTGCCCAGAGGGATAGGAATAGCTAATGTATTTGTGATGCAGACACCAAATGCCACTAGAACGCAGATTGCACGAGTATACATCATGTAGAAAGCGTGTTTTCAAGTTCTTGTTTATAGTGGTGACAAGAAGAGTTCACAGCAGTAGCCCTATACGTCCTTTTATCTACGAAAAGGCCACTCTGTTGTCTCAAAAGGTAGGGCCAGCGCTATTATCATGATCTACCGTGGCGCACCAACGGCCAACTATCCATATCGTAATGTACCATCGTTTCTGAACATATCAAGATCTTCATCCAAATGCTCGACGGGTTTGGAAGTCTCAGCACCTGTACATGGAGTAAAATGCGCCTCATCAAACTTAAATGCTTCATTTCTCCGCTACCAGAAGCACTTCTACTGAACTCAGCTGTAGAAAAGCGAGATGGGCATATTACCCATGCGAGATCACGGTTCAAAGTACTAAGTATTCCCTATCGTGAAAACCCATTTGATTCTAAAGAGCTGAACATTCCCAAACAGACTGGTTGGTAGTATCAAAAAAGTAAGACCACTGGATCATTAAACTTCCAATCTTCTATGGCGAAACGATTCTGCTTTAACTAAGCTGAGCGGCTGCACCTCTAGGGAATGACTTGCTTATGGCCAGCCACTTGGGCAATTTCATGTAGTAAACCAGCCATTCAGCCAGCGTAGTTAAACCGGCTTATGCGGTGGTAAGGTAGGAATATCGAAGAACCATGACAAGACAAGGGCTTAACAAATTTGTATTGTCGGCCATACTTCGTTGTCAGAGCATGCCATATCATACCTGGTGTCTAGGCAAATATTTGTGGGAAAGCTACTGCCTTCAAAGCGAAGAGTCCTATTTATCCCAATGAACAGAATCCATCTAATGTAGGTTACCCTCATTCCTTCATTCATAGTGTCAATGTAGGTAGACAGCATTGTTTTCTAGGTCCACGAGAGATGACGCGTTGGCAACCTCAATGCCCATCTTAATAGACCACCCCTTATCACCAAGATAAAAATTATAAGGGGAAGCTTCTTAGAGACTTGAACAATACAACTCTGATAAGAATCATTTATACTATACCGGAATAAAACAAGTGGAACAGGAAGTGACAACAAGCCTTTCAGGGTTCCAGACAATATCACATGAACATGAGATATTAACATGCTGAAAGTTCGATAAAATTGGCTCATCCGCAACAGAAATAAACTGAGCCGAATTCGCCACTTGGCAATCTTATACTGTGATTACGTTTGACTCTAGTTGCGGCCATGGGATCTCGAAACCGACGTTGGAGGTGCGAAACAAAGTCATCGATCATGAAGTTGGTTGAGCGGACAAATCAGGTGCCGTCATATAATTTTAGAAGGTTCAGGGGAAGAATCCTTGCCACATCTCAAACACTGACAAGCTCCATTTTAAACCTGTGTAAAAGTTCACGATTTGACAAATCGAGACAATAATCATTATCAGTGCGGATACCGTAATGTTGAGCCGATTTGCGCCATTCCTCACATCTAATTTACTTTCTTTGCCTGACATTTCGCCAATTCTTCAACACCACTAGCCACACCATCCACGCGACGCGCCAATTTGAATGTACCGGCTCGAGACCTCTTGTATTCGTGAACGGTGACTGGTATGCAGACGGCAAGGCTAAAGGCTGAATCACAAGGTCGGAAAGCAAAGGCAATATTCCTAAACCCGTATAATGGTATCCGGAGGCTAATGTTTACTCTAGCTTGCCAACTCCTACCATGAGTTATTGGAGTATATACACCCAGTATCCGAACTATCCGACAATTCGCAATGCTGATATATACCCTTCTGCAGAGAGTTCTCGTCGAAAGACCTTCGCACAGTTGGAAACTATTCATTAGGGCGCCTGATCGGAAAAGGCTCCTTTGGAAAGGTTTACCTTGCGAGCCACAAATTGACAAACGGTTCCAAGGTACGCTGGAGATTGAAGTGTGCCATATGCGCTTTTGCTAATGGCTCTACAGGTCGTCTTGAAGTCTGCCAAAAAGGATGACTCTAACCTAGCTCGCGAGATTCACCACCATCGACAATTCCTCCACCCTCACATTGCCCGTTTGTATGAAGTCATAGTCACAGAAAATCTAGTATGGCTGGTTCTGGAGTATTGCCCTGGTAAGTGTAGTTGTAGATTGGATTTTATTTTCTCTAACATATGCCAGGCGACGAATTATACAATTATCTTCTCAAAAATGGCGCATTGCCTGTGGAAAAAGTGCAGAAAGTCTTTACACAGCTAGTCGGAGCTGTCACTTATGTTCATAACTCATCATGCGTCCATCGCGATTTAAAACTCGAAAATATCTTGCTCGATAAACATGAAAATGTCAAACTCTGCGATTTTGGATTTACAAGGGAATATGAGGGAAAGGCAAGCTATCTGCAGACATTTTGTGGGACTGTTTGCTATAGCGCACCGGAAATGTTGAAAGGGGAAAAATATGCTGGAGAGAAGGTCGATGTCTGGAGTTTAGGTGTCATTCTATATGCTCTTCTATGTGGGGAGTTGCCATTTGACGACGATGATGATAACGAAACTAGGACCAAGATTTTGACCAGCGAGCCGAAGTGGCCAGACCACCTCACTCCAGATGCACGATCTTTGCTTGCTGTTTTACTCTCCAAACGACCCTTGATTCGACCAAGTTTACCAGATATATTGACCCATCCGTTCCTTGCTGAACACGCGCCACAGCAACAAGCCATACTGAAACTCCAACAGCCAGCACCATTCACAACGCCACTGGAAAAAGAAACACTGGAGCGCATGCGTAGTGCTGGAGTTGACATCGATCAGGTTATCGAGAATGTGCTGGCTCGGCGTTGCGATGCTTTGGCAGGCTGGTGGAGTCTTCTGATCGAAAAGGAGGAACGGAAGCAGATTCGCAGGGAACGGAAGCGGAAGGAAAGGGAAGCCGAGAATCGCGTGGCCAGGAGATTGAGCGGCGCGAGCGGTCGTCTTGAGCGGATGGCCCCAACGCTGCAAGGTGTCGATGAAGAAGGACGTGAGATCTTCCGAATTGGTGATCCACCAAGGAGTAGAGGCAGGGAAAAAAGGCGAAGCGCCCACTATCCGGATCTGGTTCTTACTGACCTTCCTGGGCTACCGGAGAATGCACAACTCAATTCCTCCGATGTCAACTCACCTCCTCCGCCGATAGAAAAGGATTCAATACGCTCTGCTAGCTCTTCACGACATCGTCGCCCTATCCCTCCTCCGAAAGAAGGTACTCTTCGCAGTGCTAGGTCTCGGGGAAGCACGCTACAGCTTGTAACCACGAATCCAGACTTATTATCGCCCCATATAAATGGAGCGCCTCCCCGAGTAACACGAAGGAGACATCAGCATCGTTTTATTGATCAACTCTCTCAGTGGAAGCATCTGATAATAGACAGTGCAAAACGGGCAAAGTCACCAGGCAAGCGAGCTAGTCGTTCTACGCCTGATCTTTCCAAAATTAGTGGTAATTCAAAGACAGGTAGTAAGGATGTCAGTCCGAGACCTGCAACCTCCAAGACTCCTACTCAAGTGAAGCCTGCTCTAGCAAATGGGCCACAAACCCATCCGCCTGCGCGGCTATATACAACCCCCAATAATAGTAATAAACGACATTCAATTTCACCATCGCCATTGACTCCACGGTCCGGCTTTCGGCGTCCTAGTGGTGGTCTCAGAGGTCGAAAGTCCACCTCATCCTCAGTATCATCGGTTCGCAGCATACACCATCATCATCATACGCATTCTAAAGCCTCGTCAACGTCTTCCACTGGTTCTGTGGCAACAAGCAAAGTTTCATTACCAACTCGTAGTCCTCACCATTCCGTGAAAGTTCTTCCTGCGACACCGACAACAAGCGCGTTCCCGTCCAACATTCGTGTTGTACGCCAAGCTCCTATATCATCCTTCAATGAAGGCGTTTGGGGCAACAGTCAGGCATTCGGAACAGCTTCTACTGGTGGATTGGTATTTGCTAAACGAAAGAAAAATATATTCAAAGGACCGATGCTCAACACATCTTCCCCGAGCCCAGGCGGATCACATGTGCGAGCAGGCAGCCATAGTCGTAGCGCGAGCGCGGCAGGCAGGAGAAGCGGCGAGATCATCCAGGAGGAAGACGAGGACGAAGTTGAAGAAGTCGAGGCGTTTAGTCCTATAATGGGAAATGAGACCGAGGAAACGATATACCCGCCTGGAGAGACACCCAGGTAGCTGGAGTTTTGGCTTACAAAATTTTTGTACATTCTAGCGTGGGTTTATACGTTTAAATGGGACGCGGGTTCTTCTTGATCAACAGTTTTTTAGCGACACCACTTTTCAGCGATGCTTCTCTATTGCGTTCATACCGACGTCGCATTTGTGTTCCGGATTTTGGGACGTTTCTCTTGCCGGGGGCTGTGGAATCCCCCTGTATATAGGGCATTTACTTCATGAATACGACATTTGATGGCTGTGGCAGGACGGACTTTTTTCTCATCACAATATTCTCCTTCAATGAACAGGCACTGACTCAAAAACCCAGTTTCTGCAAGTTATGAATGAACTCTGTTGTGTAATATGTTTACGGCAAGTCTCTTGAATGTGTGCAACCTTCCATTGCAAAATTGAGTACCGGAGAGTTAGGACACCCCCTATCTTGATGTAATGTGGATATAACCGAACCACCAAAAGAAGTCAGCCAATAAAATCTTTCAAAATTTGAATTTTCATCTACAAAGACTTGGGACATACTCCATGAATGTAATGAAAGTCTGTCTCCTTACCAATCAAGCCATGCGTCTCAATCCTTCGACATTTGTATCATCACTGATCACACTTTTCCGACTCGACAGTATCTTCGCACGTCATATCATGTTACCAGCTCCATCAAAATTCTTCATCCTCGACTTCGATGGTACAGTAACCACACAAGACACCATTGCAGTCATTGCCTCTGCTGCGATATCCTACCAATCCTCCCAAAGTACCGGCACCAACTTTACCCAAAAATGGGATGACATCGTCGCTGCTTATACGGCTGATTATGATGCATATGTAAAAGCAAGCAAGAGCAAGGAAGAGCGTACAACGCTTGTGGATGAGGTTTCCTGGCTGAGAGGTCTGATAGACGTGGAGGTCGCGAGTTTTGATAGGATTAGTGGGAGTGGGTTATTTAAGGGGATAAATCAATGGACCTGGGAGGACTTCGGGGGCAATGCCGTTGAGAATGGGGATACCATGATCAGGACCGGGTTTGAGAAATTTTTGGAGAAGGTGGAAAGGAGATGGGGGATTGTGAGTGTGAATTTTTCGCGGGACTTTATTAGGGGTGTGCTACGAGGATGCAAGGAGGGGGAAGGCGGGATAGTGGCGAACTATGCGGATGAAGAGGGGGTTTTGAGGGGCCCGGGGCAGGGAGGAGTGCTGGCCACCAGTGATGGGAAGCTTGCGGCGTTGAAGAAAATGAGGGATGAATTTGGGGTGAAGGAGATAGTGTATCTTGGGGACTCAGGGACCGACCTAGAGTGTTTGGTCGCAGAAGGAATAGTGGGTGTCGTGGTCAGCACAGACAAAGAGAGTAGTTTACTGAAGACGCTGAGGAGAGCAGGCGTCGATGTTAGGGGTGTGGAGGAGTATGAGGAGGGTTGGATGGGTGTGTATTGTGCCAAGGATTTTGAGGAGATTGTGGAAAGCCCGCTGCTTACGTGGTGACGATAAACCAAATAGTTGGCTCAGATAAGCTCTCTTTACAGTGGGCTATTTCTTCCTGTATTTAGATACCCAAAGCCTTGGTTCTGCTTGAGGATTAGTGAGAAAGACACTGCTTAATGCGTAAAATAGCTAGGAACATTGGGGGCTTATCTTCAAGTGATACTAGGTCAATGTGATGGATTGATTATAATTTCTAAGGCATTGAGCATCTTGTTCTATATGACTAAACATCGCAAATGCTAATTTTACTTCAATACGTGCTCTATAATGATCTTGTAGCCTTCCACAGCTGCCTCCAAGTCAGAAATATTGAGATGCTCATGGTCAGAATGAGCCATCAGAATGGAACCCGGTCCATAAAGATAGCGTTTGTGATCTCCTTTGAGGTTTGGAATATCAGTTCCATAGTTGACGACGATAGTCTCAAATCCTACAACATGTTAGTAACTGAGGATGATTTTGGAAAAGCAAAATTACCTTCAACATCACTGTCAATATACACTGGTCCATACCCATTATGCACGGTGACATCGAACTCCTCACCTGAGCTCTTTAAAGCATCCAAAATAATTTTTTCTACGGCCGCCGGTGACCCGTCAGCGATTCTGATTGCTACGTTCGCAATTGCGTCCTCAGCAATAACGTTCGCAGCCACGCCGCCTTCAATCCTTCCAATGTTCAGGGTGGTATTTCCGTACTTCTCGCTATAGGGTAGTTTAGCCTCCAATAGCGCCGATAGACCCTTTACCAGCATTACATTGGCATTTCTTCCAAGCTCTGGATATCCAGAATGCCCAGCTTTCCCCTTGGCTTTAATATCTAAACCTAAGATACCCTTATGACCACTGGCCAGTTTGAGCTCTGTCGGCTCGCCAAAGATCACGGTCTCCCACTTCAACCCTAGATCATTCGCTTTATGCATCCCGTCACCGCCAGTCTCTTCGCCAGTGACGAATAGAAGCGCAATATCTCCCTCCTTGAGCTTCCTCTCCTCCAGTAATTCCTCCACAGCTTTAATCTGTGTCGCCACTGAACCCTTTGCATCCACGCTTCCCCTCCCCCATATCTCGCTCCCTTCTCTTCTGTATGGCCAGAAAGGCGGAACAGTATCTATATGGCTTGATATCAATGCCCTTGTTTTCCGCTCGCTCCCAAGGTACGCAAAGATATTGTATCGCGCGCCGACTTTGTCTGTTTCTGGTGTGACTTTTTGAGTCTCCACTGTGAAACCCTGCCGTGTGAGGTAGGAGTAGAGATAGACTGCGACGCTTTGCTCGTGGCTAGTTATGGATTCGTACTCGATTAAGGCTTTGTGGAGGTCTAAAAGAGGAAGGGGGGTTGTTCCATCAATGATTGGGTGCTGGAAAGCTCCGAAAGGTTTGGCGGCGAAACAATTGACAATGGCAAAGCTTATGGGAAGAATAAGAAGCCTCATTTTAACTAAAGTGAGTGGCCACATCTGTGGAAGATTGGCACCACGGCGCGAAGTCGACCTTATGAGATATAGAGCTATTATAGGATTGCCTCATTCTGAACTTGGAGCTGAGAGTGGGGTCTATCGCGTATTGATAGTGGGGAAGGTGGCTATAGCTTGGATGAGCTCGATCATCAAAAAAAAAAAAAAAACAGGCTCTGCCGCGGCAAGATGTGCATTTCATCGCTCAACAACTTGGCTTTTATCTTATACACCAGAGGCATTACATGTAAGGAGATATTTTGTCGAATATATTCCCAAGTCTCAGGCAAGAAGAGAAGCCCTGCCTCTATTCATATTCTTGTCTCATCATACCATTATGTAGTCTACGTATCACCATATCTGTCCCCACAAACTCCTACCTCTGCCCATGTGCTATGCAACTACTGTTTATGAATACAGCTGTAGGCTTAATTTGTGACAAACTCCTCAGACTCCAATGCTTTCCTGATAGACGAACAACTCCAATCTGAATGCATCACACCAATCTCCTAAAAACCCCTCCGTGTTTGATACGCAGCAGGCACACGTGAGCCCCGACTGGAAGATACTGTTGGTGGAGACTGCCCCCTTCGTGTCCGAGGTTGGCGTACCCGGCTACGGCGTACTCTAGAACCCGAAGCAGCCTCTCCATGCGTACCATCCCCAGGATCAGGCTGTACGTAATTTTGAGCTCCTCTCATGCTTTGTTGATGCTCTGCAAAGACTAAACTGATCCGAGGGTCGTACTGTTGTTGATCTGTGATGCATAATTGCTGTTGTCTTTGTCGTTCCCGCCTGCGATTGACGGGATGGATAGGTTCATCAGAGGAAGAGCTGTTTTCTGCATCAAACTGATCCGTAGTGTCATGATCCTCGCCCATGTCGTAACCATATCCAGAAGAGCTTGGTGTGACCGAATCTCTTGTTGGATGGGAATATCCATAAGCACCAGGCTCAACCTCATCCATAGGACTCTCAGTCTGTCTACTAGGCCAGCCATAAGCATTTTCACCTTCCGTATCAACGCTCACACTACGACTTGACATCGGACTTGACATCTCAGTCATTTCTGTGTCCCTATCGATATCATCATATCCAGGTACTTCATTAACAGGTCGATACTCATATCCAGGAGTATCGGAGAGATCATCACCATCCTGATCACCATTCTCGCCGCCACCTACCATTGTTTCTGTGCTACCGTCATCGTCTTCGTCTTCATCGTCTTCATCGTCAGGATCGCCATGAAGAGGGCTCCAACCATTCCTCTGGAGTATTGCTTCATCGTTGTCAGAACTATCCACCGTGATGACAGAAGGACTTGAGCTTCCCACAGCTCTCCTCCGCCTTCGTATCCGATTGGAGACCTCCCCACCTTCGTCGGATTCATCATCAGACAGAATTATTGGCGCTCTCCGCATGGAAGCATTGCTCGGCTGTTGAGGAGACGATTCGTCTTCTTCAACAAACTCTCGTAATGATCCTTCGCTGTCATTCTCACTATCATTGCCTTCTGAGTCATAATCGGAAAAGCCAGCATGAAAGTGGTAAGGAGGCCCATGATGAGGCATAAATCCAGGATGACCATGATGTCGATGGCTATGGTAATGCCAAATACGATCCGCACCCACCTCCTCCATAATCTCAATATCAGATTCATCATATGCAGACTCATCACCCATTTCGCTGAAGTATTGCTCAGGTTCTACTTCTGCTCCACAATTGTTGCAGAGCTCTCCACCTTCATATTCGTGATGACAGACTGGACATCTTGATACGCCATCGCTCTCGTCATAAAAAAGTTCTTTTGTGTTTGGGAACGTCCCTTTGAAAAGTCCCTCGGCGCTCCTTTTATCCCGTTCTACAGCTTCTGTTTCTTCTACTCTCCGTTTTTGATGTTGCTCCTTGGACTCGTCGGAAGGCATTAGTTCAATTCGTTTTGTAAAGATATCGACCATTTGTTTAACCTAGATATGTTAAGCATTGTCACACTCTCACAATATATTGCCAAATCTTACAAGAAAAGCTGGGGCAGGCATCTGCTTGATAGCCGTACGACATTCCGGACACGTCTTTTTGTGTTTGTTGGGAAGAAACCAGCTGCACAAGCAAGAGTAGCAATATGTATGCCCACATAGTAGTGTCCACGGCTCATACAAGAGTTGGTCACAGATGGTGCAAGTGACGAGGCCCTTGATGTCAGTTAGGTCAGATTTGAATAGTGACGCAAGCTGAAAGATCGTTAGTATACTTCTTCGTAGTACGATCTCAGGACTGTAATTAATATGCCTCACCTCAGTATCACTTTTGGTCATCGGTCCCAGCCTCACATCCTCTTTTTTGTTTGTAGGTGTTACCTCTCGAGATCTAGGTACACTCCCAAGCCTTGCAACGCCGTTCTCTGGTTTTATCGAAGCTTTTGAGACACTGACCGGTGGTGCCATTTGTCCCTTTTCGTGAGGAAACTGACGATAACCGTGGTTTATACACACGGCTATTTCTTTCCATGTACGATGTTGGGCAGCAATATGTGATAGCGCGGATCTTAGGAGGACATGTACTGAGACGGTTGTGGCCAAGTTGTTTTGGGGAGGCAGTTGCAGAGGTCGCCGTGAGACGGTACTGTACAACTTAGTGCATACAGCCCCGGGTTATAAAAGTTGATATTGTTTGCATGACCAACGATTCACGATCCGAATTAACGTGGCTGCCCATGCCCTTGCCTCGCGCTTAGTCTTTCCTCAGTGAGTGCCTCAGGCTTAAACACGCGTGTTCCGGTCGGCATCGGGGAACCGAAAAGACTTGGCAGTGCATTCAAACTGGTCTGATCACGTGAAAATTGATTTACATTCTCATTTCCTCATTCATCATTCGATTCACAGCATACTTGTACAGCGGTTGTGCTACCAGCCCACCTTTGCTGCGGGAAGGAATATATAATAGTGCAGCATGGGTTTTAAGTATGAAAATTAAGGTACGCTAACTTGAGCGTCAGACATCACGACCCTAGAAGCCATATACTGCAAGTCTGTGCAAGATTCATCGCACGCCTTGGAACTGAAAAGTTATCAAAGTATTGTGCCCGTTTCCCGATCACATATAGTACATTCCCGCTGAACCACAACATACTTAGCAAGTGCTGCACGTGTGCAAATGAGTCTTAGGCTGAAAGTCTAAGAAAAATAAGCATTTCTTTAGATCATATTATATTATTCACTCCTACAAGTTCTCAGAATCAAGGGGCTTCGAATGAGAGGCAGGCTAAAGTGCAAGAAATTCATGAAAGAAGATTCGTCCGAGAGCGCAGCAACCTTCAAGGTTCGCCGCCTTCGTCCCCCTGAGCGCAGCAAGCGACCACCCACATCATTGCATCCCCAAAGCGACTGATACCTATTCAACTTTCTTTCGCTTGGATGCTTCTTCGCAAACCTCTGCCAAATGTCCCTTTGGGACTAGATGCTCCTCAATCAGCTCGTTGTTTAGCTTTCGTAATGTGTCGATTTCAAAATCAAGAAAAGACTTGATAGACAGTACATCCGTGGAGCCAGCCTTCATGGCATCGCGGACATTCCTCAGCATGTCACGGATACGAGCCTCGGAATTTTCGAGTTGATATTCGATCGTCTGCCCATAAAGATCGGATAAATTTGATATTGGTCTTACGGTTGTGAGAACAGTATCATCACGGGTCCGTGGGCAACGGGGACGGAAAGATGTCACCTTATAAGGATGGTTAGCATCTATGGTGCAGTTTTACCAGGTGGGGCTTACCATTGTGATTCTCTCCTGGCCGCCGAATACCTTCAACGCCTGGTGATCTATATACCTTCCCTGCAACACGACAGCACATCCCTATGATGCCGTCAGATCATGTCCTATATCAAGGCTGGCGACTTTACCTTTGATGGGCCTCGGACTTTCTTTATCTCACCGGTGCCCGTTCTCAGAGCAGTCTCACCTCCAATCATACCTGTGGTATCGCTCATCATTAAGACACAAACGAATGGGTAACTATCTCTATGCCAGCCAACGATAGCCTCATCATCGTCCTCGGAGATCATGGCATCGCTATTATACTGCTTCGGCTCGCTAGGAATGGACATGTTGATGTGCCCAATCTCGTAGTCCATGACCGGAACAAGATCGACGCCAGCGACTTTGGACATGATTGCAAGTGTCTCGGGGTGCTTCCAGGCCTCGAATATGAATTTCCCGTGCCTAGTGGAGGTCAACCCGATGACATATGTAGGCAGTACTAATAGACGCTTACTTTGGAGCATACCCACGGAGCTGTTTTGGGGCAATATCTGATGTATAGCTGTAATTCTCCTGTACTTCCTTGCTGAAGATTTCTCCCCTCATAATGTTGACTGCGTCTTCACTAAAGAGGCGGAATGGCTCAGACACAGCAATAGGCGATACACCGTTACTAGCAGGCAAGCCAATATCTTCCATTGTATGGATATATTTCGGCTCTTCATATGCTAAATGCCTACTGGGATCGAACAGCTTCCCAACGGCTGTTGATCCATTATCGGCAGCGAGGTATCTTTCAAATGACCGCTTCAGGCTCTTTTGGGTTTCCTTTGAGGAGGGAGTTATTCTAGGAGAGTTCATGACCTTCGAGAAGTGACCTTCCGACGGCATGAAGACATCAGGAGTTGCCATGTTGACTGGAGCAGCGCTAAGAAACTGTCAGAGACCTCATATTTCAGCCATAGTGATGCAACTACAAAGAGTAGCAATACTGTGGAAGCCAACAACTATCTTTGACAGTTCGGTAGGGGATAGGATTGCAAGCGTGGAATCGGGAACAAGCTACGAGCCACCTCAAGGAGATGAATCCTTACTTGTTCCAAGAACCCTCAGATTGGATATGAACCGGAACTTGAGTGCAAGAGTTCCTCGCTGTGGTATCGGTTGATCTCACCTTCAAGCCAAACGGTAAAACATACAGAAGCGCCAACTTACAGCCAATTTGTCTCTATACAGGTGTTTGAGAGATATGTTTCGAAAAAGAGTTTTGTAGTGTTGTTGGTTGAGCAGTGATAGTCAGATACTCGGTGTGTAGGAGGATTTATATCTGTTACGTCTCTTTAAATCACGATTTAAAACACAGCAAGTCTTATGCGGCCGAAGGTAGGTAACTCAAACCCAACCTAGGCAATGCGCTACGGAGCGGTTACCGGTCCGTTTGGACGTCCTCGAAGCTTGGATCCTGACTATTTGCCTGAACCCTCCACACTTTTCTTTCACCTCAATCAGCCGTTGTCAATACTTCCAGGGGGAATAGAAGTGGGGAACCCTCACGATCCCTTCAGCACAGTTGCCCTTCATATCTCTCAGGTGGTTGAACTTATCGTTCAAGCCACCTAATACTGGCTGATCGAGGGGTTCGCTGATAGCATCGGCTCGGCCGATGTCAAGGAGGGGCACTACCTACAAGAGACAGGGTAATGGTCTAGATCTCATGGAATTTGTTTCTCTAAGGGGATAGTGCCGGCAGTCAGAAGACGGAGACTGCGCCGTAAGAGATATGCTAAAATAACTCTTATTTAGTCTTATTGCAACCTCCAACAACAAACAGCCTCAACAGCGGTACAGATTAGCAAACTTTACATCAAGGAATATGATTTGTGGAGACACGTAACACGAAAAGTGGAGGAACCTAAGATAAGTGTGGAGGGCTAGTGATGGAATTATTGACCCGATTTGGAACGAGGTTTTACCATGAGCCCGTGCAAAGCCGTTAACGGACGTACGGGCTCTTTGAATATGGCTGATATCTACTACCAGGCGATGGTAATCCAGTGACATTGCAGGGACATATCTTTATGTTGCTCTTGCAGCTGTGTTTGGAAAGATTCAGGCCTTCAGTTAGATAGATATAAGGTTTCTATGCCTTCTCACGCTGCGAACCACGGAGTAAGAGTGGAGACATGAAGATAACCAGAAAATTCCAGGTACAGAGGATATCTCAAACTAGCTTAACAACAAATTTGCAAGGAATTGAAACATCTTATATAGAGTAAGCATGTTGGCGAGTCGAGAAGGGAGTTTGAATGTGTCAAAAGATTCGACACAAACAGCAAAGTTACAGAATTAATATATGGCTAGCTATGTTGCGTGACCACTAACTTCCGGACCAGACTAAAAGAAAATATCCCTTGCCTATCAGAAGCAAGGGAAACGTATGTGAGCATGAGCGACGATACAGGACAATGATACATATTATATATGATGATAACACGGGCTGGCTTGTATTGACAGGAGGCTTCCCGGTTCATGCCATGTGGAGCGATAAGTTGTTAGATTACTACCCGCCGCCAAGATTCTCATTGAACGAGTCAACCCATTCGCCAAGCCTCGAAACTGAAGCGACGATGGCTCCTGCATCTACCAACAAATACCAAGATCACGAGGTCTACTAGTCCACGCATCGCCATTATCAGGAATAAGACAGCGACGACATGGCATCGAATAACCCACCAGAGGAGACGCCCTGGGACTCCAAGACGAGTCAACAGTTTGAGAAGTACGTAAGCATATTTGGGATAGGAGCAAGCAATAGGAAAGGCGCTGCTGATGGAGGTTTAGCAAACGGCCTGGAGAGTTCTTAGATCCGTGTCAGGATGTGGCTTCGAGGAGTATAAAGTGCTTGCACCGAAATGGAGGGAATAAGGAGATGTGCACTGATTATTTTCAGTGAGTGTGCATGTTGTTGGCGAACGTTCCGCCCATGTTCTTATGGACTGTTCTAGCGGAACGACCTCATAACACTACTAATACTGATTATAGAGCATATCGAGATTGCAAGAAGCAATGGGTAAGAGTTCAAAATTTGAGATTCTATGATGGAAGCGCTGATCTCTTAGCTTAACGAGCGAAAGGAAGCAAAGGCAAAAGTGAAAAAGGAGGGGAGTTCATGGTTCTCGTGAAGGATGGATGTAGCATCAATGATGATTGTTGTACGATAGGGCAGGCAATTTGAATATTCACTTCAGTCAGTCCCCAAAAATATGGAAAGGAAACAACGATTGAATATATCTTGTATAGTGGCTGCCTTTCTCTTCAGATAAACAATGAATAACAAAGGGCATCTCCTGAATGATACTAAACCAGGCATGATTCATTGGCAGTAACATAGTCAATTAATCTATAGAATTAAAGCATTTCTTATTCATTGCGCTTGTCTAATGTTTATTGCCTCTTGAAAGGGGCCAACGGTTGGTCACTCGCTTAGCTCTTTCTTTGGTGCACACCTTAATTTTTGTATCCGATGCGCATCAACTTGCACAGCAAATCAACGCTAAACCATGTCGAACCTGGATTTTCCCATTCGGGATCAGCAGGATGCGCCTATATGGAACGCAATTGAGGCTAAGAACTATAAACAAGCCATTAAAGCTATTGACAAGAGGGTAAAGAAGAAATCCACAGAGTATCTTGAAGTGAGTGAGCCAATAGTGCACGTGATGTCCACTTTAGTCTAACAATGAGGTAGGCTCTCCGTATATATGTCCAGTCACGCCCTTTTAGCCCCGAGGCCGAGAGGAGCCATACTCTTATCTATCTTGAGAAACTGCGAGGCCGAAGCCCACCACTTACCGACATCGATGCCATCGGATTGCTTGATGAGGCTCTAGGTGCTGTCTTGCCGAATTCACCGGATGACTGGGCCAGAATCATTGGCGAGCTACGGCTACAACGTGTGATAGCGCAACCAAAAGATGAGGATGTGAACAAAATGTGTCTTTATGAGTGTTTGATGAAAGGTGATCTGGATCATGCCGAGAAGATCGCCAATATTCTACAGAAAAGCTTTCCAGACAAACACTCATACTACTTTTGGGGTATTACCATCAAATTTCTGTACTCGAGGACAGCAAAATATTCCGAAGAAGATAGGACAAGATGGGGAAGGCTTGCATTCGCTTTCATTGGCAAAATGGCCACTGATGCACAGAAGGCGAAGGCGGAGCAAAAGTCATTACCAGTTCGGTCGATCCATACTCCGCAGGAAATTCTGCTTTTGCACCTGATTACGGAAGCATATGGAACAACAGAAAAAAGGCTGCAATACCTTAGTGACCCATACCTTGGTCCAGAGTCAGCAATTGCAAAGGGCGATTGGCAGCTATGGAGGTGGAAGATTGAGTTGTTAAGAAATTCTCAGCAATGGAAAGTCCTGTTTGATACAGCTAGCGGTCTCCTCGCTAGGGCACGAACAAAGGACGGTTCTGGGATCATTGTTGAAGGACGCTTCAGTGATTGGCTCATTTGGGAAGGTTTTCTCAGATCAGCTAAAGAACTGTCCGAGACAGATATTCCCATGAGCGAGATCAAGTCCATTCATGACATCGTGAATTCAGAAATCAAAGCTCATCTAGAACCTTTGTCTGGGGTTGGTAAGAGTTGGAGAAGGAATGCCTCTCTAGCAAAGCTAAAATTCTCTTTTGAAAGCGCTGTGCCATTTCTGAGAAAGCCTGACGAACAAAGCTCAGATTCTGTGTTGGCTGAGGGTGGTGGAGTACTGTCCCCTATTTTGGAGTATCTGCTGCATTATGGCGATGCAACCACAGCTTATATCGACCTGCAACCAAGCGTTGAGAAGTTGAACAGGGAGCAACACAAAAGTCTCCTAGAAAAAATCACTATATCCCAGAATGATATCAAGGTCAGCTTTTTATTCCCTTTGGAGGATCGTTGCGCAGTCCTATGGAGATACTTATATCTTTTTTGCGGATGGAAAGGGCTTCTTCAACATAACGCGTGGAGAGCCTAATACCAAAATAGTACACACTCGTCACCTCCTGAACCACAAAATGCACCTAGGGCTACTTTTGCTGACTACGCTTAGCTCAATCACGCAAAAGAAGTCACAAAGCTCGTCAATTCGTACAAATTGTCATATTTGCTTACTAGTTCCATCCCCGAACATAGAAAAAGGATAATTCCAGCCTATCAGTCTGATCAGCAATTATTATGCGATATATGTTCGACACCTTGTTCTTCGTTTTGCCCGCAATGCCTCTTAAGGCTCGGACAATCTACAATAGAATGCTATAAGGTTGCGATCACGGATGGAGGCGTTGCCAAAGGTCTTCTTTCCACAGATAGGCACCCTGCTGATGACTTGGTTGTCTTGTCCGCAATGTGTTTGAGTGAGTCTAAATGTGTTCTTATTTGCTAATATCGCTACATAGTCTACAAACGTTTTTAGTTGTCAAGACGCGTATGAAGTGCTATCCCAAACTCAAGCACAACATTCTAAATATACAACGCACTGACAGGTTCAAATTATTAGTTAAAACATCACTCGGGAGTGCTCCTTCTACAGTCAGCCCTAATACATCTCATATCCTGCGAGCCACCATACTCCTAGAGTTCGCTTGGACGCGCTCGAAACACAACTTTCAGATAACTCTCCTCCTCATGAAGCTATACTTTTACCTAGGCTGCACCTCTTTAGCCACGAGAGCATATCAACGCCTTGGTATCAAACAGATCCAGCAGGATACCCTTTCCTTTTCACTTTTAGACCGCATTTCCAGTCTACACCCACATCCCTTCAGCCATCAACCCGAGGATGCTGCGAAGCTCTTAGAACCAATGGAACAGATTGTGGAACAGCAACGTTATTATCCGAAAGCTTTTAACCATATGAAGAAGAATATCTGGAGGTCTTTCCAGGAAGGAAGCTATTGTTCGGTCATCCAGATTACAGAAGCTCAAGAAACACTGAGTCGCTCGATGGCCTCCATTATTTCGGTTATAGAGAGCGGGAGGATATTGAGGTTGATAGCTCCAAAGATTTCGCTAACTCCGGCTCTTGTTGGTCATGATGTTCTACGTAAGTTCGCCTGGCCGCATGTCCCAATGTACTAACCTCTACAGCACTTGGTGCCGAAATGTATGACACTGCTATCTCTGATACCAATAGTTACGACGTCTTCCCGAGTTTTGAAGCCAGCCAATCCCCACGCTTTGTTTCTCAATTTGACTTTCTACAACCCGAAATATCTGTGAGTCTACTCACCGACACTAAATAAATATGGCTAAGGACTTCGCCTAGAAACTCCGAATTCATGCCAATCTTTTGTGTGAAAAGCTTATATTGATTTTATCCTCGGAGCATGGTGTTTCACCGGCCGAAAAAAAGGAGCTGCTTCGCGGTTTTGAGCTCCTTCCCAAATCACATGAAGAAGGCTTCAAAGGTTTGTAATTTTGTACAGCAGAGTTCCAATATGAAGTGTGAAATGCTAATTACATACTGGCCTGGATGTAGGACTAAACCACCCTGAGCTGATTACTCTCCAGTGTAGTGAGGCTATGGCATATACAATGTGTGAATTACTGGAAGACAAGCAAGAAGAATCAGGAGAGCCGGATGGTAAGTATCTTGGGCTGCAACCTACTCCAATACTATATACTAACTTATAAGCCTTTGGCCTACGGATACACGACAAGCTTGAGCGATTGAACGAAGTCATCGGAAGCATACCAGAGACTCCTCCAGTCCGACAATCGGATCTTCAATCGCTCTACATGGGATATGATATTGGAAATACTGTCTGTATCTAAATTCTAACCTCTATGAAATCTTACTTACAGGACCTGAAAGGTATTAAAATTTGCCAAGTATTTAGCCACTAACCACCCAAAGCACAATACCTCTCGCTGGAGAGAAGCTGCTCTGAAGGTTCGTTCTTAAATTGCCACATATTCCGTATTTCTTGGCTATTGGATAATATTGACTCATGGGTGTAGTTGATAAAAGCCATAGTTGAAAAATCAATAGGCATAAAGAGGAAGATTGAGGAAGGAGGATTGATTGACTGGGTAGTAGAGACTCTGTCTGGAGACAACAGCGTGTCCAGAGAGGAGGAATTGTTCAATGGTAAGTGGCTGCCTGCAATCTCTTTGCTCCCGGGATATCATAGAGCTGATACATTGGCAAGATGCTATTGGTGAAACAATCGATGATGACTTCAGAGAAATATGGGCTGGCGAAGTGATAGAGAGCTGGAAGGATTCTATAGAAGGCTTCTCCTACTTCAAGCTTCCTTCATAGGCACTTTACATATATAAACCTCCAGGAACTAAAGCATACGGATCGTACAATCACATAGGAAGATGCCGACACAATCTAAAAAGTATTGCCCAGTTATTCATGATTTCATAAACGCAGAACGGTATCTCATGCTTTCTTATTCTCTTCACCTCATCATCATATCCTCCTCCGCCGCCCTCCGTGCTTGAATCCTCTCCGCCAAAAGCTGCCTCTCTTCCCGCAAGGTCAAGAAGGCCCAGAACCAGGTGATCATTTCGAGGAACGCCCATGTGAAGACGATGCGATTCTTTAGGCCCTCGCCCCAGGAGCTTGGCGTGTAGAATTCCGGGGAGAGTGGGCCTTTAGGGGAGAATGCGAAAGTGTAGAAGGTGAGGGTTCCGAAGAGGAGGAGCCGGATTGGAGCTATGCTTTTGTTAAAGGAGAGAAAACGGAAGAGAAAGGTGAGAGGAAGGGTACCTTGTGAGCCCCAGTGGTATTGCGAGATCTCTTCTGGAAGGGAGGCGGATACTAGGTCCGTGATGCCTAGGATGAAGAGGCCGGCTGCTGCGAAGGAGAGAGCGGGCGATTTATTTTCGAATGATGCTGAGTAGGGCTGGCGTGTGGTTAGCAAAGGAATTTCGTTGGTGAGGACGGCACGGACTAAACCCATAGCCTCTCCTAAGATGAAGACTATCTGCTGGTCTACTATGGAGCTCGGAGAGGTGAGGAAGAAGAAGGCGAGTGTGATATGGAAGAGAGAAAGCGAAGTAATGATTGTTGCTCCTGATATGATCGCCATAATTGTGATATGTTATCTTCTAATGAATGGAGAAAGGAAAGTAGAATTGCGTAGCTTAACATCCAGATTCGGTGGTCATGCTAGCACAGCATTTTGTGTCTCAAAAATGTCCACAGGCTTCGTCAGGGAATCAACATTCAGGGTCACGGACCAAACCTTATCGCGTTTAGGCTCCCGAGACAGGGGTATTATTCGAAAACAAGCAAACAGCTTCAACAAGCTCCTCAAGCTCCGAGCTTTTTAAAACAAAGCCGCCTTTTCGCCTACAAGATCATGGCAAACCCAAAGCTCGACAAGGAGCGCCACATCCAGTACTGGCAGCGATGCCTCAAAAGTCTCCTGCCAAATGGCTACACCAGCACCGACTCCTCCCGCATGTCCCTCGGCTTCTTCATCCTCGCGGCACTCGACCTTCTCTGCGCGCCTCCCATTCCCTTCATAGAACGCAAAAATATCCGCGACTGGATCCTGAGGTGTCAGCATCCGTCTGGCGGCTTCTGCGGTTCGCCAAACCATAGATACCCAGACGAGTACTATGGTGACGAGAGTAAGGAAATGGATCCTGCGAATCTTCCTGCAACGTCTTTCGCGCTTATGACCCTGAGCTTTGTGGGGAGATTGGACAGGGTGGAGAGGGTGAAGTGCTTGAGGTGGCTGAGAAGGCTGCAGAGGGAGGATGGAAGTTTTGGGGAGCTGGTCACGAGAGAAGGTGTTATACTTGGGGGAGGGGATATGCGCTACTGCTTTTGTGCGATGGCGGTGAGGTTTATTTTGAGAGGCGGCGAGGAGGTTTCAGATGTGGAGGATATTGATGTAGAGAAGTTGGTCAATCACTTAAGATCTGGTCAGGTAGGTGATAGGTGTATTATGCTGAATAAAAAGCTGATTAACTTAGACTTACGACGGTGGGATCTCAGAGTCGTCGCAACATGAAGCGCATGGTGAGTTTGGGTTTTGCTTTGTGCTTGTGAGAAATACCCTGATATATGGACAGCTGGGTATGCATATTGTGCAATCGCATCACTCTCTTTACTCAATCGAATCCCTAGCTCTTCGCCAGCGTCAAAGATCTCTATATTCTTGCCAGGTTTGACCAATGTTCCTGCAACTGTGAGGTGGCTTGTGTCAAGACAGCTTAATTATGTGCCAAAGGACGAAGACGAAAACTCGGAGGATGAGGAAGACACGTCGTATGACCAAAGTGACATGAGTGGGAGCGTTTTGGAAGGAGGCGCATTTGTAGGATTCAATGGCCGATGCAATAAACGGGCTGATACATGCTATGCATTCTGGGTTATAGCTTCCCTAGCTGTGAGTATTTGGGTCTCTGCCTTGCCTCGCCAGCTAATAGATAACTAGATGCTTGAGCATGTTGATGTTGTGGATTTCGAACCAAGTCGACAGTTCTTGTACGCCCAGACACAACATCAGATAGGGGGCTTTGGAAAGTGCCCAGGTGATCCTCCAGGTTGGTATTCTCACTCTTCTAAGTGGGAAGACCGTTTAACAAGCCCATAGATATATACCATTCATATTTAGGACTCGCAGCACTAGCAATCATGGGAGATCCTGATCTTAAAAAACTTGATCCTATTCTATGTATCAGCTGCGAGCAGAGGCAGAAGATTGAGTCGCTTAGAGAGGAAGCCTTGAATGGAAGGTGAGCTCATCAAAGAAGAATTATTATTAAGAGCTTCTAAAGGTCCTCCAATTTGGAGAGTTTGAATCTTCTGGTGGATATAGAATATCCTGTAAGCTGCTGAATATCTGATCGCATATACAGTGGGGTCGTGGCGCAAAATAGAATTATCCATGCAGAAATGGATTTTGGATGATTAGATGTCATATCGAAACTTACTAAACATAACTCCGATAGGTATTGTAAATGTATTGTTATACCGAACACGATCTATGAACACCCGGCATATCTACTAAATTCCGAAAGGCTCACAGCCTCACACCAGCTGCTTGAGATATGTAGGTACCCAGGGCAGTGGGCAGAAGGAAGGACCTGCCGAACCTAAATGCCCTTTATGCTTAAGGTCATAGCTTCTTAAGAACCAAATATATGGGGCTCATCATTGAAATAAAAGTGCATCCTTTCATATTAAATAAGGGATCTGATACCTCCCATCGTTTTGTGAAGTGGTCTCCAGCAACCCGGCTGGGGAGTTAGTTCAGTGGACCAGGGAGAGACGAATAGAAGGCGTTGACTGGAAAACATCTGATAAAACCCGACCTAGGTGAGTAGTAAGCAAGGGGGAAGTGAGAGCCATCAGTTTTGATATGAACCCGAAAAGGAACGGAGAAACATAAGGAGATCGTCATGTTGCGCAAATAATAGACTTGGGCTAGTCCTGCTTGTCAGCCCTATTCTTCGTAAATGCGCAACACCAACCAAACAGAGGCACAGTCTCACGTAATAGATGTAAGGTTTGAAGTAACAAAAGTGGTCTTGCTACTAGTGTAGTGAGAACTTCTGTCCATAAACATAAAAGATGCTCGCATGCAAAAAAGTCTGCAAGATTATCCTTGAAGAAGAAGAAAATAAACAAGAGGGGAGTAATTTCACTGTGCAATCGAGAGAAGCGTACACGTATCAAATCATTTCATACTATGTGATTGCCATGCACGCCTATGACCATCGTAATTAATTCCAACATGCTTGATTACCACGCATATTGAGCTCGAGCTCCACGTTTCCTACCTAAATTTACTCAAATCGTCGGAGCATGATAAAGTTCCGTCCTGGTTCCCAGCTGTAGTGTACCACGGCACTCTCACTCTATACAAAGGCGACCAGTCCTTTGAGGAAAAGAACTGAAGCTGCGCCTCACTGCCATCCATTCTGTCACGCAGAACTTCATAACATGGTTGTCGAGTTGCCCAGCATTGTGCCTACCCGTCCAGTCCTGGGGGCCACCGTAGACGGGAAAAGCAAATCAGACGTGTAACAACAGGTAAGCGCCGTCACGCCGCCCGATATGCGACCCCCCATCTCCCGCCCCAGATGTGCGCGCTCATGTTGAAGAACGTACCAACGTTCATTTGATATTTTCGGGCCATCCCCTCTCGACAAGATCGAACAGTCCTAACATCTGTACTGCCTTTGTAGTGCAAGCAAATCGTAGACTCAACCACGGCGACCAACGAGGCTGGGCAGCCAAGACATCTCAATACGATAAACGACGATTTCCATTTTCCAATTCCGCTTGTTGCCTCGAGACAATTACAAGTTTGATTCACGCGAAAAGCTGCAACGTGTTGCGCACGATAGTATCACACACACAAGAGTTGAAGGAGACATTGGCAGCAGCGCGCGACCGTCATTTGAGCCTTGCGCATTATTCAAGCATCAACATCACCATCGTTGTCATCCAGGCACCCATTACCATTAACGAACATCACCCACATTCTACCACTACGTCAGGACTTTCCCAAACAGTACGCGATATATCTGCAATCAAGCTCATAAGCGCCATTGATATCAAGATCGTCGAATAGGGCATCTTTCCAGAAGAACTAGCTGTTGTTGATCAGTTGGTGTGGATATCTATTTGTTTCGCATAGCCTCACCTCAGCCACCGTACCTTAAGGCTGACTGCACTCGACCACCTTCAACACCACACCAAAACCTTACCTGTTCTAAGAACAGCAACAAAAGTGAACATGGATCCACAGAGGGGACGGTCTCCGTCAGCGGGACATCAACAGTCTCATATAAACCCAAACCACTCGCCTTCCCCGCACCATTTTCAGGACAATACAAGCGCAGTAGGCTTAGGGTTGGGACTCGAATCAACAGACCCTAGCACCAACCAGCAATACCAGAACGGTGCCTCCTTTGGCGCAAACAACACTCTTCCGACTTTTGACAACAACGACTTCATAAATCAGCAGAGCCAATCCTTCTCAAGTAACACCACTAACGACCCCAACTATTCCCAAAACCGAGACTTCAACCAGCACTTCAAGCAGGAGAGTCAGCCGTCATATAATCAAGAACAACCGACCAGCTTTACAGACCTAATGGGTTCTACCACACTCTCCCCGAATTTTGGGGCTACAGATTTTCCGTTGTTCACAACAAATGAACAAAACGATCCTCAATATTTCAAGAATGAGTTCTACCCTCAAGCAGGAAATGCTTCAGTCAATCCAGCAGAGCTCGATATGTCCTCACCTCCTCCAAATAGTGCAAGCTCTCCTCCAGCCATGCTACAGCCTGACAACCGAACACCTTCTTCAACCCACAACTCTCCGAACTTCAATCAGGGACAATTCCAACCCTCTCCAGGACATTCCCGACATGCATCATTAGGCCCCGAGAGCGCAGCATATCCTCAAGGACACAATAGCATTGATTGGAGTATGATGGCTCCAAGTTTTCAAGGCCATCGAAGGACGCCATCGGAATATTCTGATATCTCGAATTCGTCTGCAGCTCCCTCACCAAACCTTGGCCATCATGATAGCTTTGATCCTATAGATCCTCTGAATCCCCACCACTCGCCCATGCACAACCCACAAAATGATGGCATGTATCAGGAGGTGATGGGCCTTGGTAATTTCACATTATCGGATTCCCATAGCCCGAACAGAGGCCTGAGTCCTGCTCATAGTCCAGCGATATCCCCGCGCTTAGGACCCCAGACACTTCCAAATGTTAATCAGCAAAATCAATTCATGCTCGGCGTGAACAATGGCTTTGGTCATCAACAAAACATTTATAGCGCCCAAAACTCGGAATATCCTCAAATTCACCACGATGGATCACTAGATATGGACCAGTCTCATGGAATGCCTGCAAATGCACCAATCATAACTCTTGACCTTGCACCGCCTTCTAGGACGAATAGCTTTGAACCTCCTAAACCAGGCTCTTTTGATAACGATGCTCTAACGCCACCTGATAGAGGTAAGCGCCACAAGTTCCTACAGCATTTCAAATCACTAACAATACTAGGACGCCGGCGTCGTGCTGTTTCTGATCCTTATAATACTACCTCCACCCAATCTCGTTCTCATACTCCGTCGATTGGAAGTTTGTCTCCCGAAATTGGTTCCAGTCGTGGTTCAGATGCATCTCGCTCGCTGTCACCAAATGATCGTACTGGGGCAACATCACCTAGCCGACGTCGCCAATCAACCTCGGCGCTTCCCAATCGCGATTATATCCTTGGACTTGCTGATCCAGAATATCAAGCGCAGTCATCTGATAGCAATGCCAAAAGAGTCCAAAAGCATCCAGCAACATTCCAATGTACTCTGTGCCCGAAGAGATTCACGCGTGCTTATAATCTGCGCTCTCATCTTCGAACGCATACTGATGAGCGACCATTCGTGTGTACGGTTTGCGGGAAAGCATTTGCACGGCAACACGATCGCAAACGTCACGAAGGACTTCATTCCGGAGAGAAGAAATTCGTCTGCAAAGGAGAACTTAAGCAAGGTGGGCAATGGGGATGTGGTCGTCGCTTCGCACGTGCCGATGCCCTTGGCCGACATTTCCGTTCGGAAGCGGGCCGGATTTGTATCAAGCCATTGCTCGATGAAGAAGCAATAGAACGACAGCGACAATGGCACGAACAGCGCTCCAGCATGATGCAACAGCAGATGGCCGTGGACGCGAATGGCTTCCCGCTCGTTGACAACCACTATATCCCGGCCGCTTTACTAGCGCAATACCCTGCTCTTGCAACGATGAATTGGGAAAACATGCCGCAAGGCGACATTCACGACGATGATGTGAGTGGGAGAAGTAGTTTCGATGCCAGTGGGTCGGAATACTATGAAGAAGGTGATGATGGCGGATATATATCCGGAGGTCCCGGGCCGCAGCAAAATTATGGCCAGCCTCAGATGGGCGAAGGTTTTAACGGTGGTTACTCGAGCGATATAGGAGGACGTTGATATACCTTTTTTTTTTACTTCAAATTTTGCCCCTTGGACGGGGGTTCCAATTTTATAGATTTCCATTATATCGCGGTTATTTCTGGTTTGAGGCGCAATTTAGATACCACTTCATTTTGGACCAACATACCGTTTTGCTGGAGCAGCCAAGTACGTGCCACACTTTTGTATGGGTTTTTATTGGAATTTACCTAGATTGTACGGTAGAGGAATGAATATTCATGATGTTTGATGACACCACTTCGATGTACTCGTCTCGCTTCTCTGAGATTACTTGTTATTTTTTGGCCTCCTCCTTAGGCTCATTGAAACACATGAAATATGTAAAATTTCCTGATATTTTAGAAACAAACATAGCCCTAACTCTGGACTTACGATACTGTATTTGAGCAGACTAGATGAATCGAAGGCTTCAAACTCAGATATAAATGCGAAGTGGAGCAGCATGCGGGTTTCACATCCAGAATATACACACCTCCCTTCCTCCACATATTCCAAAATATTCCAGGCGCCGCTCATCGTCTACACCCGAAAGACCAACTTCTCACCACTGACTTTGCCTTCCTCCATGGCCGTCAACCCAGCCAGTATCCCTTCAAATCCACCGCCGTATTTATCCACGGACGGCTTGTGCACCTTGATCTTCCCCTGCGCCAACAGTTCCCTCGACAGCTCCCAGAATGTCTTTGCGAACTCGAAGTCTTCCTGGGAGGCTGGGAACTCCGGCCACCCGACTGTAATTTGATGTCAGCATTCTCTCTCCTTTTGTTTTTTCTTTCTGGAAGGAGGGAGGGGGGTTAAAAGTTGGGGATGGGGAGATGTACAGTCTTCGCCGATAGTGGTGTATGCCAAGGTGTTTTTGTACTCGATATCTGGATTAATCTGGCGTAGGACGTCGTGGTCGAGCTTGAGGAGTGCAGAATAGGTCCCCGAGGCCATGGCTGAGAGCGTTATTTTTGGGGAGTCGCCTTCGGAAATGCAGTCCTGCGTGGTTTTGTTAGATAGTTCGAGAGAGCGCGCGAACAGAGGACTGAGAGACGAACGAATGCGTGCGCTAGCGAGTTTTTGGTATAGGCCTTTATGTCGGCGGAAACCGTGGGAGAGTTATAGTCAAATACTGCGTCTGTGAGATGTTAGCTTTCGAAATCTGAATGCATCAAGACTGGTGAGTACCGGCTCCTAGGCTTTTTACATATTCGAAGTTTCGTGGGCTGAGACTTTTGTCAGTGTGGATAAGAGGGAGCGCATTTTTACATACGAGCAAGTAGTGATCACCTCCAAACCAGAAAGTTTGGCAAACTGAATTGCCAAACTTCCTGTCGCCGTACTTCCTCCATATATCAACAGAGGAAACTTTTTCTCGCTCGGTGAAGTAGGAAGTGGCAGCTTGAGGCTTTGGTAAAGTCCTTGTCCAACAGTGCCGATGCCCACACCTAGCGTAGCGGCTTCTTCGAAGCTCAGATTTTCTGGGACCTTAATTTGGATATCGCCTTTAGCGGTGATATAGTTGCCGAAGCCACCATCCTCGAGGTGGACTGGGTTTCCACCGTGGACGAATCCCGCAATGCGATCACCTTTTTTGAAATCTTTGGTTACTGCACCTCCTACTTCCTGATGGCTTTGAGTCAGTGCTTTTGCTAGGCAGTTTCGAAGAAGAAGAAGGTGGGTTCGACGTTGTAACTACATCTTTGTTCCTCGTGGCCCTCATGGTATAATTTTACTTACTTCGACAATACCCGAATAATCACAACCTATTCTAGCATCCTTTGGTGCGACATATTTGATATGCTTCCAATCCGTGGGGTTTAAAGCTACGGCCTTGACTTTGATATTGATGTAGTCATCTCGGACTGCAGATAGAGTTGGAATCAGCAACGGCCGGTATCTGGACTCGGTGCTATCTAATCGGCTATCACAGAGTACACAGTACGGAAAACATGGGTATCAACACGTACGTTTGGGGACTGGGACTTCAGCAATTCCAGCCTTCCCACGCTCCTCTACAACAATTGCCCGGTTTGTGGTCATTCTGGAGAAATCGATAAAATGCGATTAATCAGTCAGCCTTTTCCTCTGATGTGCATCCCGGGTGAGAGAAACTGATAGGAGAAAGCAGCCATCACGTATTTTTATGCATTATGACCAGGCAGGACATCAATTGCTCCATTACAAATACAACTTGTTACATGACAAATTCAATTGAGCGGGGATTGGAGTTGCTGGTATTTGAGAATTCGAAGCGGCCGTTAGTGACGTATGTACGGTAAATCGAAAGTTTAACCTCGGAACTGGCCTCTTGAATTTGTTCAACGCCATATATGAGAGACGAAGTAGACCTTTTTATTCGTTAGTTAGTTCAGAGGTAGCACTCTGCCATATCCAGTACCCATAATCTCTATTTCCAATGGAAGTCTTAAACCGCCTTGGTTCACTAGACTACATTTTCAGAAACTAGTTGAGCATCCTTTCCTGTTCAAAATCCCGAGATAGACGGGATATTGAAGTGTTGAAAAGCTCTCCAATTACATCATACGGCCAAGAGCCTGGGTTTAGAGCTTTTGTAGCTGATCAAGGTTTGGGATCTGAGAGAGCGTTTCTTAGTGGCCGTACTCTTCCCTTCCGCTAAAAGGGTGGGATTAGTAGTATCTTTGTAGAATTTTGGAAAATACTAGTTGGAACACAATATATGCCGATATAGTGGTGTGAAAATTAGTGGAGTTTGGAACCTGCCTGAGTTTCGTTCTCAATTACTGTATGTAGAGACTTTCTCTGGTCGAGTCAAAATACAGTATTGATAATTTATTCCCGAGTGTGGCTAAACATCTCCCATATTGAAGGTGAGGCAGAATACACAGTGTTTGTCTACGTAGGTAGGTAGTAGAGGTGAAGCCATCAATTTTTGTGATAATTCTTAAACCGCCCCGATTCAGATTGATCGCGCTGGAGCTACTAGAAAAATCGAAACCCCCAAAACAAGCTGCTTAGGCAAATATTGATAGGTGATCGTCTTACCAAAAACAAAATAGAATAAAATTGAAAACCAAACTCTCCAGTCCTTACGGTAGCCCAGGAGTCCCCCCATCCCCTGAGAGTTGAATGGTGGATCTACTTAGACTTTTGCCACATCTCGTCCGAAGCTCCTCCCACTTTAGGCTGCTGAGCTCTGGAGATGTGGGGATTTCCGGCTTCGATGGCGCCTACAGGAAGATGATTTATCACTCTTTCTTGACCTGGAGAGACTTCAGATGTGTTTCCATCGTATAGAATAGGGCGTCAGGCAAGACGACATTTGCGCGGCTCTGTCGTGGACGCGAGAATGTACAGTAAGAAGCATATGATGTAAATTATCCTCGCCTCTGCTGCCCACCTACTTACTTAGAACCACTGCTGCGTGACAGCCCGATGGTGGAGATGGATACATGAATGCCGAGCATTCTTCGTGTAAAGGATGACAAACGTACAGCGTACAGTGTTTTGCATGGACTGCCTTCAAGTCTTTCTATGAAGTATTTCTCGAATGCAACTGCACCCAATCTTAAATGAATTTCTCGACATGTTTTCATTGGTTCCGGCGGACTGCTAACGCTCTACCATTTGTGTATGGATGGGCCATACGCAACACGAATCAACGCATTGAGTTTGTTGTCCATCAGCTATGGCGCAGGTCACCAGCCAACCATGGCCAAGAGACGACGTGCCCCTTATGCACAAAGCGATTGTGCCGTTCCATTCGAGAATTCATCCTTTAAGGGCTCTTGACGTTGAAGTTGCGGTGAAGCATAGCAGAAGAAGATGGAAGAGGAATTATGGATACGCAGCTGTACAGAGTGCACAATTTTTCGCAGTAGCCTCCACCGAGATTCCCAAGCCTGAATCCGAATCCATCTTCGCGTCCAGATGGGCACCAATGCTGTAAATGCGAACCCATGGTTGGCTACGCGAGCACCCGCACTTTGCGTTGTGTTGCATGACATTATTACGCCCGGCGCATTATGACCCTTGGTTCGTTATTGTTTTTTTGCGGTGCTTCAGTGAGGTGCTATCAAAGAAAATTCTAAACATTCTATTTCTGCGTGTTGCTGTCTTGCATCAAAATATCGACATTCCTCGCCCTCCACCATGTCGAATTCTTTTTCTTGAAATGTCATCTCTTCGTGTATCTATTGAGAGCACAGACATTCGCGATAAGGGCTCTGCAGGGTGGTTGCGCAGTGTGATACACACAAAATTTGCCTGTCTCAGAATCTCTGTGGCTGGTAAGGCATGGGCATTGGCATTTCGGCAAGAAACAAACGATAATACTCCCTTGCCTACAAACCCTTCCGTGTGACCACATCTCCTTGTTTCTTTTCCACAAGATCTTTTTGGATACTCTTCTATTTCAACCCATACCTGAAACTCCTCTAGAAGACATCTATCTTCTATACGCCTTCCGCTCCACCGCGCACTGCTTTTCGGCCTACGATCCCTTCTGCAGAGTACATAGCTTCGATGAGTTTGACATCGTTTCACGAACACGCGAGCTCGATTATTCATAATGGCAGCGGTCGAGGGTTTATTGTATTGCGGCCATCACCTAAGGAGCGGTTTTGGATCGACTACGACCCAGCCTTGGACGATTGGGTGGGATGAGGAGGATACACGGATAAGGCTGAACCTTATTGCAAGAGCATGGATCGCATCACGGAGCTCAATAACAAATGGAGGTGCATATCGGAGAGATTTGGTATGGGTGAAGTCATTTTCTATACACTCTAGATGACACAAATCCGTTGTATGCAGTAGCGCTGAGGCCGCAGGTGCAGGCGGTGTGGACCCCTCAACAACACAGTCTCTGACGATATTTACAGAACTCCGCATCGGGCCTAGATACTACGTGGACTTGCAGACGCAATGGTACACCTCTGAGAGTCTCGGAACCCCATCCGCGATGCCCTCTCGGCGGTTCGAGGCCAAGTGAGGAAGTGAACGACCTGCACGACACCGGATCCTTCGCCAGACCACACCTGCATGACTCCAAAATAAGCCAAGTCACCCCTCTCTCTTCTAGAAAGCCAAAAGAAGACCCGTCCTTATTCCGAGATCCAACTATGGCCCCAAGTATCGACTTCCAGTCACAGGACGGCTTCAAGCAAGCAGCCAAAAAAAAGAACAAGAAAGCGGCTGCTAAATGGGATGATGACGAAGGAGAGAAGAAGGAAGATGGCACTGGTGAGAGTGGCGGTGACAAGGACAAGGCTGGTGACGCTGGCTCAGGGGCCGGTGACGCTGGAGACGGTGATAAGAAAGATGAAGGAAGCAAGGATGGTGCAGATGACGCCAACCCCGAGGATGGTTGGGATAGCTTCCTGCCTGCGAAGTCTAAGAAGAAGGGTAAGAAGGGGAAGGTAGAAGAAGCAGCCCCTGCCCCGGTGGCAGAGAAATTAGATGCCTTCCACGAAATCAAGCTGGATGACACTACTCCCATGCTGGACCTTAGCTTCGACACACCGGCTACGGGATCAAAGACAAGTGGGTTTGGTGCCTGGGGAAGTAGTTGGACTACAGGTGCAACAAGCACTTGGGATTTCTCTGCGACAACTGCGGACACAGCGACTGACATAAAAAAGGAGCCAGAAGCTGATGCTAATCCCTGGAGTCTGAACCGCGGCAAGCCAAAGAAGAAGAGTGCTGGGTTCTCCTTTGGTGCATTGGATGAAGCCGAGCCAGAGCCAGATCCTCCAGGAGAAAAGAAGGAAGCAGAATCGTTCGACTTTGGATTCACAGCAGTCAATAAGAAGGATAAGAAAAAGAAGAAAGGCGGACTGCTTGCGGACTTCGATACACCGACAGAGGAACCCGCTCCAGTGGCTGAGGAGCCTGCAGCGGACGATGACTGGGGAACATGGGGAACTGCCAAAACGAAGAAGAAGGCTGGGAAGAAAGTTGAACCCGAGCCTGAACCCGAACCTGCCAAGGTCGAAGAGCCGACCCCGGTAGAGGACGATTGGGGCTTTGGCAAGAAGGAGAAGAAAGGAAAGAAAGGCAAAGCTACTGTCCTAGACCCTCCCAAAGAAGAGGAAAAGGTTACCGAACCCGAGCCGGCGCCAGTGGAGGATGATTTCGGATGGGGTACGACCACTAAGAAGGGTAAAAAAGGAAAGAAAGGCGCAGCCGCTGTCCCAGAGCCACCTAAGGTAGAGGAAAAGGCTCCGGACCCTGAACCGGATCCAGTTGACAGCTTTGGGGACTGGGGCACCATAGCTAAGAAGGAAAAAAAAGGAAGGAAAGGCAAGAATGCTGTCGAAGAAGTCAAAGCCGAAGAGCCGCCTGCCCCAGAACCTGACCCAGTTATCGAAGATGATGCGTGGGGAATTTCTACCTCCAAAAAAGACAAGAAGAAGAAGGGTAAAACTATCGTTGAGGAGCCTCCCAAACCCAAGGATCCAGATCCCGAGCCAGAAGTGGAGGCAAAAGTCGATGATGACCCTTGGGCTTCCTTTTCAACAAAGAAAGCGAAGAAAGGGAAAGCTGCCGTGGTTCCAGACCCTCCAAAGGAAGAAGAGAAACTTCCAGACCCAGAACCTGTTGTTGAAGATAGTTTTGGATGGGGATCCTTCGGTACGAAGAAGGACAAGAAGAAGGGCAAAAACGCCACCATCGAGCCTGTTAAGGAGCCGGAGCCGGAGCCTGAACCTGAACCGGAACCTATTGTTGAAGATAGCTTTGGCTGGGGCTCTTTTAGTGCAAAAAAGGACAAGAAGAAGGGTAAGAATGCCATGGCCGAGCCCGTAAAAGCAGAACCTGAGCCTGCAGTTGAGGACACCTTCAACTGGAGTTTTGGCGGAAGCAAGGACAAGAAGAAGGCTAAAGACGATGTCAAAGCGAAGGAGCCAAGTCCTGAGCCTGAACCTGCTCCGGTGGAAGATGATACCTGGGGTTTAGCAGCCAAAAAGGACAAGAAGAAGAAGGGCAAATCTGTAGTGGAAGAAATCAAAGCCGAGCCACCCAAAGAACCCGATCCCAAGCCTGAAGACGACATAGGTTGGGGAATATCAGCTTGGGGCAGTAGTAAGAAGGACAAGAAAAAGGTTGCTAATAAGATACAAGAAGTTGAGGCAGATCCGATTGCTGAAGCCCTTAAACCAGCCGCCGATGATGATTGGATGAGCTGGGGCACTAAAGATAAAAAGAAGGGAAAGGCAACCTCAAAGGCTCTGGTAGAAGTTAAGGTAGAAGAGCCTGAGCCTGCACCAACTCCACCTCCTGCTGTCCCAGAAGTTGGAGATGATGACTTTTTTGGTGGTTGGGGTGCTGCTGGGAAAAAAGGGAAGAAGGGCAAGACTTCAGCTTTTGCTTCCCCTGATGCATCCATCCATGTTGATGAGCCAATCAAACCTGATGTCATCGAGGAGCCTACTAATGATGATATCTGGGGCATAGCTTCATCTAAGAAGGACAAGAAGAAAGGTAAGGCCAGCAAAATCATCCCTGTGGAAGTCGTCGAGGAACCCCCCCCCGTCGATCCTGTTGAAGCTCAGGCCCCTGAAGATGACTGGGCAAATTGGGGCACGACTGCAGCCAAAAAGGATAAGAAGAGTAAGAGCAAAACCAAGGATGTTATCGAAGCTCCCCCACCAGCTCCAACACCTCCTGCGATGGATTTGACCGAACCTGAGGCAGATCTTTGGGATTTTGGAAGCACAGCCAAGAAAACCAAATCTAAGGAAAAAGAGAAACCTGCCGTCAAACTTTCCAAGAAGGAGCAAGAAAAGGCCGACAAACTGGCAAAGAAGGCCAAAGAGAAGGCTGACAAAGAGGAGGCCGAATTGAAGGCTGCCGAAGAGAAAGCGGCAGCGGAGGAAAAGGCGAGAGTCGAGGCAGAGGAAGCAGAAGCAAAGTTGAAAGCAGAGAAGGAAGCGGAAGAAGCTGCTGCCGCTGCAAAAGCTGCCAAACCTACTAAGAAATTGACCAAAAAGGAGCAAAAAGAGGCTGATAAACTTGCTGCTGAAAAGAAAAAGCAGGAAGAGGAAGCTGCTGCTAAAGCCGAAGAAGAAGCTGCCGCGGAAGCTCTTCTTGCAGAGCTTGAAGCTGAGGAGCTTGAGAGGCAGAAGGCTAAAGAAAAGGAACTACTTGAGGCAGCCAAGAAGACCAAAAAGGATCCGAAAATCAGTAAACTCGATAGCAAGTCCAGCAAGAGCAAGTCCAGCTCGAAAAGTGCCAAGGAAGTGGTTCCTGATCCCGAGCCGGAACCCGAACCCCTGATTGATCTAAAAGAGAAGATTGAGGTTCCTGACAAGGCCGAGGCTTTTAGTTTCTGGGGTGCGAAGAAAACGGTAATTAGCAACAAGGGTGTTGAGGCTACCGCCAAGGAAAAGGCTTCTAAAGACGAGATTGCGATTGCTGACAAAGCGAAGGTTCCAGAAGTAACTCCAAAGGACACGACGTCCTCTGCGAAGTCAGCATCCAATTCGACATCGATGAAAGCATCAATTGTAAAGAAACCAGTCGGCGGGAAGATCGCTGATAAGTTGAAAGCGTTTGAGTCACCCAAAGAGGTTATCCCGCCACCTCCGCCTCCTCCCCCCCCGGCCCCCTTAACGCCACCAGTAGAAAAGGAGGATAAAAAGAAGTCCACCACCTCCAAATTGAAATCTTTATCTAAGAAGGAGAAGGAGAAGGAGATTATTGAGGAAACCGCACCATCGCCCAAGAAATCCATCAAAGCTAAAGACGTGCCGGGCAGTTTTCCGGACGACGAGCCTGAGAATATTCTAGATATGCCCGTTGAGAAAAAGCCAAGCAAGAAGAGCAAATCTAGTTCGAAAGATAAGGATGCGGCAAAAGAACCGGTCAAAGCGGAAGTCGAGCCTGCTGGTCCTCCCACTCCGCCTCCTGAGCCCAAATCATCATCGAGGAAAGAAAGACCACGCGTGGTTCGAGATGGATCCTCCTGGGGTAACTGGGGCTCGACTCCTCGGAGAGACGAAAAGGAAAAGAAGCCCATTAAAGATCGCAAGCCGGACGATTCACCAGTCAAGGAATCTAAGGAGAGGAAACCTAAAGATGCAGACTTGAAACGCTCAAAATCGACTAAAAAACCATCTGAAAAGGATGAAAAGCTATCTTCCAAGGACTCTTCATCTGACAAGGCCGATAGTCGACCCCCCAAATCAAGAGGGCTCTCAGCCATGTTCAGTACAGCACCTCCTCTCTCTAGATCTAAGTCGACCTCCGAGAAACGTCCTGGCAGCAAGACTAGTTCGCGTCGTTCCTCTGTTGTCGAGAGGTCTGGTATATTATCTCCACCCCCAGAGATGTCTGCAAAGGCAGCAAGAACTCTTGGTGTTAGCCCTACCAAGCTTGCGAGGTCCAAATCTGAAAGACAAAGTAAATCACGTGGTATATATGTTCCATCCTATTTTTGGTCTTCGATGCTAACATGAATCAAGCTTTCGAAGAAGATGATGACCTAGTTATGGTCGATGCGGCTGAAAGCTCGGAGAAATCAAATCGGAAGGAAAAACCAAAGGTATTTAGAGATCCAATTTTCAAACCACCACCAGCTGTGCCAATGCCACCTGGAGACTACGATTTGCCAATACGGAAGAAAAGATCTACCAGGGACTATAGTGCTAATACCGGAAATCAACAGGCCAAACAAGATGATGATATTGTCATGGTAGACGCGGGAGGTCCATCCGATACTCTCGGTGGTTTGAGAAGGTCCGACTCGAGCGCCAAGAAAGCTGGATTGGCCGGCATGTTCGGGGGTCTTCTTTCCAAATCCCGTCCGGATAACAAGCGTCGTAGTACCGCCATTACTGAAGATGAGGGGCCGCGTGGCTTGAGACGGGAAGATCGGAAGATTAAGCGGGCTGCTACGGAGAGATCTCAGCCTGAAGATGTAGATGTGACTATGTCAGGTGGCGCAGTTGAAGAAGATCAAGAGGCAAGGCGAGAGGCAAGGCGGGCCCGGAGAGCTGAGAAGGAGGCTGCTGCCCAGGCTGCAGATGATGCGCGGAGAGCAAAGGACGAAGAACGAAGGGAGCGTCGTCGAAAGCAAGAAGAAGAGGCAGAGGCTAGGCTACGGGAAGAGAAGGAAGCCCGTCGTGCAGCTCGGCGGGAGCAGCGAGCGAAAGAAGAGGAAGAGAGACTTGCTGCTGAGGCTAAGGAGGCTGACAGGGCTGAAAGACGAAGAGCCAGAAGAGCGGAGCGAGATACCCAGACTGATGGAGAAGGCATTGCAGACGAACGCGCAAGGAAGTCTAACCGTCGAAGGTCTCACGGCCCAGCTGAAGATGACGAGGATCGTCGACGGAGGCGTGAGGAGAGGCATCGAATTCGCTCAATGGATGCCCCGAAATCCAGCCGACGAAAGTCAGCGCCGGTCGTTGATAGCTATTTTGACCCTCGAAGCAAAGATGCTGAATATATTCCTGCTGAAGGCCCTGTCTATAAGGAATCGAGGCGCAAGAAGGCTGGATGGCCGCATTCTGGTACTGATTCCTGGGTTCAAGAAACTTCTGATGCCCCCCCTCCACCAGAGGATGCGCCTCCTATAGAAAATGCCGGACCAGATGACCTCGCGGATGAGGACGCGCGACGACGTCTGAGAAAAACGCGAAGACATTCCAAGATGGAGGATGGAGGTGATGATCAAGATGAGAGACGACGGAGACGCGAGTCGAGACGCGGAGATCGAGCTGCGACAGTCAAGAGCGGAGGAGAACGCGCTCCAACCGTCAGGAGTGGTGAAGGCAGTGGCGATGGGCATCGCTCCAGTCGGAGAGATTCTGGCTTCGTCGACTCACCAAGGGCGCCTAGTGCTTCGGGCGGTCTATTCAGCCGCTTCAAGAAGATTGCTGGAGTTTGATAGATCTATTTTGAGCGAGGTTCGATTCGTTATGGCGCCAAAGATACCAATTTCCTAATTGAGCGTATATCTGGAGTTCGTAGTGGGAACATGCATTGATAGGCGGCGAGCGGCTTGCATAGACCAGTGGCCTAGCCTTGTAGGAATTCTGTCTAAGTAGAGGTGGTGGTTCATGTGTTTTGACATATATACCCCTTTCAAAGCTGTATTCGTGGTGTATGTGCATTTGGCGGGCTTCGGGATGATATGTAACTGAATAGTACAAGATCCATTTGGAAGGCTTCAGGTTGATGTTATGCATGTATCACGTGCGACAGAGAGATCATTATCTGCGTCTTCCACCCCTTTGAGATATATTCCATTTCTACAGCCATATCTATCCTTGGTTACAAGTCTCAACCTATAAGATGATGAGATTAAGAGGCGAACTTTGGAGTACGCGACCATACGCTCTACACAGGTTTATCTGGCTTTGCACCAGATCCCGGCATTCTCATTATTCAAAATATCTATCTATGCATCTGTCTCTCTATATGAGGCATATTTTGAAGCAAAAGCTGGGTACCTCAGGCAGCACATAAATGACAATTGTTTTCCCCAATCCGGCATATCCATCCCGTATTGGTGGGTCGGTGGTCCGTGTCCACACACATATGCGGGGGAAGAGATATGGGTAGATAGATAGATAGGCTTTTAGTGTGAGGAGGGTTAAGCTAAAGTTAGGAATAGTAACTAATACATGATTTACCTACAGACAGCGTGTACACATCAATTCACTGCCGCCACCTGAGAGGATGCTATGGCGATAACATTGAGCGGGATGGTATCCTGGGTGCAATAGATGGTGCAATCATCTGCAATCGTCTTGCGAGTAGGTTAGGGAGAGCTAGGTCCCCACTTGTAGCGAATGGGGTAAAGCCACCCCTCCATCCCCCCGGTCCAAGTGCTTCATTCCTGCTTGTTTGCTCTAGCCTTTAGTAACATGTATCTGTAGCCAGGATATGGCACTAGTGGGACTGCGTGTATTTCTTTCTGATAGAACTACCGTTTTTGCTTGTTCCTCGTTTCCTCCGTCGATGATAAAGTCAGCTCGTATAACTGCATTGCTTTTATCTTGCCCATCGACACCGATTCTTTTTTGCCTCTTTGGAGGGATTGATGGATTAAGAGCGTACCATCTGCTCTATATCTCGCTCATATCTCGCATTCCCTTACATGTCAAACGCATTGTGCTCGGTATGCTTCGATAAGATAATAAATATCCGTATATACATCATCGCTGTGAGGTTTGCTCATATGCCCCTCTTCTTCTCCTGGTTTTCTTGTCTTCCCGCCGTCACGCTGCCATAACGATACAAGAAATTCTTCCAATTGTGTAGGAGAAGCCTTCTTGGCTGGACCGAACGGCATTTCAGATTCAAATCTGTTGAGGCTTTGATCACCGGGTTACTAGTTTCAGATGAGCCATCCCAACACAGTACAAGATGCAGTTGCTATCTATTCGAGTACCTGATCAGTGGCTCTTCGGTCTCGCTGTGGGCATTCTATTATCCTTTGCTGCTGCTCTGACCTTCAACAAACGTGAACGTGACCTGGTGCTCAGTCGACTACATATTCATCGTCGACGTGCATCAGGTGCATCCACACCTCCTCGATCATTTTCACCAAGCAAGAGTGTCACGGAGCCACTCACGGAGAGCAAGGAGTCTGCTAGCCCAGACTATAAGAATGTTTTCCCACCTTCAAGGCGATCAATTTTGCCTGAACTAGCCAAGAATAACTCGCATTCGAGCCAACGGATCATTTACGGGCCGGAGCCTTCTCCAGAGCATATCTCGACCAACCCATTGCCCACTACGCAGTCTTTTGATCTCGAAAATGTCGTCCCAAAGTACACGCCAACTGGCTTCTCAACTGCCGAGGTCAAAGCGATGGGCGATTTTCCTGCATACGATATCATTAGTGGCGTGCCGCTCCCACAACCATATGCTAATTTCGATCCCTCCACAGCCCTCCCGAGACCATATCGTCCGTTCAGATGGACCTACCACCAAACAATGTGTAGGTTGATATCATCTTGGTGCATCTGAGAACTTACTAATTTCTTTAGCGTTGACCAAGATGGAGCCAGATTGGTGGCTAGAAGTTGAGAACACCTACATTGCGAGAGTTGCTGAACGCAGGCAGCTGTTCAAAGACCACGGCAAGAAAGTCCTAGACTACCTACCAGGTTCGGAGCTCGCATGTAAAGAGCTCATGGAGATGTGTCTTCAGTTTTACTGTGCCCGTTATCCAGACTGCTTTTCGCTGTCTGATAGCCAGCGCATCTTCCACAATGGTATCCTCAAAGAAGACACCGACATTAGAAGTATGCATCCACTCCACGTTCTCCTCAACAACGTCCCTGAAGACTTCGCTATTGTCCTTCGCAACGAGAATGATGGCATGTACTACTTCCGCGCAGGAGTCATCTGTAGCTCCTTAGGCTGGAATGTATCCACTAAGATTGGGATGCAGCTCAAAGATATCCACAAGCCAATCCCTGACTATAAGGAGAAGATGTCTTTTAGTATGGACCGCTACTTCACCAAGATGCCCACAAACTCACCCATCCAGCGCGGTAGTTGGGGCCTCGAAATTGGAACACCACTCTTCATGCCGGCCGGCGATCCACACGAACAACACCGCCTCAAGCAGAAAAAGGACCTCGCCATTGAAGAATGCTATCTCCGCGTAGATTGGCAAACCCTCCGTAGACTCCCACTGAGCGGGGGTATTGTATTTAATTTCAAAGCGCTGTTCACACCAGTGGCAGAGTTTAGAGATGAACCATACATACCGGCGCTGTTGCTGAAAATCCTGAAGGAGGGAAAGAAGAACTTGATGGAGTATAAGAATACGTGGCATGTGGAGCATGTTTGCGTACCGGAGCTAGAAGAATATGCGCGAGAGCAGGTGGAGCGGGGCCTGGTTGTCCCGGAGGAAGGGATGGAGAACTGGGCAGTAAGTACGTTGAAAGAGAGCCCATATTTTCCGGGTTGGGAGGAAAAGTGGCATCGCCAGCAGAGGTTTTGAGGGTGTACAGGTCATGGATTCGTATACACTGGGTTGATATTGGGTATAGCATTCTCATGAGCAGTGAAATATTTTAGCACACCTTTTACACGTATCCTGGAAATGCTCAATTCATCTGCATAATAAATTGTCTTTATGCTTGTCAATGCGTATACATCGCATATCATTAAGAGCCAGATAGTTCTCATTGCCCTAAAATTCATAACTTATTTGATGACGGCGTGAAGGCGCATGCTCTTCTCAGGTTCCTGCTATCTTGGTGGTGTTGGCGCTTCATTACCTGATTCGATGTTGAAGCAGGCAGCAAAATCGTACTCTAATCATTACGGACTGTATTTTAAAAGGCGTTTGCTTCCACTCAAGGATCGTGATTGAATGTTTGTGTTTTGGACATATTTCAGCGAGCCATACCTTGATATAATGCTTTTAACGTGGTTGGTCGTTTCGTTGCGGTCTGCTGGGTTCTCTCCATGTAATATGCATGCATGCGGCATATTTGCGTCATTGGAAGGGCCAGGTTGTCTTTCAAAGATATATATGTTCCGGCACGGAATCCCCTATAAATCAACACGATATTATATTCCTCACTTCTGGCCAGTTTGTAGCCGCACCAACGGGACACCATTATTTGGAGGATATAAGAAAGGAACAGGCAAGGTGTAAGTCTCGGATACGATTATAGTTTAGAAGCGATATTGAAAAAGGAAATGTACAGCTCAGATCCTGTTTGGAGCATTGACTCCACAATATCTCCTGATCCATTCTCTGGCTTAATCCTAATGTTTCGTTCCTAGACAATCTTTGGAACTCGGCAAGGACATTGATATATTCCACAGTTACTACAAATCTCAGTATTGTGGATGGGATCCCCAAGATATGGGGTAATAGATTGTCATCACTGCCGAACCCTGTACACATGAAGCAATAGCAAAGATACAAAGTCTTGCAACAAACAAGAGCAGCTACGTCCTAGAGACGGAACGGTCCTGTATAGGTTAGGAGTTCTTGTCTCTGCATCATATGCTTTGCTCAAAATATACCTGGGTGTACGCGCGTGTCATATCTGGCATTTTCTATGGCTAAGAAGAAAGAGATGGTATCAAGGCCCTGAAAGAGGGTGTCGCTCGCTGGCGGAACAAAATTCCGTCTTTCATTAAGATAACAGGTGAAATCGGATTCTCGAGGAAGTGGCCATCGGCGACGAGATGAAATTGTTTTTGTGTGGTCTATATTCTGGTTTTGATACGGTACATGTGCTGTCGTCTCAGAATCGCATTCCAAGGCGGCTCTAATTTCACCAATAATTCTAGTCGTGGCAATTGTTTGATAATGTGTGAAGAATGCTGCCTGGCGCAATATTACTGAATGCTTCTAGAACGATTGGGCCGGATGTTAAAGCCCGTGGGTTCATTGCAATCTCTCTAAACAAAGGCAGGCTGGCAAGTAAGGAACTTCAGCGCAACAACCACCTTTCATCCACGAGACGAAATTGGGCTTTCCAAGACACCAACAGCACACACAATACGCGAGAGTGTTGCTGAGGTTGCTTTGCATCCATAATATCGAGAGAAGAAGATCTGCTTCAATAAAATTCAACCCATAGTCTATTTCATCTCTTGTGTAGCAACTTTGCCAGAGAAAGTTTGTCGTTGCTGCGGTCGGCAACTGTGCTTCCCACCTCGACAGGCTCACGTCCTTCACACGGACAACCCTTCCGTAGACTCCCTTCGCTGAACCATCATCAACCTTTCGGACAAAAGACACAGGAAAGTTTTTTTTTTGACGAGAAAACTGCTCTGTAAATTAGCAGTTCATATCCATTTTGAGCTTGTGAGAATCCGTCCCCGAGCAACATGCAGAGTTGAGCACCTCAAGTGAAGTAGTAGGCGCCACTTACTTATATACATCTTGCTGATGATGAGAACGTAATTCATAGGGACACAAAATCGATGATCACATTCTCATCTCCACCGGCCTAGGTAGAATCAACCGCCAAAGCATCCATCGGAACCGGTCACATCTCCGCCTCCTAGAACCTCACCACCCTACAAAATTGATTTGCTGGAAATCATGCTGGTCATCTCAATATCATCTGGTCCAGCAGCGCTGCAACTCGCCACCGTATACTGCCAGCAATCCAACAACGAGCCTGCCGCGCCCAATCTGAAGAGAATATGGGTCAGTCACGATCGTGCCGAACCGTCTAGAGCCCTAGATACTTGAGCAAGCGAACACTTTCGAGATTGCGCAGTGGAATGAAGGAACGGCTGTGCGCCTCCACCGTTACCAGCTGCAAGGCGGATACCAAGGAAGATAATTAATAATACTTCAACTTCTTACGATAATAGCTGTGGTCCACCCAACCATACGAAGGGAAGTGTGTGCCTCGGGGATAGGAATCCACTCTCCTGCTTCCGGCGCCTTTGGATCGAGCCTCATCTTGAGTTTGAATACAACGGTGTGGTGCTGCCATGAACCAGGAGTCGCCATCGTCATTGAGTTCTGGACCTCCCCCGAACCAAAGAAAGGAGAGGGGCGCAATAGCCGCCCAGGTGAGTCTTGATATCCTTCCCTATGCTGTCAGATGTGACCTGCCTGCCTGCCGTCAATATTTGAGACATGCATTATAGCTGCCACCTCTTGACATTATTACTAATGATTGTTTTTTGAAGGCTTGTGATACCTGCCGATCAAGGAAGCAAAAATGTGACGAGCAACGACCAAAGTGCGGTTTATGCCAGAGGATGAAGTTGGAGTGTAGGTATCGGGAGCCACAACCGACAAAGTAAGTAGTGTTGCAGACTGACTTGCATAACTTACCTCCCTGGGATTTGCAGGTTGTAGAACGTGTGCCGAGCTTGACTTACAATTTTCTTTGCAGAAAAGACAAAACACTGGTTGAGATTCTTGACAGACTGACTAGTCTCGAAGGCAAGGTTGATCGATTGCCCACTACCCACAATGCTGGTTTCGGGCCGCCACAGCCCTCCCCTATGAGCCCGCCCTCTTTCAGCACAAGTACGGAAGATGACCCAAGCTCTTATTCTTCCCCGGCTTCGTACCGAACATCACAACAGCCGAGTTCGAGTGGTCGCCCAGTTGGGGTAGCTCAGCCCTATCGGCATTCAGCTGCAGCTCATAGAATGCTAATATGGCCTGCAATACAGCAGCTGCTACTACAGTCCGTGTCGCCGAGTATAGCAGATATGAAGATTCTTGAGCAGGAAGGGACTTCCTTCATGGTTTCAATACATCGAGGAATGCCAAATTTGCCTATGGATGACTTTATCCCAGACCGAAACTTCGTGGGCATGCAATCACAGGCAGCTAGAAGCGCTGGGGGCCAGAGAGTAACATTTCCAACGCTGAGTCGAGCAGAGATGCACCGTTTGGCAACTTCGTATTTCGACACCTTCAATTTAATTTACCCTTTCATGGACAGACAGACATTTCTCTTAGAGACTCTGGCCAGGGTTCACTCTGAAGGCTTTGATGGTGATACAGACTCAGTGATAGCTCTACTCGTGTTTGCCTTGGGAGAGTTGGCTATTGAAAGCGCTGCTGGTCCTCCCATAGAGGTCTATAATGGCCGCCCAAGTGGTGTTAAAGGTGGCACTGCAACCAAACCTCCAGGACTTGCTTATTTTAATGAAGCAAGGAAACGTATGGGTTTTGTAGTAACCCACTGTGATCTGGAGACAGTTCAAATATTTTCATTAGCTGCGTATGATTCATCCCGTAGGCCATTTATCATTAGCAGAAAACTCACTATTGAATGCAGTATGTACTACGAATCTTGCTCTCGCCATTTGGTATGTCCTAGGTTGAACCCTTGCCGAAGGTAAAGTGCTTATTCTTTGTACACAGGACTTCTGGCGAATGTCTGTATCTGCGTCGTCTGCCTGTAAAGTTCTTGTCACGTGGTAGGAGCTTTTCCTCCGGTCAAGTTCAATATACCTTCTATTACTGACGCGGAACAGCAATCCGATCGAGTGGAATTCACAACGGGGTGACCTCATCAAGCGGTCCTTCTGGCATTGTGCCATCATGGAAACGTAAGTGTATATATTGCCGCATTTAATAAGAAAAGTAGCCTAATTGGCTTTAGAGGCTTGTATCTTGAACTTGATTTGCCACCAACCGGTTTGATTGAGCTCGAAGAACATATCGGCCTGCCTAGTTTCAACGGGCCATATTGCGAAGCAGATCATAGAGGCAATCAATCGTCGCATTTTGAGGCACATTTCGCCTCACAGGTTGCTCTGCGGCGACTCTGTGCCATCATTCATCAAACTCTCAGCAACTGTAAGTCTTGCAAGAACTCTTTCAAAATAGTATAGTAGCCAACGAAAAACTAGCACCTTCAACCACAGGGTCACAGAGCAACTTTGGTGCCCCTCCATTAGAGTCAATGAAGGAATTGGGATCACAACTTGATCAGTGGCGAACTTTACTACCACAAAATCTTCAATGGGCGGAAGATCACCCGGAGGACTTTCCGTCTCCCCAAACACGGAGCGCGGGAAGATTCGAAGAACCTGTCGATCCAAATTTACAGGCACCAACTGGCCATCCGCTATTCACTGCAGATTTGAGTGCTGACTATATTCGATACCCCTATGTCTACGACGTCCAAGTCGCTCTGCTTAGGACAAGGTATTACTATGCGAAGTACATGCTCTATAGGCCTTACGTGTACAAAGCTTTACACTTTCCGAATACTATGGCTCGGGAAGATTATGATGGGGCCGCAGAGTGTCTACGTGTAGGTTACTCACCCTCCTCTCTCTGTCTCTTTCTCGTCTATTTCGTGTCATATCTAAAGTGCATGGAACTTATATTATACACAGTGTTGCCTGAAGTGGCCGCTTGCCTTGTCCCCAGCCTCAAGACGCAAAAGGATGATCCCTTACCTATTCTGCTGGTCCCAGAACTTCCTGTCTATCCTCATCATCATACACCTGACTACACATAACGAAGTCTTGAGGAATATCCGGACGCAACTCTGCGGACCAAGGTTCGAGTCTGAGATTGGCCCCACGGTGGACACAATGATTGATTGGATACGAGACTTGAAGAGTAGTGATCCCATCTCATTGTGGTGTTGGAAGATTTTAAAAGGTATCTATCGCTTAGAGTAATAAACGCAAGAATGAGAACTATGGCAAATGAGCAAACGAGATGGGGGGTTTGAGTAACAGTGATGTGGTAGCATAAGCATACGTGCTATGACTGTCATGTTTTAATAATTGCATGACAAAGGCATTTTGGTCTGTCTATTAGCGTCATTTTCTACCTGCAAAATTGGCGATGGCGTTTTATTATACCAAGGAGGGTGGCTAGCCACATAGAGGAACAATTGTATCTAGAGGAGTTGGAAACACACAAAAGAGCTTACGCTCAGATGCTTCAATATTTTACTTCTGGAGTCAGGTGTCGCAGTACCATGTCCTAGCCATTGTATCGTTTATACCGTTCATAACCCATATCTACAACTTCGCCTTTCTTACATATGAATCATCTAGCAAATAATCCGGATACTGAACCAGTGAGTTCATCCCTCCCGGAGACCGCCAATTCCCACCATCTATAACCAACACCTCGCCGGTCACAAAACTCCCTGTATCAGCAAACAGATATACCGTCCCATCCGCAATCTCCTTTACCGTCCCGTACCGCTGCAGCGGCACCGTCTTAAACGCGCTCCCCTTCGCTTCTGCCTCCCTATTCCCCAACCTTGCCATGCCCTCCGTGCCTGCAATTGGCCCTGGGGTGATGACGTTACTCGTCAGACCTCTTGGTCCATATTCGATGGCTGCGCTAGCAGAAATGGCATCTACGCCGGCTTTTGCGGCGGCGACGTGCGCCTGGAGAGGCATGCCTGTGTAGTGGAATGTTGCGGAGATGAATATTATCCTGCCTCCTGTGGAGGTCGCGGTGGCAGTATTGGGGTTCTTCGATGCGGATGTGAGGAGATGAGGAAGAGTTGCTTTGAGGGTGTTGAAGGAGCCGAGGGTGTCGATTTCTAGGACGGTACGGAAGGCATTGGATGATAGGCCAGCAATTGGCGCGAGAAAGTTGCCCGCTGCTCCAGCTCTATTATCAGTGCATCAGTATGGACAACCATATTTACCAAAAGGCATAATAACATACATGCAATAGTCGATCCCTCCGAGCTCCTCCACGCACCGCGCAACAGCTTTCTCTAAGCTCTCGATGGATCGTACGTCTACGGCTCCTATGCCTATCACCTTTGCGCCTGCACGGGCCGTAGCTATGTTTTTGGCCATAGATTCGGTTTTCTCGACGCTCCGGCCTACGATGCAGGCGTTTGCGCCTAGGTGGACGAGAGCTCGGACTTGCGCGCTGCAAATAGTGCCTGCACCACCTGTACAGAAGACCACTTTCTTATCTATCGGTCGCAGGTTAGTGTGTGGATATTCGAGGCTGAGAAGGCGGATTCCATACCAAAAATGCCATCTCTCCAGACATTGGAAAGATATTCGGATCTAGGGACAGCCATTGGAGTTTATCGTGGTAACCAGCGTGTGGGAGGGTTCAAATCAGGGATATGTTGCTGAAGGATGTGACGGTATATTTCTATAGCGACGAGAAAGGTCGCCCTGGCATAGAACGAGCGTCTTATAGCTGAAAGTACTGACTCTTGACACGTTATTCCAAGTATTATGGCAGAGGCCCAGTCGGTTTTGTTAAGTAATCAACCCCGGGCCCAAGGCTGTGGTACCCATCAACCGAGGCTCGCGGGGGACGGAAACAAAGGCACCAATCCATTCCCCTTTGAGGTAAGACCCCAAGCCTCAGGCACGCAGCGGGAGAGACATGGGTCTTGTCTGAATCAAAGCGCCCAGTAACGACGTCAATCTAGACAACGCCGCTCGAGAGGACTTCAGTTCAACCTTTGAGCAGCAACAAACATTCTTCTGTGGTCTCGATTTCTCGCCTACGGTCTTTCACTCTAGATTGATTACGGTTGAAGGGCTCGATAAGATGGCTACACGCACTGTCTCCTCGCTCAAGTTCGTGGGCTCTATTTCGCTGGGTCTCCTCACCGTATGTACCCCTCCAAGTCTTGTCTCGGCCTTCTTCTACTTCCCGTCCATAGGCAAAATCTACCTCAAATATGGAAGCTGATCATTGCATGTCTAGGGCCTCTCATACACCTTAAGCACGCTCACACTGCCCACACTCCTCACGCTCCCAACTGCTACGAGCGCATCCAAAGCTTTCACAAACCTGACCACCGTCTCGCTAGCACACCTTCGCGTCCTAGCCGGCATATCGAGTAGTTCTTTTATCCTGGCCTATGTCTTCTCGCCTCGGTCGCAAAAGCACCCTTACCTTCTCTGGACCACACTCTTCGTAGCCGGCAGCGCGCTCACCGACTTTGTGCTACCTGCCCCACGAAAAACAGTTAGCTCCCGTACAGCACCAAAGAAGCGGGAACAAATTTTAAGGCCTATGGACGCTAGCTATGAGGTTGTCGGACACGATAGCAATAGCGAAGGCACGCAGAGCGAAGCGGAGGTAGAGGACGAGGTTAATGGTGAGGAGGTTCGCGAGCAGATGGAAGGCTTTATGCTGGGTCAGATTGTAAGGACGGCGGTTGCGGGTGTGGGGTTTGTGATGAGTGTGGTGGGTATATGGGGTGATGGCGCGGCGGACCTAGTTATCATTGAGATGTGATGGCTGAAAGAATGGGCGGAAGGTTGGTCGATAAGCATACATACCAGGATCGGTGTTATGAACGGCTCGGAGTCTAGGTTGCGAGCGGTAGATAGGAATTGATTCTTCTCTAAATGGGCTCTGCTATTCATGCACTCTCATCTCAATCAATACAATTCTTCTATCTACCAGCATTCTGTGTGAATAGAACTGAGACGAAGCTCAGTTGTAATGCTCAAATGTAGTTCACACTTTAACACATCACGGTTGATGCCTGAACTCGTTTTCATACAACTCAAAATATGTCACGTATCCTAAGCCTTAATTCTCTTATTTTTTATTTTTATTTTTTGAATTTCCATTCCGGCAAACTTCTATCCTTAGTATGTACTTCTCCGCTACAGGTTCTTCACAAACGCCTTGAACCCCCTCTCTAAGTCATCTTTTAGATCCTCCCATCCCTCGATACCGACACTAACACGCAACAACCGCGTATCGACCTGCGAATCCGTCATCGTGCGCCATTCGATCAAGCTCTCAACGCCACCTAAGCTTGTTGCGTGGTGGAAGAGCGAGAGCTTGCTTGGTAGCTCTCGTGCTGTTTGGCAATTTAGTCAATGTTCTGGGTACTAAAGGAGATGCGCATACCAAGCCGCTGCTCTTTCATTGTTATAGAGAGGACGGGACCGAAGCCGTTGGGCATCTGCTTGAGAAGCCAGCCGTCTTTGATATCTTCTGTTTCTAAAGAATGACAAGATATTAGCAATGCAAAGACCAAACATTTTAGTGATGTTCTTCAAGGGGGTGCAAGGCCTTTTACTTACGCAGACTCGCATGTTCGACCTTCTCCAAAACCTGCTGTACGATCTTGCTAGTCTCTGGGCTTACTTCAATGGTCGAATGCATCTTGGGATGTAAGGCGGCATCTAGCCATGCTACGAGTTTTCCAGCGTTGAAGGACTGTCGTTCAACCCTCACCTCGAGTGTTCTATTATATCTCAAATTAGCTTAAATAAGACTCATGAGAAGGCACTGCCTATTCGAAAGCCCAACGTCGTTCAGTAGAAAGTGACTCTGTCTCCCTGCAAATCTCATACCTGATACTCCGAATACCTAACCATCCTTCCATGTTTCCCATCACGTTCCCCAAATGGAGTCTCTCCTTCGTTAATCCTTCGAACCATCCCTCCTTAGCCCGGTCAGGATTAACTGCCAAGATGCCACATAGCATATCGGAATGCCCGCCAACATACTTTGTTCCACTATGCATCACGAGATCCGCTCCCCACTCAAACGGGTTCTGAAGCGGCGGTGGTCCGAACGTAGCGTCCACCACCAGATACGCGCCTCTTGAATGTGCCTTTTCGGCGAATTCTTTGAGATTATACGCATACCCGGTGGGGTTGAGCGGCGTCTCTACATGAACCACATCTCCGGCCTCGAGCTCTTCGGCATTGCAGAAAAGGTCTAGCTTTTGAAGGCCAGTGAGCTTGGTGTGGATCTCGATCACGCCGTGGCACCCATGATAACCATCACGGATCGCAATGCGCTTCGGATTCAGAAAGACGAGCGCTGCGTGGAAAGCGCTGAGCCCCGAGGCGTAGGTTAAGGCTGGTCCTTTGAGGATGTTTGATAAAATTGCTTCAAAACGCGTAGTGTTTGGCGCTGTATGTCTGGAATAGATGTGGCCTTCATGGGAGTAATCTTTCTAAAGTGGGATAATCTAATCAGCTGATGTATTTTGGGAAGTTAGAAAGGAAGCTCACATCTTTCTCGGCCCAGGTCTTTAGCTTCGAGGGGTCTCTCTTGTAGCGGAATGTTGTAGAGACGTGGAGTGGTGGTGCAACGTCCTGACCATGGTTGAGAAAATCGTCTGCGTGAATAACTTGCGAGGAGAGTGACAAGGTTGATATTGTGTGCTCCCCTATGTGGTCTTCTACCTCTGGGATAGGTCTGAGAACAAATTCCGCCATTGTTATCTGTACTTCTGAGAGATTCCGAGGAAACTGTGAAAATGGTTTCAAGGTTGACAAGCAAAAACGTTGCTCGTTCGAGTTACTTTGAGCCAGTTCTTCGCTTAAGATTTCGACCAACTGAGATGTGCCCCTATTTTCGGAAGCGAGCATCACAAAAGTGGCCTTACTTAAGCAGCACGTAAGAGTCCATGTGAATAAGATGGATCTTAGGTGGCTAACTAGCATCGAAGGTCAAGTCCCGTGTCGAAGTATTGGGCAGTGCTGATTACGCAAATGTGTTAAGAGAACAGAATCGAAAGTCACATTCAGCTGGGGCTTCGAACCCTGTGGCTACCAGCTCCTTGGTAAAATTCTATGTCATACCAAGCTTTGAGATATTAAGATCATGTTATAGTGTAATATTCTCTCATTGATAGCAGTATTCTATGCATGTTAGATTTTAAGTGCACAAAAGCAAATGGGGTATCTCATAAATGCGAATAGCTAGACAGAACAAAGATGTAGCGAAATATGGGCAACTGCTCCTCCCTCTCCTTGCACATGGAACGTCTGATATATTACGAGCTTGAGTTGAATAGATTATCAATACAATACTCTATCTCAGGCTTCGGCCCGTCTCCGCGAAGATGGAGCCAGGATTCAGCAACAACACGGACTCGTCCAGTTATCAATGTTGAACTTAGTTCACTCATTAACAGACCTTGAGATAGGCTGCCAGCTTTGATGTAGTCATCATCTTCAAGCAACTGATTAGACGCCTTTCGTATAACACCCATACGTGTCAAATGATTCTGGGTCCATTGGTGCAGACTCTCATGGGTCGAAAACTTGTCTAGAAGCAGTCTCGTAGCCTTAACTCTAAAATCCCTAGCTTGGCCTCCAGGAGCAACAACTTTGGCAGCCGTGGATGACTTATACCTCATGAGGCTGGCTTGTAGATCGTCGTCCGGCAAAGTCGTCTTGGAAGGCTCTTCCCCAGAACTCGGTGGGTTGTCCTGTGGTCGCAACTGGTGACTCTCAAGCCTGGCAACCGCAGCGTTATACCGGTTCTTATGTGGTGAAATTCGAGTAGCTTCATTAACATCGGGCTGTCCTTCTACTAGTTCCGCGTTCCGAAGCTCCTCTCGGCGTATACGGGTAGCAATCTCCCGACGCCGCTCAAAATCCATAGCCCAAGCAAGATCACAACTCGTTTCCGTATCATGGTTGCTATCGTGCGTGCGAGCTTGGGTCGGCGATGGCTTCGAACAGTCAGAAAGGCTCGTTTGATGTAAGCCTTCGCCTCTTTCTCGACATTTAACTCGTTCGAATGGTGATACAAATGGTCTGTTCGGACTCCCGGTTCGCCATGTTGACTTGCGAACAGCTTTAGAGGCCAAGGTGGACGGAGATGATAGAAGTGCATTCTCTGAAACGTATCGTGCTGTCACAAAGTCACTCCTCCGTAGAGGCATCTGCAATTGAGGTTCTCCAACGAACAGCATCTCATCATCAGTAGTGGACTGCGGTCGAGCACCCAATTCAGGTGGTAATATTGGATGACCAACTCCGAAGGAAGTACGCTGATCTGATAGACTTGGCGTTAATGACCGGAGCAGCGGCGTATCACCATATCGTTGTGGTGATCCAGATCGTGCACTTGTCAAGATGGGAGTCTTCGAGCTGACCGTTCCAGGTGGGTTGTTAGAACTCCCCTTCGGGATGGAACTCGGATCACCACTTACGTCCAATTTTCGAGCGCCGGGAGCAGTCAATTTGGCAATGAGCCATGGATTTAGTGATGTATTGGCGCTATTCTCGGACTCATTGGCATGGATATTTCGTCGCATTCTGCTTGACTTGCCCATTTTTCTATTGCTGTTTCGCAGCTCAAAGAACTCGGCCTCTTCAGTGAAATTCCTAGACATGTCAAATCCCCAGTCTCCCTTCTTTCTAGTTACCTGCTTATCGGTCGTTGCGCGTTCCTGCGAATGAGCTTCCAGTTCATCATCACTGCTGCGAGTAATAGAATAATGGCCATGCAAGCCTTCTCGAGTTGAATGCTCCGAATCTTTGGTAAGTGCCGCTCCCACTGTAGATGACTCAGTCACTGTAGATGATTCAGTAGAAATTAAACATTGAGGATTAGCCGTGCGCAACAATACAGCACTGTCCGCAATATTAATAGATGTGCGAGGAATATTGGCTCCGGGTATAGCCTTGCGCTCCCCATACAAATCTTTCAGAAGTCGGTCCATGGATTTGAGGATTAGCTTTTCATTACTGAAAAGTACATCATCCTTGGCAGGCTCAATATTGGCATCATAGCTTGCGCTTGGGCATTTGATATTGAGACGTAGAAAGGGGCTTCTCAGCTTTTCAGAGCTGTCAGGGATAATCAATTCCCTGATATAAGTCTTGAATAGAGTGACTATCTTTTTCATCGTTCCTTTCTCGGGAGATACCATCCGCCCGTCAATGGACAGATATTGACCTTTCCCAAGCTTCAAAATATCACAATCTGGTCTGGGCAGAAATGCCTCAAGTTTGAACTCCATTTGGCCTCGAATTTGTACTGTATGGTTAGACCCAGACTCAGAAATCTCGTCATCTGTACGCTCATGCTCATTGTTACATTGCACTTCAGAAAACTTGAGCGACTTCTCAACACACTGAAGTGAGGTATCGCGTCCAATAACTTGAGATATAGCATCTCTGATGCCGTCATGTGGTCGAGGGACGAAAGACCATGAGCTTTTACTGCCCTTGGTAACTTTGAAACCGAACCTGACGGTGGGTCGTGCTATAGCATACGCTTGCAAGAGTTGTCGAATTCGAGTCAAAGTCTTATTCGCTTCCTTTTCAAATGTTTTCTTTCTGACTGGAAGCATTGACATGAAATTTATAACGCTTACTGTAGTACCGACAGGATGAGGTGTGCTTGATTTCTCTTTGACGCCGCCAGAAGCCTTCAGTTTGGCAGTTACCCCAAGGACTTCGCCATCGGTCTTTGTAGTGACAGAGACGTCTCCAAGCTGAACAGCACTGGCCAATGCCTCACCACGAAAGCCAAGGGTACTACCTCCAAGGAACCTCAGCTCCTCGAATGAGCGAAGCTTGGATGTATGGCCTCGCTTTCCCAAGGAATTGAGATCATCTTGGGGTATTCCTGAACCAAGATTTAAAAATGACCTAATAATCATGGAAAGAGTGGTTACCATGACCGTTGTCCCGCACCTCAAGCCTGTCTAATGTATTTGGAGAGATAGTTATGTCAATTGACATAGCCTTTGCATCTAAGGCATTGTCTACAAGCTCTTTCACTAAAGAGGTTGGAGTGGTCAGCACTTGGGGAGAGCCAAGAAGGTGAATTGTAGTGTCAGAGAGGGCAACGATTGGCATTGTGTCATCATCAGCCAGCGGCAGCATAACTAATATCTGCAATCGAATCTAGTGTTGACTGAAGATGTAACTCGAGTAAATACAGCCTCGCCTTGGCAAGGCTCTGGCTACAAGGATGTGTGACTCTTCGAACTTTTGGAGTCATGCTCCATCAATTATCTTATAACCCAAGTGCTTCTATTCCTACATGCTACATCAGCCATAGGTTACTTGTTTCAAGACGTCTCAAATACTTTCAAGAGCGCTTCGGGCGAGCGCCTGGTCATCTCTACGCTACACATTAAATCAGTCCCGCTCCAGAATGGCCACGAACCCTGCTTCCTATAATCCCAGTAAGGATGCCAATCGCGGATTTTCTTCTGAGGAATACTCAAAGATGAAACTGTCCTCTGCTCTGTAAGACTGACTTCGAGATTAGTAGGGGAAGAAACCGGACCAGTCTCAGGAAAGCCGCCTGCCGTCTCTGTCGCAATCCAAAATGCTATAACAGAAGCAACACAATCTGAAATTACAGGCGTGCATGTTCCAGGACAGAATGCTAGCAGTAAAACCGGAGCTACCGAGCCAGCTGGTGGGGAAAAAAAGATCAAAAGCGAGAAAGAATGTATGGAAACCCTGCATAAGTAGAAATATAACCATAATGTTGACTCATTTTGCTTATAGTAGAGAGAGAACGGAAGAAAGCAGAGAAACAAGCAAAATTCGACCAGAAAAAGGCTGCTGCCGCCGCTAAAACACCAGCTGGTCCTAGCAAGACTAAAGAAAAGAAAGCCGCTGCTGCTGCTGACAAGAGCAAAACCGTTCTACCACCATATGTAGAAGAGACGAAACCCGGAGAGAAGAAGAGTAAGCTTTTCCGCAAACACCATGACAGGCTCTAAAAAAGTTTGCAGTTCTAAAACCATTCGATGACCCTCAATTCAGCGCCTACAATCCAATTGCTGTTGAATCTGCCTGGTACTCATGGTGGGAGAAAGAAGGGTTTTTCAAACCCGAATTTACACCTGATGGCAACGTCAAGCCTGAAGGACAATTCGTCATTGTGGAACCTCCTCCCAATGTTACTGGAGCACTACACATGGGCCATGCCCTAGGAAACTCTTTGCAAGACATAATGATTCGGTGGAATCGCATGCATGGCAAGACTACTCTGTGGCTTCCAGGCTGTGATCATGCAGGAATATCCACACAAAGTGTTGTAGAGAATATGTTGTGGCGACGGGAGGGAAAGACACGACATGATTTAGGAAGGAAAAAGTTCGTCGAGACTATATGGGAGTGGAAGGAAGATTATCACGTTCGTATCAACAATGCGCAAAGACGTATGGGTGGCTCAATGGACTGGAGCAGAGAGGCTTTCACCATGGACGAGAACTTTTCGGCTGCTGTAACAGAAACCTTTGTCAGACTACACGAGGAAGGTATTATCTACCGAGGAAATCGCTTGGTTAATTGGTGTACAAAACTCAACACTTCACTTTCGAATCTCGAGGTTGTAAACAAAGAGCTCTCTGGGAGAACTTTGATCGATGTACCTGGCTATGATAAGAAGGTAGAATTTGGCATAATTGTCCATTTCAAGTATCCAATTGAAGGCTCGGATGAAACGATCGAGGTTGCGACAACACGTCCTGAGACCATGCTTGGAGACAGTGGAATTGCAGTCCACCCCAAGGATGAGCGATATAAGCATCTAGTCGGAAAGAATGCTGTCCACCCTTTCATTAAGGATAGATTACTACCTATCGTCGCTGATGAGTACGTTGAGCTTGAGTTTGGTACAGGTGCTGTGAAGCTCACTCCTGCCCATGACCCCAACGATTTCAAACTGGGTCAAAAACATAACCTCAAATTTATCAATATCCTCACAGACGATGGCAAGATGAATGAGAATGCTGGTGTCTATGCTGGACAAAAACGATTCGATGTCCGATACTCCATTCAGGAAGATCTCAAAAAGCTTGGTCTTTATGTTGACAAGAAGGACAATCCCATGACCGTTCCACTATGCGACAAATCTAAGGATGTCATCGAGCCACTGATGAAGCCTCAGTGGTGGATGAGTATGAAGGATATGGCAGCTGCCGCGCTCAATGCTGTAACATCAGGAGAGATCAAAATTTTGCCTGAGAGTGCTGAGAAAAGCTACATTAGATGGATGTCTGACGTAAATGACTGGTGTCTTTCGAGACAGCTATGGTGGGGCCATCAGGCACCGATGTATTTCGCTCATATCGACGGCCAAGAGCCGGATGAGAGTGATGGCAATCTATGGTTTGCAGGCCGGACACTAGAGGAGGCTCAGGTAAAAGCTAACGAATCACCACTCCTGAAAGGAAAGAAGTTCACACTCAAGAGAGATGAGGATGTCCTAGATACTTGGTTTTCTTCTGGTCTGTGGCCATTCGCGACCATGGGATGGCCAAAGCATACTAGCGATCTGGAAAAATTGTTTCCTACCTCCATCCTTGAGACTGGGTGGGATATCTTGTTCTTCTGGATAGCTCGTATGGTCATGTTTAGCCTAAAATTGACTGGAAAAGTGCCATTCACTGAGGTTTATTGCCATTCACTCATTCGCGATTCAGAGAATCGAAAGATGTCGAAATCATTAGGGAATGTTATTGACCCTCTCGATGTAATCCAAGGAATTGAGCTCAAGGATTTGCATGCCAAACTTCGAGTGGGAAATCTTGCTGAGGCCGAAATTGGCAGAGCAGAGAAATATCAAAAGACTGCATTCCCAGAAGGCATCCCACAATGTGGCACAGATGCGTTGAGGTTTGCGCTTGCTGCATACACTTCTGGTGGTGGGGATATTGCTTTTGATATCAAGGTCATTCACGCATATCGAAAGTTCTGTAACAAGATCTACCAGGCAACGAAGTACGTGATAGGCAATTTGCCACAAGACTTTGTGCCTCAGAAGACTTGGGGATTGATAGGGAAGGAATCACTAGCAGAACGATGGATTCTTCACAAATTAACAATCGCTGCCAAGGAGGTCAACAAGGCACTTGCTGATCGTGAATTCCGAGATTCAGCTACCTCCATTTACCAGTACTGGTTGACTCAACTCTGCGATGTCTACATCGAGAACTCAAAAGCAATTATACTAAAGGGAACTGAGGAAGAAAAACTTTCTGCTCTTAATACGCTATACACTGCTCTAGAAGGTGGTCTCACATTGATTCATCCGTTTATGCCTTTTTTGACAGAAGAACTTTGGCAACGACTCCCACGTCGCCCGGACGACCGAACACCTTCCATTCTATTGGCAAAATACCCAGTATATGACGAAAATATGGACGACCCTAAATCAGAGGAAGCGTATCAGCTCGTGCTTGATATCTCGAAGGGCATCCGATCACTAATGGCTGATTACTCCATTTTGAAGGAAGCAAAAGGTATACTTTCTCTATCTACGACCATTCCAGACATACTCTAACCTTGTGCAGTGTATATTCAAGCTTTTGATTCTACATCTCATAGTACAGCATCTGAGCAAACACAGTCCATCAAATCTTTGTCGTTCCACCCGCTCGATGATAAATCAACTCTTTCAATACTCTCAGGCAGCGAATCTAGGCCATCTGGGTGTGTCGTCATTTCTGTATCATCCACAGCATCGGTTTTCCTGCATGTGGTTGGCCGAGTCGACTTCGATGGTGAGATCAGCAAGGCCACCAAAAAGCTTGAGAAGACAATAATTGGAGTGGAAAAGCAAAGGAAGATCCTTGATGACCCTTCCAAGCGGGAGAAGATGGGCGAGGCAGTGTTGGAGGTTGAGCGCAAGAAGTTGGCAGATTTGGAAGCTGAGGAGAAAGGCTTTAAGGAGACCATCAAGCAATTCGATGCGTTGAAGCTTGAGCAATAGATATAGATGAATGTTCGAGAAAAGAATAGCTTGGCGGCCATCTTCAGGTCGAACAGTTACGTATTTCAATAAAAGTACTAAAAATAATCGCTGATTCCTCTTTCTATGCTCTCCAACAATTTCGCTCACGCTCAAGCTGAATGGCAGTTTTATCTATACTGGGGGCTGCATTCCTCATAATCTTCGGCCAGAACTCTCACACTCCGCTTCCCATTTATCACATCTCTGCCGGTATTAATCATCCAAAGCTTTCACAGTCATATTCTGCAATGCGTTCCGACAAATCAATAGGTCTTCGAAGGCGACTTCCTCTCAGGATCGGTGTCATATAGGCTGCGCCCCGAATCATCGCCATACACTTTTTCCCCAGCCTCTTCTGCTCTCTTCATGAGGTGTGAGAAGTCCTCATTAGCCTATGTAGAACCTTACCACTCCTCATGCTCTTTCCATTAAAGGCATTATTGAATTACTGTCCCAAGCCGTATGATTCCAAGTCCTCAGGAAAGAATTCCTCATTTATATTCTTAGCTTTGTCTTTCTGCCTCTAGGTTTGTAGAGGGATCATCCTAGCCTCCCAGCCTTGAGTAGATGCAGCTGATACTCACACCTTTTGGTTCGCCTGATAACCATTGACCAATGTTTAAAGCAGAACACCGTTCTTCAGACTTTCAATTCCACCTGCATCCCTGAAATGAGGTGGGTAGGCCACATGAAAGACTTTATCATCAATCAGTCGAGTTCCACGGACAAACTACCTCTAGAAGGACTCCCGGCAGGAGCCTCTTGGGATAGCGTTCTCTGGATTTAGGAGTAGATCCCACAGGAATCAACAGCAAGGCCGGCCTGGACCGTTTAGCCCTCTGCAAATACCGGGTCATTCCAATTAAGCCTTGAAGAAGATTCCTAGAAACTGTTTTCCGGCTTAATATCTAGGCCCTCCCTCAAGAAACTCTCAAACCTTCCATAATCAGCGCGAAATGATCCATGGCCGGAAATCAGACTTCCAACAGCAACAGCAACATGCTAAGAAAACGTTCTCTTGTCGATGCTGAGGGGTTTTGTAAGGGGAGTTATGCATAATAGTGCAACGTGTTGTCCTAGTTGTGTAGGACCGGGGATATATTTTTATCGAAGAGGATGAAACCTAGGCGTATCTACCTAAGACCGTGGCTGAGGACAATGCCTAGGATCCCCGCTCTTAGAATGTAAAATAGTGACAGAGCTGTCATGCTACTTGATGGGAGGCCGTGGGATAGAGTTTGGGTGATGTGCTGCGGAGGTTTGCCGAATGGGGTAATTTGTTGACAGCAAGTCTATTACAGCTTGGGATTTAGCACCCTACTGTACCTAAAGCCTAGAGATTAGCTCTTGTCTTTGGTTATCGCCATTTCAAGTTCATCCGGGAAGAGCAATCAATTGCTTTTTAGATACAAGACTGTTTGGCAGTGGAGTCTAGATGTAGAAGGCAGTTCAATAATGGCACCATGAATGAGTAGACGTCAAAGAAGGCTAGGTTGGCGACGTCATGGAAAGGCGTATTCATCTCTCGTAACTAGTCGTACAGAAGAGTAGGCCAGTAGACTTCCCGTCTCCAAATGTCTGAAGAGGGCTCAGTCTTGAATCAAGTCCATGTCAAGAGCTTATGAATTCAGCAAGGGTTATACCATCTTCTCTTTGAGAGAGTGTGTGGCCCCTGACCCCTGAAGGAGATTTGTCGATCTGACAGTCATCTCACATGTTTGAGAGACTTGGCCTTCTGAAGTATTTCATTGGCTCAGAACACTCTTGTATAACATTACCATCTGAACGGCATTCTGGGTTTTGATGCCTATCATGACTCTGTTATGTTCCTTATCGAATCAATGGGAAACATTCTTTCCACAAGATTACATTGTATTTCCCGTAGGTGTGAATATAAATAGAGCAGACATCAACAAGTAAAGCCGTGGTAGGGATACCATGTGTGGAGCGTGGCGCACAAGACAAAGATGAAACAAATGAATCTGAAGCTCACGAAGAGAATTTGTGCCTCGTTCGTCTCTACTCTCCTCAGCCCATGAGTTTATGGCATCAACTACCTTTGACAATCATTATTAATATATACGTATCTTGTGAGGTACAGTCGCTACACCTCCTGTCCTTCCTTTGGCCATCTTCCTCCCGTTGTGGTGCGTTGTTTACTGTTCCTGGTAAGGTTTCATGTAATAAGGGGGTGCAAATATACCTGCACATTGTTTCCCATCACCAGCAATAAAAAAACAAAATGGCTGACCAGCCAGCCTAAGGTCATTGACCTCACACTCTTTTAGAAACTTCCATCTTGCCTTGCTTTATTCACTCTGGATCACAGTCGCATCCTCACAATCTTGTTCCCCACGGCTGCGGACCAAATAAACAAAAGCGCCACAACCCGGAATTAGGTCAAACCACTCTCCTTGGATCTTTTTGCAGCTGTAACATCTCTCAGCTACATTCTCGCCACTGTCAATACTAATAATCAGTGCAAGAAATATTTCATAGCTGTTCTGGCATTCATATACTGTGATATATTCCATTGTTGCCAGCACACAAAATAATTTGGTTGATCACATCGGTGGCTTGCCACACTAGTGAATCCGTGCAACCTCCTCATTTTCGACCGCCGTTCTGACATCTCCTCGTCTCCACAACATCACAAATCAACCACACTCGTTCAGAATCGGAGGATCAACTGCGAACGATCGGACTTGAGCGATACCCAAACAATAATCTTGTAATAGATCAATTGGCGGACTGTTATGGAATAGAAGGCGCCTGAAAAGCAGAGCGAACGAAAAACGCGGTCTACGCCGAGATCGTTCACAACGTCGTCGACTGCGCACAAACACGATCAACGCGACCGCTTGCGGGCTCAGCAATGAGGATCTCCTTGCGGCCCAGTCAATCACATGGCAAATCTTTATCATCAAGCCGCAATGTTTTATCACGATACCTTACCCTGACACCGATTCTGCTCATAACTTTCGCAGGGGCTGTTACCTTCAACCCCGTACCTTCGCCAAACCTCGATCTCGACTCTCTAGGCCGCGTTGCATTAGCTGGCGACTTTGAAGGTATCTCACTGTATCAGTTTGAGGGACAGAATGAGAACGGTTTCAGCACAAATGGCAGCCAGTCTGTCCTGTCACGCTTCCCCAATGGCGGGTTTGCGACTCTAGCTTCAGCTGATGCTGGTATCCATGCGATGTGCTCTTTTATCATGCAGGACGGCACAGATGGAGGCGTCATAGTAGGAGGCAATTTCACGAGTCTTGGAGGAATTGAATCACAAGGTGTTGCAATGTTCAACTCGACGACAGGATCGATAACGCCGTTGAGTGGACTGTCAGGACAGGTCTCAGCATTACTTTGTGATAAGGATACGAATACAGTATATATCGGGGGGAGCTTCATAGGGGCGAACTCTACAAACGCCATCGCCTGGGTGGGTACGGCCGGCTGGACCAACCTTCCCTTTGCTGGCTTCAATGGACCTGTCACATCCATATCGAAGGCATCTAACGGACATATCATATTTGGAGGAACTTTCACGGGTCTCGGGAATGCAACAGGCCCAAATCTACCTGATCAGCAGATAATCAATATCTCGACTAGTAACGTTACAAGCGGCTCATCATCTTTGACGGCAGGCTTCAGCGATCCAAGGAACATTATTTGCAAAACTGGCGGGACTGATGGGGCTGGAAATACATGGCTGCTAGCTGATAACACTCCAGGCTTCTGGGATGCATCTTTCGGTTTTGGGTTCCAACCGACAAAGCTGAGACTGTGGAATACTCGTCAGGATGGGCGTGGTACAAAGACGTGGCGGTTCACAGCGCATCCAATTAACGGCATCATGAACCTGACTTATATCGACCCAGTAACTAAGGAGAATGCGTCTTGCTCCTCTGAGTGCCCGTTAAGCAATGATCCAAATATCAAGTTTCAGGACTTTCACTTCGTCAATGTTATAGGAATGAGCGGCTTTCGTGTCGACATTTCTGATTGGTATGGGAGTGGTGGCGGTTTGAATGGCATCGAGCTGTTCCAGGATGATATATACTCTTATGCTATCCCTTCATTCAATGAACCCAACTGTACGAGTATTGACCTTGCATCAACCTCAACACCAACTGGCCCTTGGACTGTCACGCCTTCACGCCAAAGTCTATCGCAGTACTTATCAGCTAACATAACCGACACAGCTACTACGTCTGTGGTTTTTCTTCCTGATATCAAACAATCTGGCAATTACTCCGTCAACATGTATACCCCCGGATGCCTCCAAGATGATAGTTGTGATAGACGAGGACGAGTTAATATTACCGGCACCATGGCAACAGGTGCCTCAAGTGCAGGATTTACCACAGAAATCTTCCAGACCAACAACTTTGACAAATATGATCAAATCTACTTCGGGTTTATTGAAGCTGGGACTGGTTCTTTCCGTCCATCGGTCACACTCTCGCCTATCGCCGGCCAAAACATTCCGGACTATTCTATCGTTGCTCAGCGAGTTGGTTTCACTCTTATCTCCTCAAGCGGCGGCCTCAATAACCTGTTTGAGTACGACACAGCACAAATTGTGATCGATACTATCGATCTGGATAATTCCACATTCAACAAAGCTGGCGTAACTCTCGGAACAGCATCTGAGGTCAATACATTGGCAACTTCTGGCAGCACCACATTCGTAGGCGGTAATTTCACCACATCTACATTTAACAATATACTCGCAATCGCCGCCAGTGAGGCTACTCCATTGACTGGAAGTGGCTTGAATGGAGAGGTGAAAACCATGTTCCTGAATGGGTCAACCCTCTATGTCGGTGGTAAGTTTACCAATACAGCCACCGGCGGCATCACAGGGCTCAATAATGTGGCTGCATACGACACCTCCAGTAACTCGTGGACTGCTTTGGGAGCTGGCGTCAACGGTGTTGTGAAGTCAGCAGTACCGCTCACACTCAATATTACCGCCAATACACCGGAAACCGTCATTACATTTACTGGTAATTTCGACCAAGTGCAAGCTTTCGACACGAATAAGGCGACCTCTGTTAACGGTTTCGCGATCTGGGTGCCATCTCGGGAGAACTGGCTGCAGAATCTAGGTGGAGCAACTATGGAGATTGATGGAGTGCTTACTGCTTCTGTAGACCTTCCAGGCGGCGATTCCCTCTTTGCTGGATCCTTGTCCTCGTCTCAGCTGTTCGCAAACGGCGCTGTATCACTTACATCTGCAGGCAATCTGAATAGCCTTCCGATTCAGATCCAATCATCACAATCGCAATCCCAATCGAGCCTAGCTAAACGTGCCAGTAGTGCTCAGAATGTATCTGGCGTTGTGACAGGGCTATTCTACGAAGAGGGCGATCGTAATCTAACAATTCTTGGTGGACACTTTACTGCGACTGGTTCTAATGGGTCGGATGTTAATAATCTGGCTTTCATCGATGGTTCGAATAATGATACCGTTACTGGCGTTGGCTCAGACCTGTCAAGCGCTTCAACATTTAAGTCTTTAGCCGTGCAAGGTACTACGCTTTATGCTGGAGGATCAGTCACAGGAACGGTCAACGGAATTGATGTGAACGGGCTTATATCGTACAACTTAGCGGCTCCATCCTTCAGTACTCAACCACCCGCCTTAGCTGGAGATTCAGTTTCGGTAAACGCCATCACGATCAAGCCTGACTCATCCGATGTATATGTTGGTGGAAGCTTTTTACAAGCAGGCTCCCTGGATTGTCCTGCTGTCTGTGTCTATACAACTAGCGCGTCTCAATGGAATCGACCAGGGTCAAATCTAGGTGGCTCCGCTAGTGTTATGGCTTGGGCAAGCTCAAGCTCCCTGATCGTCGGAGGCGAACTGTCAGTCAATGGAGCAAATGTTCCGTTAGCGACGTATGATGCGAAAACTCAGACATGGGCTGTAGCCGCTGGAGCAGAAACAATTCCAGGGCCCGTAACTGCCCTTGCAGCTGCGAATAATGATGCCTCCGACCTCTGGATTGGAGGCACTGCTTCTAATGGCTCATCATACCTAATGAAATCCACAAGTGGTACATGGAATACAGTTGGGGATGTATTCGGCGCTGGAAGCGTTATTCGTGGTCTCCAAGTCTTATCACTCAGCAAGAACCACAATGAAACCGGTTTAGTTTCCAAAGATGAAACGCTAATGATTACTGGGGCATTGATTCTGCCAGGGTTTGGTAATGCCTCATCGGCGCTTTACAATGGCGTGACCTTCACTCCCTTCGCGCTTACCAGCTCTTCATCCAACACTGGTGGCAGCCTTTCTCAAATCGTCTCTCAAAAGCAGGTCACATTCAATAAGAAAGGTAAGATTACCACTGCAAACTATGACTCATAAGCTAACCGGGTCTCAGGTGCTGGTATGAAAATTGGTTTTATCATTTTGATTGGCCTTGCCATTGCTCTTGGTGGCGTTTTCCTTATAGTCCTAGGTGGTCTCTTCATCGAGCGCCTACGCAAGAAGCGTCGAGGCTATATTCCAGTGCCGACATCAACCTATGATCGAGGCGCTGCGATGACGCGACTACCGCCATCACAGCTTTTCAGCTCGATAGGACAAAGTCGGAGCGGAATCGAAAAGCAAGGGACGAGGATTTAAGCCACTAATGACGGCGTTTGGGTTGGGTACGGCGTTCAGGATAGGCGGGCCTGCCTTTCTACATTTCTTGACTATCATTTGCAACGGCGTCGGAGTTCGCTCCTTCTAGAGCTAGCTGCCCTTTTTTTTTGCAGCTCCTTCCAACAGCACCAAGCAGTGCAATGATCTGCGGACATTTTCTTTTCACTTCTCGACAAATACGGTTGAGGACCCTAATGTTTAGAGTTACTACACACCCTTTTGCTCCATGATTTTCATCCGAACACAATCTTCTCTTTGTATGATAGTATCTTCCGCAGCCACGCCACAAGGTTGCTTTTAGGGGTTAGGAATGAGCAGACCTCCATGTGTATGTCAAAAGTCATGTAATATATTCAGGGGCTGTTTCTTCGGCAAATCGAATGAGTATAGAAATTGAAAATCAAATAAAAATCTGAGTCAGCTGTGCCTTCTTCATGCAATGTGATACGCTGAATTACTTGAAAAGCTGGCTCCTTTGTCCTTACTTATATTGTGTTGCAACCATGGCATGCCAATGGAGCTTTAGGTTGGGAATGCCTTGAAAATTCGCCAGCATGGGACAAAATAATAAGCAAGCAGTATAAAATTCAGCCGTGTTCTACGACCCGGGTCAGTTCCCATGTTTGTTAGTAAGAGAGCTGATGAGCTTGGTCGCCGTTCTAAAAATATATAAAATAAAATAAAAATCCCCAACGTTTCAGGGAAGAAATACCAGCGGGTGGTGATACTTGGCGAGATAGCAGCTATCTGCACAGAGACGTCAGGAGAAGAGCGCAACCCTCCGTTGTCTTGTGCTCGACCAGCGATGCAAAGATCATACACCTGATAGCGGTGCCTCCTCTGGCCATGGCTTTAAGGAACCGCCGGGCTCCTCCTCGGGAGCCGGAGAGCCCGCGCGTTGCCAGATATACCCAGCTGGGCACCTGCGCATAGCGCGCGGATTCGGAGAGGTACCGGCCTTCAGGCAGGCTTCAGCCTCTGAGAGATATGCCGGGGTGGCCGCGCGGAAGCCGGCATATGGGTTCGCAGGAACGAGCAGGCGAGAAGGGGCGAGGCGAGGCGTCGTGCAAAAGATGCTGCTTCTTTTTTCACTTGCGCCGCGGCGCCCCCCCTCGAAAACCCAACGGCAAACGGCGTGGCGACGACAAGGGGGCGCGGTGGTTGCGGAGGGCATGTTTGAAGAGGAGAGAGGCGCCGGCTCCGCATGTTCGTCTGTTGAAGGGAGGGCGGGTGGTCTTCTATGACATGGGCTGATCTTCCGCGGGCTTTGTAAATGCAGATTCGCGTTATCATGCTCACAAGCCGAAGCATTAGCTTCGTCATCGTCTGTGAAATATCGGCCGGTCCGAGGCATGCGAAAGACCTGGCCCTGCAAAGCGTCTCGTTGCTTGTTCAATGACAAGGAGGTCGGAACCAGCCTGTTACGCCGGAGAACAAAGAGGATCGTGTGCTGGGAGGGCTGGGGCAGTTCAAAACGAGAACCTGCCCACGGCCGCTTTTCGTGTTTTGGGCCCAACTGCCCTTGTTGGCGCACATTTGGGCTTGCGTGCTGGTCGGGCTCGCGGACGAGAGCGAGGTGATGGAAATGCAGGTTCTTTCCCCTCCAGCTAGCTACTATCCTATATAAATGTGGTACGTTGCAAGACCGCAGCTGTATCGGCTCTTTGAAAGATAGGTTATTTATAGGTGCGCCGTCTGACACATTACTCGAATAGAGACTTTCTGTAATATTGCGCTGTGAGGAGCGCTGCGCAGTTATATATATTTAGTGATGATCTTTGCATTCTTTCGTAAGCCTGTCATCGGTTGCAAGATCCTGAACATTAAATTTCGCATCTTTGGAGACGCAGACGTGCAACCTTTTAGATCTGTGATGGCGAGAACTTCAACGTAGGCAAGTTATACTACAATGAAAGCTTATGACTGAGGCTTTTGGGTGTCATACGGATGTTAACCCGACTGAGCTAGCACCAGCGAGAACAGCGAGTTGGGGAGGACAGCTGCATAAATGGGACAAGTATCCTGCCGTCTGCACCTGACATTTCTACGTTCTTTTGTTTCTCTACACTAGATTCAATCTGCTGAAGAGAAGTTACAACAAAAAAGGAGCCTTTCTATCCAGCGCCGCTCCTTCTTGCTGCAAAGTTAGAGCAACCCCTTATAACCGCGAACTTCCTCGGTGAAAGGAAGAGAATATTCTCGACTCGGCGGCTAGGGCAATTCGACAGCAAGCGAAGCTGATAGAAGAAGGCAGGAGTATCGATCAAACTCAATATTGCCACGGGCTTATGATAGGTATCCCTTCGCGTAACTTCTCTGCCCTTTTAATATTTGGTAAGAAATGTGAAGGCTCTCAAGTGCTGTAAGGCAGTGAAGCAAGGTATGCGAGGCAAACGTGTTGTGCTTAAGTTATGCTGCCAACACGAGTAGCTTCAGCTGGTATGAGACCGCAGTTGAAAAGCCTTCCTTCGAGCTACATGATTACCTGCGTTTACATGCTTTGGTTTTGAATCCACTTCACCCAAGGGTGTTTCAACAATGGATTACTAGATGGAGACGTAATAGGGGAGAGCTTTGTAATATTATAAAGTTCTTGCTAATTGAAGCACATCAGCGATTTAGGAAGCTTGAGAGTGTTACTCCTAGCGATACTCCGTGGTATCCATTTTCATATAGGCATGAGTTCGAGTCAGGTACTGAATGCACGAGGGCAAATATTAGGGAAGCTCAATTAGATTTGCCTGCCATACACATATTGACATTTCATACACCTGATCTCCAAGCTTGTAAAGCGGTACAGCCCCTTGACTGTGGAGAGTGAACTCATTATTTCACAGACCTGGACGTCTTCGCATCGCTCCCCAGCCAAACGCTATCATCAGAAAGTGATATCTCAGCATCCAGGGAGATTTTTTGGAGCGTGCAGACCTCAGAACTTGTAGGTGCTGATCACTTCCTCCATAAAATAATATTGGACGTACATGGACAGGTAAGATCAGAACAAGGTTCAGAAGCCTGCAGTTTGCCAATACAAAACAAAAGTAATCTTGATGCTCACGACCGGCAAGGTACGAAAAGAATCTAGTCATTCCTCACTATAATGTGCTTCTAACATGTTGAGAATGGACGTGTGCTCTAGACTTTTGAGGCCCTGCGCTTTTCGATCTGTAGCGATCAGCGAGCGATATTGAATTTTAGCTCGCAGGGGCCGGCGATCTCTCTGGCTGCCCGTGCGTCTATGCACGAGAAATGAGCCTGCTGCTGATCTTCACCGTGACAGATGCGGATGTTGGGATTACCGACTTTTGCCATGGGCAATTGCGTGTTGAGCCGGACGTCGAAGATCTTTTAAGACTTTGTCTTTGCAAAATGGGCAGAGCACGAGAATCACCACCAGCAGCATGCCATACCAAGCAAAAGCAGATATACCGGATGCACAAATCACGGGGTGTGATATTGGGAAAACTCCCCGGGAACCGCCGATATGTCTGTCATTATAGCTAGCTAGCTTTCCTGCCATAGCATACCGCCGTAAAAGCACCCGTTGTCAGCAAATAACCTCGAATGCCCGTTGCGGGCAGTAAGACAAGTCAAATTAACAGCTAAGCTCTCAGCCTCTTTCTTCAGAAAAGGCCCGTTAAAAAACGATGGCAAGTCCCATGGGCCCAGGAATCCGTGCGGCGCTGGGCCCCTGGCAGTGGGAGATCGACGATCATGAACATGCACCGGGTGTGAAAGGGTGATTTTCATACAGTGCCGGACTTTCAGTGCTGTGTCACCTACACCAGTCAGTCACCTGCGTTCCCCGCATCCCGACCGTCGTCTGAACATTTGGGCTGACTGCCGGGGGAGGCGCCAAAGGGATTTCGTCTAATCATCTCCTCTAACCATCTCCTCTGTGGCCTCTATGCCCTATGCCTCTGGTTTTTTCCTTCTCTCTTTTTTTCTTTCCCTTGCTGACTCGCGAAGTTAAGGGGGGGGGAGGGGGATAGAGCAATGTAATTCAACAAAGACCCATCTTTTGTTGCACATTTCTTTCCATGGGGAAGAGCGGGAGCAGCGGGAGAATCAAAACATTAGCAGCTCGTGTTGAAAGGAGAGCAACATGACGCCTTTGATAAGTTGAGCAGGGTTATGACAAGGGCATTCAAACCTTCTCCCAAAAAAAAGAGAGAGACAGAGATAGAGAGAAAAAAAGGGATACTCCGGTAAACATGCCATGAGAAGCGTGATGAAGCTGTCAAATCTACGAATCTGCCAATCTAACCAATCTCTTATTACCGGATTCGGCTCAGAAGCGAAATGTTTCATGTTTCAGGACGCCTCATCCGTGCAATTAGCTGCTGATCACAGTGACCTATCCCTGCCCGCCTCTTCCCCCCCCTCCCCTTCCCCCCCCTTTGGTGTCTATACCACACAACCACACCCCCCGGTCTTCCCCCCGGTCTCCCCCCCCCCTTGGTCTCCCCCACGGTGAAAATCCCTGTTCTGCTCATTTCCAATGCTTGTCTTGGCATCGATTGTTCAGAACCCATGCCGTCCCGTAGATCTTCCCCCAACAAAGAAAATGTCAGAAATGGGAGTTAGACACCAGAGAAAAAAAGACGTTTGATGATTTGGAAACAGCCCTATACAGTACCGTACCATGCCATACATAATCTTAAATTTTGCCCGAGAATCTCGCCGATTTGGAGTTTCTTGTTCAACCTTTTTGGTTTGGTTCCCAACGCCTGGACTTTTGGCGGCGTGCGCTTGAGACGAAGAAGAGGAAAGACGAAGGGGAAGAGAGGGGATGAAGCCGAACCCACGAACGCTCGTGATGCTGTTCTCCAATCTCATTTCCGTATTACTGCACTCTCCTCTACTTGCTGGGCGTTGCTCAAGTCGTCCATGTCGTGGCTCTAGTCTATTTGATCCAGTTGTCTTCATGTTAGCGTTCTAAATTGACTTAGGAAGTCCAGGGTCTTTCTGGCAGAAAAAAAAAACGACTTCCGCTTGTCTGGTCTAAATAAGTGAGAGTGGGCAAGTGGCTCACTCGGATGCCCCTCTCCGCAAAGTTGGTGAGCCGTTGATGGCGCTGGCGGCCTCGCTGCGAAGCAGCAAATTCCTACCCGTTGAGTCGCTCCTATAGACGTAACTTGTGTCGTGCGAGTCAGCTGTTTAGCAAAAATTCCATAACCCCAACTAAACCTGAGGAATGCTCTCTGGCACAAAGTTATTCCGTCGCCCATTTCTGGGATTTGGTTGTGTCAACTTAGACCTGCCATCCCAGTAGTCCGTTCTTTGGGCTCTGAAGGATCTGACACCGACCTTGCAAGCCACATGGGACGGTAACCCGTGATCATCGAGTTGTCCCCTCTCCGCCAGGACGACTCCTCTTACGCTCAAAATGGATCCTCTTCCGGAATTCGATGCTAAATCTGGGTTTCTACTGGTACTTACACCTGACCCCTCAGCTTACTGTAGATGGATAAATTAGCCACAGTTTAAGTATACACACAGTAGGTGTCAACATTTGGCTCCCACAGCGGCAGAAAGCACTGGCCATTTCGACAAGCAGTGGAGCGCATGAGGGGGACAAAGCCTGTGTACATCAAACAACGAACACAAGGTTCTTCCCGGAGATAGCACTTACAGTAAGATTGAATTCAAGCAAGGTGTTGCTTGCTATTGGCTGTGTCTAACATCAAATCTCAACTGCTCCGTTCACGAGTGAGGCGGTCAGAAAATTTGACAGTTGAAATCCAGTCATTTTGTCAGATGAGCCGGAACACTTCTGTTTTCCCGATCATATTCACGCTGAAATTGGCTTTCCCGCTGAACGGCCCGTAACAGAATGGTTTACATTGCGATCGCTATGCGCAAGACCTGCCAATGTGGCTAGATCGGGAAGTCATCAATTGAATCTTGTGGCTCTCGTAGTAGCTGTATGGTATAGTTCTTGAGGGTAGGATCCTGTGCAGGATTGGTGATGGCGCGATATTGGGGCTTTGAGTGCCGTTTGAGATCGCCCCTCTCCCGCGTCCAAGCCTTGTTGGCGGAACATAAGCCTCATTCGACCTTCCTCCGCTGTCGCTTCTCCGCCTTATGCAAGCCACGAAGGAAAGGACCAAGCGAGGTTAAGGAATGTACTTACTTTACGAGTAATAATGCCCTACTTGAATTAATTCTGACCAATGGAATTTTGTTGTCAATTTAAAGTGCCAAGTCGCCGATTAAAAACGGTACTATACATCCTATTTGGATCTAAACGTGCGAGTCTTTTATGGTGACGGAGAGAGAGACGGTAGATTTGGTTTGTATTCGCAAGTAAGACTGCTTCCTGCTTGTCCTTTTTTTTAAGTCGTTTTTCGTTAATTAACTTTTGTTGCTGTTTGGGAACTAAGAGGTAGTGCAGCATCTCAAGAAGGAAAAAAGAGAGCCTTCGTTAGTAATGATAGATCATTTCTAAATTGTAGCTAGGCATCTCTAGTCCCATCACCGCCGCTGGATATCAAAGGAACAGGTTAAAATAGCGAATCAAAACATAAAAGGGTTTCGCTTGACTACTTGGCGGCGGATCAGTTGATCCGATGCCTCTGTGGTTGGAGAGGAAGTCGGGAGCGAAGTGAGGCTGTATGCGCGGTAGTCAGTCTTGTATACATTGTATAAAGGTTTCGATATACTGACCACTTGTTTCTTAATATTTTCTGTAATAACTCAGTCGACGGGAAAGAAGATATCAATTTACAAGACAAGGCAAGTCAAATCGGAGTATCAATTCTTCAGGAGAGGCGATTTGGTAGTGTATCCATATACCATGCTGCCTGATTTCACGCAAGGCTCCAAAGCCTTTTGGATGTCTTGATGCGGGAGAGCACATCGATATCTTGACAAGCTTCGAATGTGCAGCATCTTTTCTCCTATATGACAGCCGGTCCCGCAGCATCTTTGCCTACAGAGAAATATGCTAAGAAGGTCTACAAGATTCTGTGAGCACTAAAGCTCCCTAATTCTGAACTGCAATTCGTTTTAGGAGGTTCAGATGCTACATGATTTGTCTGCCTCGGGTTCACATGGCCGACGGCAAAGTTGATGACAAGGCCCATAAGGGTATCTGGCAAAACCAAGAGCTAGTTATATTTCCCCACAATCAACTGGCCCCCGAGCCTGTTATTCAAGCGTCAAAAACTGTTTGTGCCTAGGCTGTACTGTGCTGTGCCAGGAAGATCCTTCACTCTATCGCCTGCGGAAGGCGTTCGACTCCAAAAAACTAAAAGGTGGGCGGGCGGGAGAAAGGTTGCGAACTACTTCCCTTGAGCCTAGTTCCTAGACTGTCAGCCAAAAACTTGCTTTTAGCACGAACCAATGGTTCCGCAAATAAGGATCTAAAATAGCGAACAGACGATTCATGAGCGGTGACTTGTTGCTGAAAGTGGTAATGGCTGATGGATTACTGGGTTTGAGGGGATTCCGAGATCAATGGCAAGCTGCCCCACCAGTTAGAGCAGCGATATCGAGCTCTGATACTGTAGCGTGATGTAAACAAACGCCCACAGAGGGAGTCAAGGCAAGGCAAGGTGACGGTTTAGCAAGAGGTATCTGGTTAGGTTTCCTGATTAGCCGCTGTGTTATATGGTCCAGTAGCTTAGGGTGCAGTACAGTGTTGAAGGTAGCCGAATTTTGATTTAGATGATGGTTGTGGGCCTAAGGTGTGGATGCAGGGCGAGGAAGATGGTGGCGCTCCCTCACACTCCCTCACTTAACCCAAGGCCCATGATTGGCTCACTTAAGTGGACAAGACACCTTCAACTCCACATTCAATGACGAGTTTGGTGCCAGGGTCTAAACATCATGAATCGCAAGGGCAGGTCAAGGCCGAGCACGCAAATGCGCATGAAGTAAATGATAGAATTGCATTGCAAGTTTTGAACACTGACATTCGATCTGGTTGTTTTCAGTTTTGCCGTACATTAGTTAGTCGACCCTGGCTGTCAATTCTGACTAAAACCCTTAGAATGGGCCAGTTGGTCCGAGAGTAGGTATTGAAGAAGCAGGAAGGATTAGACTTTTGTCTAGGTCATCCACGATTTTTGCTTTTGGATGCTCAGCAGCGGGTACACCTACGCCATGGCTTGCCCTGTTGCGGCAAAGATATTGCGGATCCATACTTTTATCGGACCCCGAGGATTTTTGGAAAGGTGAGGCATGCTCTTCCAACCAGTGAGAATGATCATCTTCTTCTACTCTTGGCCGTGACACAATCAGATAGATGGTCTAGTCCGCTTCCGGAATCTGTGATAGGGTTTCAATGTGGTGGGTGGAGGTGGTGGTGGCCTCACCGCCTTGTTGTAGGGCCACCCTGGATTTCTCTGGTGTGCTACTACCGTCGGCATGCTATAGGCTGCGTGGGAATAAATGTGGTTCCTTGGGGACTTTTGCTTGTTATTTCCCAGCTCTCCTCCTATTCGTCTGGTGTTTTCTGGGGGTTGAGCCGGGTAGGGTAGTGCTGGAAGTGGCTTGTTCAGTGATGCACTTCCAAGCCCTTAACACCACCCCCAAACCCCCCCCGTCTACAGAGACCCGCTCTGTTTCTAAAAGAAACCGCTGTGGTGTCTGCTTGGATGGAGGCAAGCCCACCGCCCCAAAAGTCATACAACGCTTGAGCCCTTTGGGCAATTACGTGGTTACATTTCTGGCCATACCTGACGCTACCTCAGCTATGCTAACGCCCAAATAATAATAATAATAGTAATAACGCACTTAGCTATTAAACTGTAAATATGCGATAGGAAAAAAAAAAAAATTACAGACGTAGAGCGCTGGTGTTGTTTCAGTGCATGCTGATTCGTGCTGTGACCTTCGTTCTGTCCACCATCTTGTTTCCCTGCCTCACCTCCCGTCCAGCCTGCTTGTCATTGGCCCCTCCTACTAATTACTCGGGTTATTTGTTTACGGCTCCTCTATCTATGATGAAAGAGCACAGGGATACAAACCCTACACGTCGAATTGTTATGTAAAGGGTCCCTTTGCCTCCCCCCGCCTTGAGATCGTCCATATACTTCCCATATCCTCACAACCATCCCTTCCTGTTTCCCCAAATATTTTCTCAAGACTGCTTCAAGCGCACTCCAAAAGTCATTGATCTCCCGCTCTTAACATTCAAAATACAGGCGCGACCACCGATCATCACCTGTGTTATCCATCAACCGTCAGGATCGCACTCTTGTTCGCGTTGAATTCGGTCCCAGCGATTCGTTCTGGCATCTGTATGTGACACGATCACCAGTTTGCTGGCTCCGAAGATCTGATACCTATCTCAAGTACCGCCTCCGGCACCCTACGCTAGTTGTGGAAGCCATCTGATGAGCTTAATTTCGAAAGAATTTCGAAACGTCCTAGCACTCCACACCACACGAGTCTTACGCAGGCGGTAGGAGGAATTGGGAGTTCTTGTGTCTGTCGATCCCTTCTGAAGAGAAGGTCAGCCCTTGTACACCAGGCGGCCCCACCCTATTCTATCCTAGCAGTACCGCTACAACACACTACACTACACGACACGACACTACACACTTTAACCCCCCCAGCAGCGGAGAGGAGAAGCCCGACTGGGTACTTCACGCTACGCTATAAACCTCCTATCATAGAACGTCCTTGGACTATTGCTGAAGAGCCAACCAGTGACCTGGATCTTTTTGCTCTTCTGTCAAGTACATAAGAACGCTGATCCCGTCTATTGATCGACTCCATCTTTCTGCAAACTCACTCGGCCGAAACGTAGTAACACAGCTTACTACGGGGTCCTGCATCTAATCCACGCATTCTTTGAAACGACCTTCCTACTGCTCGGGAGAACGTCCTTTCTACATCGATCTTGAAGATGACAATGACCATCGACAATCAACAACGGTTCGGCATGAATTTCGACCATATGCCTCCTTACGCCAGCTCGCCGCAGTTCACCAATCCTTGGACTTCAGCATCCGCGCCGTCGCAAAACCACAACGTTTATGCTTCTTCACACAACGCACACCACCTTCATCTAGACCCTCCGAAACCTCAGCAACAGCCTCCACGCATACACAGCAATGTGTCTATGGGTTCCTATGCCAATGGCCCTATCACAGCGGCTTCATCAGCTTCAGCAGGTAGCTCTCTCTTGCCGGATGTCTATGGCTCACAGGAATTACTCACCATGTCCCAAGGTTTGCTGAGTCCAAACCGTTCCATATCTACCGGATATGGGACTGAAGGTTCCTACTCAAGCGCACCCTCCCCGGTGCACAGCACTTACGCTGCCTCTTCCGCGCCATACGAGTCTATGGGATATGCTCCTGCACCTATACGATCGACGTATGCGATTGCGCAAGACAACGTTAGACGTCTATCACAACCGTCAGTTCCCTCAAACTCTTTCCTCGACGTCCAAACCGACGCGGAACGACTCCAGCGACAGAACTCCCTTATTGACATGAATGACAGAGTGAATACCGAATCTACCAGAGCCTTTGGCGACGCAATTGATGCCAGTAGAGGCATGATGGCCCTGAGCCAGAATCAAGACACACCGCGCAACATCTATGGACCACATGCTCGTGGAGGACGAGGATCAGCTGATTCATATGGCTTTCCTTCAGCACATTCGACGAGTTCTTCGATATCCTCATCGAGTGCTTATCCAGGATACTTTGGTGGCTCAGTAGACTCGTCCGTCAGTGAATATTCGCACTCAAATGCTGGCTCAGACATTGAATCAGTCTCTTCGCGAACACTACCAAGGCCTTCAGGGCTTCTCGCCAGTGGTTCTATGCCCCCAGCACCATCGTCAATGATGGGCCAATTCAGCTCCAAGATGGCCTCAACGGCGCAAAAGAAACATAAGTGCAAAGTATGCGACAAGCGATTCACTCGGCCAAGCTCTTTACAGACACATATGTACAGTCATACTGGTGAAAAGCGTGAGTAATTCCGATGTGCATACTCGTGAGAATTTACTGACAGTAATGGAGCATTTTGCTGTGAAGTCGAAGGCTGTGGCCGACACTTTTCAGTCGTTTCCAATTTGCGCAGGCACCGCAAAGTACACAAGGGTGAAGCGCGGTCAGAAGCTGGATCAGAGGATCATCACTCCGACGACTAACGCAAATTCTGGACCCCCGATGATCATAAACACTACCACATCCGACCTGTGAATACTCTTTTGAAACAAAGAAATGCTAGTGTCAAAAAAGCCGGGGCAGAAGTCCCCTTTGACGATTTTTTTGGCGAAGTTATGTTTGCGATATCCCTTCACGCGTTGTTGATATCTAATTCTATGGGAGCGACTGCTTGGTTTCACACGACACGAAATGTTTGCCTAGATGAACATCTTATTCTAATACTATCACTAAGAAAGAGCCTCCTTGGGGATGGATGGCCTTCGGGACATGGGATTGCACTCTATGAAGTGCTTTGATTTTTTGGAGTTTAGAGGAGTGTGGCGCCGGCCTGATGATATATGCAAAGGCCGCAACGGATTGTACTACTAGCTTTTCATCACTCTCGCTATATATACCCCACAGCCTTCGAAGGTTGTAGCACTGTCGCTACTTTAGATTAATTACAGAGGAATGAGAGAAAGATTTAAACATAGGGGATTGTTCCCTCGTTCTTTTATTAACACAGTGTCAAATGCTCCGTCCTAGCTGCTCTTGAATTGCATCGTTACAATCAATTCTATTTTCTCTTTCCAACGACCGCCTCACCGTTCGAACCAGCAACAATTCGGCCTCCATGACAACATGGCATTCTCTCAAGAAAGAACCAGTTTCAGGATTCGCACCCCGCATCCAGAAATTTCGCATTGGTGCCACCGTCCCAACAACGCCAGGTCAGCGCCGATCGCCACCATCTCAGGGACCAGCGCCGAAAGGAACAGTAGATCCCGTGACCGCCTTCACACGGCCGCAACACCATTCCAAGGGCAGCCAAGATCGGCATTGATGACGGGGTCGTGCTCAATCTGAAACGACAGGGCTCGGTTGTCAAAACTTCGAAATCGAATCAATGATATTGACAATCGGTCATCGTGCTTATACGATTTGGGGGCGACATGGGTTAATTATCGGAATTATGATATTAATATAAGTATGCATCTAGAGGTTGAGGAAGAAGGGGGTTAACATATGAGAATACTGATATGAGATGTGTATAGGCTGAGTTGCCCACTGTATGGGGGACGAAAGGATTGGGAATGACGCAGGAAGTGGCAAGAACCACTCCTTCACATCCAACTGACAGTATGAGGCGGTTTTGAGGACTCGACAAGAGCCTCCCCGGTCCCTCCCCCATCACCAAAAACTTATAGCTTCTGGGACACCCTTCCACCCCTCACAATTGGACAACTCGCCCTGGATAACGATGACCCCTAAACCATCATCATAACTCAGGGTCCACGCTAACAAAATCATTTTCCGAGCTGTGTGATTCTCCATCAGCGCCTAACTACCGACCGCCAACGAATGCCATCATCATGGGCTACGCAAGAGGCCCCCCCCCTCCCAAACAAGCACATTTTTGGAGAATGTTGTGGGTGGGGATTGACAAGGGGAGGTGCTATGACGAAGGTGGCTTGATGCGCGGCAAGGGTTTGATCATCATGAGGCGTCAGGGATGTTATGCCACAACGTTACAATCATGATGTCGCTTACTGAGACTTGGCCCGCCCAGATTGGCCGTGATTTAGCAGGTTTCGGGGAGGCAAATAGTAATGACGATAGAGGGAGAAAGGGGAGTGAGGGGGGAGTGAGACAGGAACCATAAACCATTGGTATGCGCTGCCCTTGCTTCTTTTTCTTTTTTTTTTTTTCCTTTCTCTTTCTGGTTGGTATTTGAACGTAGTCCCCGGTGGATGAGACATCTGTTTTGGGCAAAAGAGAAAAGGAATGCTGTCATGAAAAGAAGTGGGACAAAATGGAGGAAGTGAGGAAGGGGCGGCTGGAGTAAAATCTGATTGGTATATTAGAAACTGGGTGTGCCTACAGTATGATGCCTTGAATGCTAGGCGAGAAGGTCTACTGGCGGCTATCGCTTTCAGGCACCGGCGGCTTTGTAGGAAAAGTTGAGGGGTGCACAGAAAAGTTCTCAGGATGACCGCTTGGCTGAGCGTTCCGCAAGGAATCTGTCATCCACGGCCGCAACAAGATCCGGGTTCTCGGAATGAGATATCATCTTGTGCTCCATGACATGTCAAAGGTGACACCGGCGATACAAGATCTGAAATTGCTATGCTAGTTTCAGCACAGCAAAATGGTGTTACGAAACCATCATTCTTGTACCCAGCCCCAGCACCCACGGCTGGCCTCAACCTACAATTAATTATCAATTCTCCTTGCAGTTTCATTCAAATGACTTTCTTGCGCCTTAATAGTGTTAAATCATGCGCAATTTTCTTTTGTTACGTTCAAGTCCAGTCAGTTCGCTTAAGATTCCTCCGACTGTGCCATCAGTCAGCCTCCGGGCTGTAGAATTCTATAATAAGCTCCCCTGGGTCTTCGGACGGGTAGTTTTTGCACGGATCGAGGACGCCTCGTCTTTTTCATATATGCGAATCCATCTCCATCATCCAGGGGGTCTTTTGGATGGCTAAATTCCACCCCGCGGCACGCCATGCGGTCAAATCTCACAATGATGGTGGAAATCTTGCCCGTACTCATCGCAACCCCCCCCCCCCCATACGCCTGTAGCATCATCCGTAGCAGTATCGTATCCAGCCGGACATGAAGCAAACCTTCATTCAATTCTGCCATGGCCAAAACGTCAAAACTTTTAAAAAAAATCAAAATCTCCAAGTTCCCACGTTCCGCCTGCCTCAAAACGCTGCGGCTTTTCGATCCTCCATCCATCGCAGGGACTTCCGAAAGTAGTAATTACTAAACAAGCACAAAAATCCACGCCCCGCAATCCCATCGCGCAAAGTTAGAAATGATATCCATATCAATCCGGCCATCCCACAATGCCAGCCACGATTTCCTTCTCGCGCCCGATGACGCGCCACCCCGCCGGCGACCCGGCACGCAAAATCGCGCTTCCCTTCTCCGCTCCTTGTTTTCCGGCGCGGTAGCATCGGGATGGCTTGGGGGGCTTTGAGGTATGCGTACGGCTTCTTCTAAATACCTTCCGCAATTCTCTGCGCGCCCGTGAGCCTCTCTATTTGCTAACCTGGGGATCGTGGTGGGCGGTGCGTGGGCCCTCTTGTATTGGACGAACTGTACTGGCTGGTGGAAGTAGGTTGCTGGGTGCTGACGGTCGAGCTTTCCTGTCACGGGGCAGCGCGATTGTTGCTGGTTATAGCGCAGGAGTAGGCTAGCGTGGTTGGTAAGGTTGAGTAGGATTTTGAGCGAGTTTTTTTGGTGGAGGGGATCGTATCGGAAACAGGGGCATGCGGGGGTTTTGGAAAAGGAGAATAGGTCTTGAAACATAGTATTAGCAGATTATACACAATGGATAGGACGGTCCTAATGTATAACCTTAGCAGACTTGAAAATGCGGCATGAGCAGAAACTAGAGGAGTGAACCAAAAAATAGATTCATGGGACAGAGCTCAGGGGCTCAAATTTTAATGTCACTTGGTAATCGAGGTCATAATAATTACATTTTCTTAACCTATCATACAGTCTCAACATTGCTCGCCTCTAATGCGCAGCATTCTCTAATTCTCCCTCATCCACAAGCGCCAGCTCTCAGCCATCTTATTATCTCTCTTCTTTTTTGCTCGGTCTCATGTCGCTTGGCGTCTTTTGCACAAAGTCTTCACTCTTCCAGCCTGCACATATCTTAGCCTATGGATGAGAAGGAGATGAGCTAAGGCACAATGTTGAGCAGCTTACTCCATGACATTCCTCAAATGACAATCGACAACTCCGGTCGGTCCATTTTCTCGTCATCTAAGTTAGGATAATAAGGGACCATACTATCTGCAGCTCCGACATAGCAACAGTTGTAAAGTGACCAGTATGGCTGTCTGACTTTCCGAGCAGGGTGAAACAGTCCTGCCCAAACGTAGTTCATGGTCAAACCAGGGCCAACTGCCATGCGAATCGCATCAATGGCCTCAATGATCCGGTCGATAACGTGGGGACTAGTCTCGAAAAGGTTGGGGTAGAGGAGGTTGAGAAGATGGAGCATAGCATCCTCACATCCAAGACCAACAACACCTAGTGCGACATGTTTGACGACTGATGCAGCAGTCTGTCGATGGACTTGGTCCCTGTCGATCAGAGCGTCCTCTAGAAGCGGCGTGACGGCATAGACGTAATCTTTGGCCATCTCTCCGATATACTCGAAAAGGAAAGAAAGAGATTTGAGAACACCGTTCTGGACGTTTAGTTCAGGAACCCGGTACTCGTTCATCAATGCAGGAAGTACTGTGAATGGTGCACACGTTTCCGCAACAATGCCGATGGCCACGGCTGTACACACACGAGATTGACGCTCCTGGACTCGAAGGTTGTTCAATAGAGTTGCAAGAACGTCTTGGGGACCAATTGCCTTTGCAATGAAACCGAAAGTGTTGTTGGCGGCTCTTCGAATCCCCTTCTTATGAGCCTTGAGCATATCTAACAACTCGAAACAGATTCTCATCCACTCTCGTGCATTGACACTCTCTGGCCCACGATCAGCAATACGCCCTACGAGATCAATGGTGTTCTCCTGGACTTTCTCGTGTCGATTGCGAAGAATTGGCGTTAGTCTGGGGAGCAGATCCTTAATAGGCGGCTGCATTTGGCTGATACCGACCACGGTAACAATAGAACGCAGAGCTCCTAGGATCGAGCCAAGAACTTCTGGATATTCTTCACCAAGATATTCGTATAGAACAATACCAAGCTTACCCATTAACGCATCCTCTCCACACTGCTTCATAACCATCGCAATTCGCGAGATAAGATCAGCAGCTTGTTGTCGGACTGTGGCAGATTTGTTATTGAGTCGCCAGAGAATCGTACTGACAATTTGGGGAAGGTATGGCTTGCACCGCGTGCCCAATGCGTTGACTACAGTCCCGAAACCATTGAGCATAATGATATCCTCGACGCTCTGCTCCTGAAAAGAATGAAGGATACCATCGATCAACCTCTCCTCGAGCCGCTCTGAGATATCTGCTGCGCCTAGACTAGCAATAACCTTCTCAACAGTCTCTACAGTCATCTTCCGATATGCTTCACTCTCGTCCTTTAGGTTGTTGACAATTCGTTCTACAATCTCGCCGACGCCGACTTTTTGGCCAAGATCAACTGTCGTCTCCACGACCTGTCTGTAGTTGCGCTTGTCTAGGGCCATTCGCCGGACCCAGAAACTTTTGAAAAATTCATCCAAGACCTGCTCCTTCAGATAACCCGCAGTGACACCTTCCGTGCCAGCACATTGAGAGACGACTTTCAGCACCACTTTTTTCATCTCCTCATCTGGTGATGAGAATTCTCTCAGCAGAATCTCCATGATCTGACTTGTGTAGTAATTGGCATATTCTTCGTCCATCAATGGGATGATATACCCAACCGCCTTGAGGAACCCTGCAAGACCTTTTCCACGTTGCTTTCGAGCTCCTGTCCATAATGGATTTAGAATCTCATCGAAGCTCTCGATACCATAAGGGTTTGCTGCTTCAGCCAAGGCAGCAATGGCCAAACTAGTCACTGTCCGAACTTTCGTCTGATCATCGTTCAGGTTGCCTCCAATACAATCAACGAGCCCTTTGAGATGTGGAAGAACGGCGCAACCCATCAGGATAGGAATTTGTTGGATAATTTTACATCCTGTGTGGCGTGCCATCCATGATTTTTTGCTTCTACAAACGGCGCGCAAGAATGGAAGCATCGTGGGGATACCCAGGGCGGAAGCTACGACAGCGAAGGCTCTAGCGGTTGTGTTCCTGACATATTCATCAACATGATCAATGTCAGGTCGCATGGTACTGATCATATGAGCGAGACCTGCAGCCTTACTGAGATTCGAGATGATTTCTCGGCCTTCGACTCTGGCATAGTAATCTTGGTCGATGAGAAGAGGCTCGATAACAACCAAGATCTTATGAACATATGGTCGGACTAGATCATCGAGTTTATAGAGAACTCGGTCAATGACTTTGACCAATAAATGCCGTTCCTGGTCCTCCAAAGTCTTCTCCATTAAAAGTGGCAAAATTTGATTGAAAAGTGGCCCAGCACCAAACTGCCGTGCGTTATCTGTGATTTGACGAAGAGCGGTCTTTCTCATTGGTGGTGTACCGTTTTTGACCTTCAGCAACAGCCTCATGATCTTCCGTTCTTTAAGTTCCTCTACACTCATAGTATTCTCATCGCTCCCGTCCGTGAGTTTACCAAAATATGCCATATCCTCTGCTCTAAAAAATGCAAGATCACCAACTCCTGGAATCTCTGTTGGCAATTGCTTACCAAAAGTCCTGCCGCTATCCGGATCTTGCATCATAAAACCAGTGGAAGGGGCTGGGGTAGCCATGAGCTTTTGCGAAATTGCTCGAATAGGCGCATAGCCCGGTGGTGGATCAAGTATCTTATATCCCTCGGAAGGTAACATCATGTCGAGCTCTTCATCAGATAAAGGCGCGTTTCTGGCTGAGATATCTGTTCCGAATGCTGTAGGCATGACAGGTCCTCCCATTTGTGAAGGATGCAGTGGCGTCACTAGACCTTGATTCCCCATGGGTGTTGCAGCCGGTGCTTGATCCCATCTTGACCGCCGCCTAGGAGTTTCATCCACAGCTAGACCTCCAATAGCTGGTGTCTGGTCCCACCTGGACCGCTTGATTTTTGAGTCTGCCGGCTGAGCGGCTTCAGTTGTAGATTCAGATCCAACATCCCATCGTTGTTTGCGCTTGCGTCCCGTGGTTGCGGCTACCGTTGAGCCCTTATCATTGTTTTCCTTATCGCTGGGAGAACCACTACCATCCTGTGTTAGCGTAGCTGGGTGGTGGGTGATTTCCCCTGTGGCTGCCTTTTCTTCTATAATCCTTTTCACTCTTTCCTCTTCGCGCTCGAGTTCTCTTGCGGCCATAATCTCTCGATAGGTTTCTCCTTCGGCGACTCCATTCTTTGTATTGAAAGCATCCGCTCTTGTAGGCGTTAGGACGCGGTCTAGTCGGCGCATTTGGTAATCGGTCTCACGATCAGAAATTCGTGCGCTCTTCTCTCTACCTAGAAGTATATCCTCTTCTTCCACACCCGCGCCTCGGCTGAACTCGTTGATTTGGCTTGAAGTCGCAGTGTATGTATTTATCAGCCTTCTAGTATTGTCTGCACCTTCCATGTCATCATCCTCATCTTCGCCTGCTACAGAAATGGACGTATTGTAGCCGGCAAACTTATCACCGCCATCTCTGTCGTAAAGGGTGGTGTCGAAGCTCTCAGTCAGGGAAGCCTTGGTGGAGACATCAGTTCGTTGACTAGATGGGTCAAACGTTTTTGATCCCTTCTTACCGGCAGAAGCGGCGTTTCGCTCAGCCTGAAGTTTCCTTATCGTCTCAAAGTCGGAGTCAGACATGGTTGCTGGTGATCGGCCGTCTTTGGGTGAGGTTGTAACATTTTGGTCTGGTTTGTAATTTCGAGGACTGGGGAAAACATGCTCACGCCAAGCCATTTCAACCACGTGACAGGCTATTATTATAACAAACGATGAACTTAACCCTTCTGATAGTCAATATGCATGTCAACATGATGTATAGAATATAGTTTAGAGAGAAGAGTAATCATTGTTAACATTAAGAAAACCAAAATGTATTCCATCTTGTCATTTCATTGGAGTCTCCAAGCCACTCTCCCCAGATGTATTGTACTGTGCCACAACATGCAGATGATCATTAACGGCGCACTCTCAATGCTTCTTCATCAAGACTTGAGTTAGTAAGTAGTTCCAGGTATATATGTCTACTCTACGACCAAAGGAGCTGAGATTTTAGCATTTGATGAAAAATATTGATATTAAGGTTACTTTCACTTTGATGATATGCCATTTTGTGCTAAAACTAAACCATTGATCCTTTAACCAGAGGATGAAGCCGAGAGGGCAAAATAGCTTAGAAGACAAAGGCATATAAAGAAGATGAGACAGGAAGAGGAATACATTCGAAGACATCAACGGATAATAGATCATACCAGGGAGGTATCAAGACCCAGTTCTCACGCCAATTGCTCAACAGCATCCTGGCTCCTCTGGAGGGGTCTACACACATTTCTACAAAAAAGACAATGATAGCATCAGTTGATGGAGAATGATTTTCATAGCGGCATGAATATAATTTTATTCCCTTGGGTGGGCTCGACTTCTAGGTAAATTTTTAGTGTGGTATACACAAGAGACCGTGCTGTGCGACGTAACGGATTACATGATATGTCATTAGGGGTTTCTGTCCTTCAGCTTCCCTGCTTAAATGTACGCCCACTTGCAGTCTTTCGTTCCTTTTCTTCGTTCTCTGGGCGTGCTCTCCGGAGAACCTGCAGGAAATCGGCTGTGCGTCTACGCATTCTAGAGTGGATGTATGCCTGTGATTGTTAGTACTATAACCGAACACTGAAATTCATTATCTCTTACTTTCGAAGCTTTTATATGGTAGTGGAAGTAATCACGGAAAGTCTGGATATGAGAGATGACTTCGACTCGGCGTTGCTGAGTCAAGTGTCTAGGGAAAAGGACTATATAGGTCAGTTTCGGCATCTCACTTGATAAATAATTGGACCTACCAAATGTAACATAGCCAATTTCGCCATTTCCAGAATCTTTGACGCCCGGTACTCCTTGAAGCTCAAGTGGAGGATCAGTTCTGAACAAAACTTGTGGTGCATTCTGGATGGCCCTCCTCCGTGCATCTACGAATTCCTGGATGAAGACCTTGCCAAAGACTCTGTCTGTTTCTTCTCGGAATATAGTGCTGAAAATCACGGTTACTCTATCGTGGCTAGCCTTAATGTATATGGCCTCCTCATCGCGGTAGTGAATAGCCATCACCTTTCCACCTTCCCTTATACCCTGTGGGGCTTCTTCCGATGTAAACTTCGAAGCCTCCTCTTGTAGTGTGTGAAATTCATCAAACGCGTGTTCAAAGGGGGCTGCCATTGCGTTGCGCTTTAGGAGTGCGACTTTGTGAATTAGTTCATCTCGGGCGTCTAGATCGCGAACTGTCAGCATTTCCCTATAATAGGTATCAATGAAAAGTCACCTTTATCAGCTGGTAAGTTCTCTAGATCAATTTGGACGGAAAAATTGTAGCCATTTTCTGGTTCGACGATATATTGGCCATATTCGCGCTCAAGTACTTGCTGTGCACCATAATTCACAAGTTCATCGTAGCATTTAACTTGAATAGATACCAGTATCTTTGATTTCGACTCAGGAGTCGAGATATGGAAGGTCACGCCATCAAAGTCGGAGACAATTTGGTCAATGTTAACAGCGGGTGCTCTAGACAAGTCAGATATGCGAGTAGTGGTGGCTTTTTACTGACCCGGAGAATCGCTCAGTCAGTATTGACTGGATTAAAACGTTATGGTAATCCAGATGCAGCATCTTGAGATTGATTTGTGAGCCTCTGCAAGTCGTTAAAGCTGTCTTTGCATGCAATTAGCTACGTTGAACTACAAGCACAGATGAAATAGAAGGCTGACGTTGAAAGGCTCCGTAGTGGGGGATAATATTACTAGGCTATAAGTAAACTAGCGTTGGTCCGTTGATAAGCCGATAAGGCGGGTTTGTGCAGCAAAAAAACTACTTTTGTGAGCAGGTTGGGATTGAAGCAACATTGTTTGTGCCAGCATACGAAAATGGTAAAGTCGTATTTGTATGTATATTGCCAACGCATATATGCAATTGCTAATACCCGTGATCCAATAGGAAATATGAGCAAACGAGGACATTCGGGCTCATCACTTCGACTTCGTCCAATGTTGTTTGGACCGCGAATTCGAGCCGTACTGGTTCTGGGCAAGCTGTTACATCTGCCAATGAGGAGGTATTATGTTGGGACTTAAAAAAGGCAGAGCTTCTCAGTAGATGGAAAGATCCAAAATGTAAATGTCAGGTCACTGCTATCGCGCAGAGCATAACAGATCCTGATATATTTGCTGTCGGATACGAAGATGGCAGTGTTAGATTGTGGGACTCAAAAATCGCCACAGTAATCGTCATGTTCAATGGCCATCGTGCGGCAATCACCATTCTTACCTTCGATAAGTCAGGAGTACGCCTAGCTAGCGGATCGAAGGATACAGACTTAATAGTGTGGGATCTGGTTCAGGAAAGAGGGGAGTTTCTTCTTAGGGGACATAAGGACCAGATCACTGGCTTGTATTTCCTAGAGCCTGAGGCTTCGAAGGCTGCTGAAGGAGATGGGGAAATACATTCTGATAGTGCTAGCCCTTTTGGTACCTCAGAGGGTTTTCTTTTGAGCACCGGGAAAGATGCGCTGATTAAGGTGTGGGACCTAGCATCAAAACATTGTATTGAGACCCACGTTGCTCAGACTAACGGCGAATGTTGGGCCTTGGGATTAGCACCTGATGGCAGTGGCTGTATAACCGCAGGCAATGATGGTGAGCTCAAGGTGTGGTCTATAGACACGTCAGGTTTATATACGTTTTCAACGCAGGTCAATAATAGCGGAGATTCTAAATTTTTACACGATCGAGGTGTGGTACATCGCCAAGGCAAAGACAAGGCTCTCGAGATTAGCTTTCATCCCAAACAAGATTACTTTGCTGTTCATGGGTCTGAAAAAGCGATCGAGATATGGAGAATTCGTTCAGAAGCCGAGGTCAAGAGGTCATTGATCCGAAAACGCAAGAGGCGACGAGAGAAACAGGGGCACACAGCTGGCAACGTGGATGGGGATTTCATAGATCAGGATGAAAAGACCGAGGACATATCAAGTGCTGAGATTACAGATTTCTTCGTACCGTACGTGATAGTAAGGACGAAAGGAAAGGTCCGTTCGGTGGATTGGGTGCGAACCAGAAGTTCCAAGTCGATACAACTGCTTGCTGCCACGAATGACAATCAACTCGAAGTCTACAATCTAGAGACAAAAGACAAGAGCAAGAAAACAAGAAGTGATGAAGTACCTGTGTACGAGAGAAGCCTAGCGATTGAGGTTCAAGGCCATAGAGCCGATATACGTGCTCTGGCCCTGAGTTTAGATGATAGAATGCTAGCATCTGCCTCCAATGGCAGTCTTAAGGTCTGGAATGTGCGGACTAGAAGCTGCATACGAAGTTTTGACTGTGGCTACGCATTATGTTGTGCTTTCTTGCCAGGTGACAAGATCGTGGTTGTTGGCACCAAGTCTGGAGAACTGCAGCTGTTTGATGTCGCCTCATCCACGTTGATCGACACCGTTAAAGCGCACGAGGGTGCTGTATGGTCGTTGCAGGTCCATCCTGATGGCCGTTCTCTAGTATCAGGAAGCGCAGACCAACTGGCCAAATTTTGGGATTTCAAAATCGTGCAAGAAGATATTCCTGGCACAAAGCGGACCACTCCCCGGCTACGTCTGGTTCCCGGGAAACAGGCACTGAAGGTTAGTGAACAAATCCTGTGTGTCCGCTTTTCACCAGACGCCAAATTGCTTGCAGTGGCTCTGTTAGACAACACGGTGAAGGTATTCTTTGTTGATTCTTTAAAATTATATCTGAATCTCTACGGCCATAAGCTACCTGTCCTAAGTATGGACATATCCTTTGACAGCAAAAGGATAGTGACTTGCTCTGCGGACAAGAATATCCGATTGTGGGGTCTTGATCATGGCGACTGTCAAAAGGCATTTTTTGGTCATCAAGACACTATCCTCCAAGTAGCCTTTGTACCGCACAATCAGGATGGCAATGGTCACCATTTTTTCAGTGCAAGCAAAGACCGAATGATCAAGTACTGGGATGGTGATAAATTCGAGCAAATTCAACGACTAGATGGTCACCATGGCGAGGTTTGGGCTCTGGCTGTGAGTCGGACTGGTAACTTCATTGTGAGTGCAAGCTTTGACAAGAGCATCCGAGTATGGGAACAGACCGACGAGCAGATCTTCCTTGAAGAAGAGAGGGATAAGGAATTGGAGGAGCTCTACGAAAGTACTCTGACTACCTCTCTCGAGCAGGATCTCGATAAAGAGGCAGAAGTTGGAGACCCAGGAAAACAAACCGTTGAAACTCTCATGGCTGGAGAAAAGATCGCCGAGGCTTTAGAAATTGGTATGGCCGATCTTGAGATAGTCAGAGAGTGGGAGGCAGTAAAGGCTACACAGCCGAATATTGCTCCGCCAGCTCGCAATCCGTTGTTTATGGCCCTTGGTGGCATCAGCGCAGAAACACACGTTTTGAGTGTACTGCAACGGATCCAAGCCGCCGCACTCCAAGACGCTTTGCTTGTACTCTCCTTCTCGATGATTCCGGCATTCTTTACGTTCTTGGATATCTTCGCCACAAGGTCAATGAATATCCCACTGACTTGCCGTATACTGTTCTTTATGATGAAGATCCACCATCGGCAGCTCGTCTCGAGCAAGACTATGCGGCCGATGCTTAGCGACATAAGGGTGAGTTTAACCCTTATTCTCCGTATAGGTCGAATCTATAACCATGTTCTGCTTTCCAAATGATGACAAAACTAATGGAATATTCTTAGGCACATTTACGGCAATCGCTTAACAAGCAGAAGAATGAGATGGGATTCAATCTGGCAGCACTGCGCATTATAAATGCGAAGGTAAAGGTCAGCGAAACCAAGGATTATATTGACGAGACATGGGATGATGGAGAAAAGAGCACACGTAAACGTGGTTTTGTTCAAGTAGCATAGACATGAATCCAAAGCATGAAGAGCAGCGCTGTTTCCTCTGGTAGCTTTGTATGATATCGAGAGGCTACATAAGTCAGGGACGTAGTAAACGCGTCTACAAAATGACTCGACGAACTTGAAGCCGAATCTTTGGGAATGTGTGTTTAGGCTGGTGCTTGGTCAATAGTATTAACGAAACGTAACAAATTCACTTCTAAATATGACAATCAGTTAGCCCTCATTTCCTTCGGTTCCTGGCGCATGGGGTTGGTATCTTGGCAGTGAACCAGTGTATCGCTGCCTCGGCACGACGGTATCGGTAAGTGCAACCTGAACCTAATAATCCAAGACAGCAGCACGGTCGAGATGCCAATCTTCGTAGCACACGACGCTCACTTAAGTCTACAATATATACAATGGCGGGTGTCGTAAGACAACCTATCGATGTTCAGGCGCTAGAGCGATATATCGCTGTGAATGTTCCGGAGATCAAGACTCCCATTGAACTTAAACAGGTGCTGCTCCTGAACTTTTGCGCATGGGAAAACTCTAACCAAGCTTGTAGTTCGGATTCGGTCAATCAAATCCTACATACCAGATAACAGCCAGCGATGGGGTGAAATTTGTCATGCGAAAGAAGCCTCCGGGAAAGCTGGTATCGAAGACGGCGCACCAGGTCGAGCGAGAGTATCAGGTCATACACGCATTATCAGACACCGATGTCCCTGTGCCGAAAGCATATTGCCTCTGCGAAGATGAAAGTATAGTTGGGACGGCGTTCTATATCATGGAGTTTTTAGACGGGAGAATTATCGAGGATGCAGCCTTGCCTGATGTTTCCCCTGCAGATAGAACAGAGATGTCAGTATTTACTCCCAGCATGGTAGACGCTAGACCTAACAGAATATTCAGGTGGCATGATGCGATACGAACGTTGGCTAAGTTTCATCGAGTTGTTCCAAGAGATGTTGGTCTAGAGAACTATGGTCGGCCAACCGGCTTTTACGACCGCCAGGTCAAGACATGGACCACCATACAAAAAGCCCAAGCAGAAACCATTGATATCGAGTCAAAAGTACCTGTAGGAGAAATACCGCACGTCCAAGAGATCCTGGATTTTTTCAAAGACAAGAAGCTACAGCCCAAGGATAGAGGAACTCCAATACACGGCGACTATAAAATCGACAACTTAGTTTTCCATAAAACAGAACCTAGGGTCATTGGTATTTTAGAGTAAGTGGTCTTATTTGATTTAGATATGCCAGCATGCTAATCGAAATCAAAGTTGGGAAATGTCCACCATTGGACACCCTCTCTCCGACCTCACCAACATCCTCACTCCGTACAACATGGCCAAGGATGCCACCTATCCCCAGCTTGCCGCTTTCCAGGAAGGTGTAACTCCTGGCCTCCCCACCAAAGAACAGCTCGTAAAATGGTACAGCGAAGTTGCCGGCTGGGATCCCAGTCCAGATCTCACATGGGGCCTTGCATTTCACTTCTTCCGCGCGACGGCCATTTACCAAGGCATTGCGGCGCGATATGCTGTTAGGCAGGCGAGCAGCGAGAAAGCAAAGTTCAATGGGGAATTGCGGATTCCGATGGGGAAGCTGGCCTGGGAATGTTTGCAGAAGGCGAGAGATCTTGCGAGAGATAAAGCTAAGCTGTAGAAATATCAAATAGGAGTAATGAAATGCCGTCCTGTCATGTTATTAATGTAGATCCAGGTCATTTGAAGAAAAGGGTGATAATACTTGAAGCATCTAAGTAGGCAGATTGGTCCTGAATTGAAGCACTGCAGAGAGTGTTACAGTAAGGAGTCTAGCCTCTTGACCCTCTATACAACATTTTACAATCTCCCCAAGACTATTTACCGTGGCGATGGAAGCTATATAGTCCGTGCTGAACTTGATTTTCATGTCAGCCCATTCTCAAGTTACCATATCTGGTGATCCAAACACAGCTTGGCCACGGCCCATTCCATGCCGGTCGCCCCTGTTAGTTGACATATTTGTGGCTCCAATAGACAGACACAACACGGAGTAAATGGCTTAGTAGTAGCATGATCATTTTTGGTAATAAAAAAAAAGGTGCCCGCTCAACATGAACTAGAGCCTCTCTGGCGCTCGCTACCCTTTCTTCGCTCAAGAAGTTTCTGCATAACAACTTCAACCTCAGAGCACAGGCATCATTGATATTTTATTCAAACCAGCGTTTTTACAGCTATACAATCCTGTCTGCCCTCTCCCCTCTCTATGACGCGATACGAATCATGATTGATCTACAACTTCCATAACTTTTCCCACGAAACCCTCCAAGCCAGCAATTCCCTTCTCGCCTCGTTCAGATCCAGAATACAAGCCCAGCCCGCCACCAGGCATAACCAATACCTGAGATCCCAGCTCTATCCACTCTCTGTTATTCAAAAGCTCAAACGTAACATTAGTAATTCCGTCTGATCCAAAAATTAATGGCGCGGGTTCAGGAGGCTCCTCGTCCACATCATCGAGACCAAAAACATTATCCACGTCATCAATTGTTACTGAACTTGTTCTATCAATTTCGGCATGCGGCTCAAGCCGTAACACTTTTGCCGTTGCCCGAACACTTGCTGGGGTAGGACTATTAGCATATGTCTCCTTGCCTTCGCGATGGAACAACTCACCAATGTAGACAACAACTAGACTACCAGGACTAACAGAATTGATGTCACCATCGTCAAAACAGGCACTGAACCCTGTTGCAGCCTGTAACCCTGTTTCGACCATATGCCGACCTGGAATTGCTACTATCATTCCCTTTTTCAGTCGAGAGAACAAAGCTTCTTCATTCGTGGAGTCGAACACCAAACCAATACTTCCAACTTGGCCAGGGTACAACGTAGGAACAGGAAGTCGCAGGTTCCGACTAGCAAATGAAGGTCAGCCATTATTACTCTTATACTTGGATTTTTGGTACAAATCTGATAATTATGACTTATACCATAGTATTGAAGGTGAGGTGATAATTCATAAAGACTGATCACATACATGCTTGTAATAGTAGCATTGTGCCATTCCCCTTTCGCGACCGAAGCAGCTATGGTGTTGCGTGAATTCATACGAGTCAGGTCTACTGTAGAAGGATGAAAGAGAGTACTCCCGATGCTTGTTGGTGATATATGGAGGCCAGGCTCATCTTGAGAGTCGACTTCTTCCTCCCCCGTCGGAAAAGGGCCAATAACAACAGTACTGCCTGTCAAACACATTTAGTAGACTACCACATGTGATATTTCCGTTGAAGAATTATACTCTATCAAAAGTCAGACAAAGCATACCTATTGAAAATGTACCAAAACGTGAATGACCAGCAACCACAAGTTTCTTGGCAAAGACGTCTTCGATGTGAAATAGACAAGTCGGTTGTTCTGGATTCAGAGCCTGCCCAGTGTAATCATGAGCGGTTGGTGCTGCTGGCACTGGCAGATACTGTAAGAGACAGTGAAGCATGGGAATGCCTCTTCCTTTTGAGGCGCTTGTTAAAATTATCGGAACGATTGACGTAAGGCTGTCTGCTTCCTGTAACGTGCTCACCATCTTCTTCATCTTCTCAACATCACAATCTTGGATATGTCCTAATTGTGAGCCAGCCACAGACTTGTTTTGGTCCGGAGGAAGAACTACTGGAACTCGTCCGGTTGCTTTGATTGCTGACAGGATCTTTGACAGCGTCTGCTTCAAGCTATCCTTGGATGCTAAATCAAGCTTGGTAATCACGATTGCGAGTGGTATATCTAGCTTGAGGCAGAGTTCCAAGTGGGCTTTTGTTAGGTCAATCCCAGCACCAGCCTTCTTTCTGGTTAGCTCTGTATGTATATATAATAACCATTCAGCTAAAGATTGTCTGGGGTTCAAAATGCTGTATTGGAAGCAAAACTCAAGGATATTGCTGCTATACTTCGACTTTCTGTTCTTTACACGACCGAGATAGAGAGGTTGCTTGGCTTCGACCAAATCCAGACCTCAGGCGGTACTCTAACGCAGAAAAGTTTGTCTGGAGATATGGGACAGTGTCAAACAAAAGGAGATCTACGAACCGTTCCTAAAATATCCTGAGCAGAGGAAGTTCCACCCAAGTCGCTTGGTGCATTGTTCGCATCATCAGCTGCAATACATAAGAGCGTCCAATGAGGAGCCCAGCCAATCAAACCTCGAACTGTAGTACGCCTGTACCTAGGATGGCCAGCAGAATCAGAAACAAGCACGAGCCGACCTTGATCTATGGATGCGTGTATATCGTTCCATGAATCAACATTGCTGGATGCAAAGTTGATGGCCTCGCTATTCTTGTAGCCTATAAGGTCTTGGGTAACTGAACTAGTAATCCCGGACTCGATTTCGTGTCTGTGTTTAAGAAGGCTGAGCCGGCTTTTCCCGCGTCCGTTGTCTAGAACCGACGATGTTAGAGTCCCTAGCAGACTGGACTTTCCCGAGGTGGTAGGTCCTGTTAGAGTTATCCTTAACTGCTCGACGGAGTCGGAAGGCTTTGAATGAGATTGAAGTTTTGAATCAATTTTTTGCTTAGGAGAGACGGGCGGTAGTTGACTATCGGTATTATGCACATTTCCAAACCTGAGCTGTCCCTGAGATGACAGGTCTGGGATGATCTTTGCTTCAGCCACCCACAGATCTGCTTGATGCCGTAGGGTTGGGCTTTCACGAGTTGCTCCATTTGACCCGGTGGCCAAGAGCTGCTCTTCGTAGTCCCCTGAACTACCTTCTGCTGGCTCGTGCCATTCGCAATTTCCAACTAGGACCATCTTCACAACATCTACCAGACACCCCAAGCTAGCAGCCATAGCGCGAAGGTTACCTAGACTCTCATCCATCTCATCCTTGGTCAATCCTACTAGAGTGCCATCATCAGAAACTCCAATTTCGTACAGGGCACCTTGGCTCTCTTCGAGTCCTGAAACAAGCTTCGCTGGTCGGGAAGGAGGCTCTAAAGATGCTGTGGCCTCTGGTAGCTTAGGAAGAACAAGCTCGCTAGAGTTAGACGAGTGGTATGGAGATGACTGTTGTAGACGCCAAAGCAATTGGGTACTCAGATGCTCAAGACGATTCTGCCTTCTTTCACTCGAAGGAGCGATCGCCGGGGATTGATGCTTCTTGACGACATGTTCATCACTGCTACAATTTTGATCTTGTGTGGTACTAGAGGCCGTATATGTCCTCCTTGGTCTCAAGAGTAAATGCAGCTTGTATTCTATAGGCCCATCTTGAGGCTCTGCCTCCAGACGAGTCCGGCCATAGTCCGCCAGCAAAGAAGGAGGAGTTTCATTCGCCTGGCTACTTGGCTGTGGCGTGGACGGCTTTGGAGAATCTGACGGAGTCAACCAGGGCGATGACACCCGTTGCTCCGACTCGAATGTGAATAGAGAAGCCATTGATGGCCACCACAATCTTGGTGTCCGCTGACCACTATTTTACACTATCCAGGTGAAATATGCTAACATGCAACAAACTCTGAACATCTACGCTTTCCGCCGTATTAGCTTCCGTTTTATGAGTGAATCTGCCTCTGTATGGAACTGTGGTAATTGTAGAGTCATCTTGGCTGTGGTCGAGTGGTCGGCTCCGGCGCATGTGTTTGTGGAAGTTGAAGAAGGATGGGTTGCTTATGCCTTGGGTTGAGAAGACATGCTGGTTGTTGAGGTATCGATGAAGTTAGAAATGTTAAGAAAGGAACGGAGGAGTGTCTGTAGGATTTAAGTAATAGGGCAGAGGAGCCTGGTCCCAGATGTTGCGAAGGATTTCAGGTACAGTCACAATGGTTCTGCCGTATTAGAAGTGTTGATCCTTAGACAGGCAGGTAGCGTAACCGGTATGACTCAATAGCAGTGGTTGGGTCATCAAATACCTCACATTGTATTCCAAAAAGGAGCCGTTTTAAAATCACGAAGAAATGTATCTTGAAACCTAGGCCCAAAATCAAAGATAACTCGATCAGTAGAGCTACATTAATTGGTGACGAAGAGACAGACAGTAATTTGCGATGCTTGATTGTAGGCTGAGGTGGATGAACTCTTGCACTTTGCCAAGCTATCAAAACGGCAGGCGGTGGTTAAACCATTCGCTCCAGTGATTATGTAATATCTTACTGTATCACGGCTTTGTCCACTCCTCCCATGCTCCATCAGGACGGGACCTCGTTCTAGCACCCATCCACAGGCTAACTTATCGCCACCTGAGCTATCCTAACTAGCAACCCCACCACCGCGCTAACAGGCAGGCATACGAGTATTCTTGGGCGCAGCTGAAACCCCAATTGCCTCCGACCAGTTTCTACTGACTATAATCCACATACTGTAACAAACACTTTAATTCTTCGTCTTCCAACATACACAATTGTCTGCATATATTCAGTTAGATACTATCTGCATTATGGGTTTATTCAGCAAAAAAAAGGGCGGTGATGGGGACGACGACTCTAATCGCTCTGCCCTTTTCGCACGCTCTAAGAACTCATCATCTCCTGCTTCAGCTACCTCGAATCCATATGCTCAAGCTCCAACTCCAGCTGCTTCCAACCCATATGCACAGCAAGCAGTTTCCGACCCTTATGCCCAAGATACCAATAAGTATGCGAATATGCCACCAACAGGATCGGCGGGGCCAGCTCCATACCAACAGGCAAGACAAGGCATCTCCAACGGCCCTGGAGCCGGGGCGCCACGAAATGGGCTTCCAGGAGGGCCGGCTGCTAGTAAAGGCGGTTATGGCTCTGAGAAATACGGCACACGAGGCGGTGGGTACGGCGCCAGTAGGTACGAGGAAGATTCTGGATCTGCTGGGTCAAAATATGGCCGACCAGGAGGATATGGTGGTTTTGGAAGTAGCACCACAAGTGATGCCGCAGCGGATGACAATCGGGAGGCATTGTTTGGAGGGGTGAAGAAGACTACTCCTGGACAAAGACCAGGTGCCAACTATGGTGCACCTTCAGATGATGCCAGCAGCACATCAGGAGGATATGGGGCATATGGCGATAGACAATTGACCGCTGAGGAAGAGGTGCGTATCTTGTCCAATGCGCCTTGATTTGCACAACGACATATACGCAGTGCTGATGTTGACAATAGGAAGAGGAAGATGTCGCAGCTACAAAGCAACAAATTCGCGAATTGAAGCGGCAGGATGTTTCTTCTACTCGGAATGCGTTGCGAATAGCTGAACAAGCAGAGGAAAGCGGAAGAGCAACACTGGTATGCCAACTGCAAAAAAGATAATCTACAGAACTAATATAGTTTGCAGGCTAGGCTTGGGGCTCAAGGAGAACGGATACACAACACTGAAAAGAATTTAGACCTTGCTGCCAATCATAACAGAATTGCCGAGGAAAGGGCGAAGGAGCTGAAGACACTTAATAGGTCAATGTTCGCGGTTCACGTTGCCAATCCATTTACAGCTTCTTCTAGGCGAGAAGCTAGGGATCAAGAAATCATTGAGAAGCATCGAATAGAACGAGAACAGCGTGAAGCAACAAGACAAAACGCGTTCGCATCGCAACAGCGAATGGAAGGCGCCTTCAAAGGTCTACAGCCTGGAGATGCAGGCTATCGAGCACCAATGAACAAGACTAGCCTTGCTGAGCGATCAAAGTACCAATTTGAAGCTGACTCTGAGGACGAGGAGATGGAGAATGAGATTGATCACGTAAAACTCCCAAGAACATTGATAAGATGACTATAACTAATAATTTCCTCAGAATCTTGATATGCTAAGTGGAGCTGCCGGACGTCTGAATCTGTTGGCCAGAGCTACAGGCAAAGAAGTAGAGGAGCAAAACAAGCACATTGATAATATCGTCAGAAAGGTAAGCTGATTCAGATGGGTCAATCTAGTCTTCGCTAACACTTATTATAGACGGATCGTGTTGATGAGCAAATTGTCATGAACAGAGCAAGATTGGACCGTATCCATTAGACATTTCGAGTGGAACTTTCACGGGGTTGAGAGCATAAATCATCATCGGTGGAGTTTCTATTTGAGCGTGCATTATCTAAGAATTTGAGAACTGATTCCCCATAAAACAATTTCTATTCACTCTAAGTCGTGATCCATATAAGGACCAGAACCTGGGTTTTAAAATGCGCACGGCACGGCTCATAATTATGCTGCCATCCATTTTGGAGCAGATGTATCAAAATTCTCACCCGGTGTAGAAGAGAAGATATTACCTCAAGCCAGTTATGCATACCAAGTATACATAATAGAATCGTATATCTGTGACATCATAACTGTGCTGTTGTAGTACTTTCTTCCACACACTAGCCCCATATCCCCTGTCAGAATAACCTCAAACACTAACGCTGGCTGCCGCCGCAGCACTGATTGACATCATCCTTGTAAGCCGCCTTCTTTTCCAGGTTAAATTCCTTATCTCACCTTGCAAACATATCGTCTTCCGAACTCACCAAAAAGGCGGAAGCTATTAACAACGATCAACCCCAAAATGCTTGGTCTCTTATAAAAATGGGACAGCGAAGCAGTCGCCTCAACCAGGGAGGGGAGCGACAACACCTGCTACCACTTTTGGATCCCGAAGAAGTCAACAGTCAGATTGATCATGATGGATGCTTTCCACCGCATAGAATCGATGATGTCTGTCCGGCCAATCCCTGGCCTGATTTGCCTGTTTATGCAACTATCCATCGGGTACGGAAAGATGTCATTGAAGCTATAGGTCATTGATCCAGGTTGGTGATAGAAGTGGACTTATCGCTGACAGGGAATAGATGACCCTTATAGCCAAGAACAACTTAGAGATCCCCGAATGAATATCTCTATTGTGAGGCCTTTGGTTGACAAATATTATGAGATGAATGACGTTTCCATCAGTAAGCCTTTCTTATATTGTTGACAATGAGATATCGCGCAAACGCATAAGTCTTTTACTTAATCTTGTACATAACTTACCACCCCTGTTTCCGACTTGCCACCTTTCTCATTACTGCTTTTTCATAGGACTCTATCCTCATATTTACCGGGGAAGAGACTGAGCCTATCAGAAATCCTATATCCTCTATCCCTTATCCTTCTTGAAAACTGCTGACGAATCTTGAGTTTACTGTCTACTCGTGAACAGAACTCAGTGAGTACCACAAGCCTTAGCAGCATCCTTCGGCTTCTACACTTCAAAGAGTTGTCCTTGGTCAACTGCTTACGGCGTCATTCTATAGATTCCTGCGGGAACAACTCACTCAGCCACACCAGCAAAGTGTTTGCACAACACGTGCTCATCTGTGCGAACTGATTGCAAATCGCGTCTTGCGCCGTGTCCAGTAAGTCATATAAATAGCTTAGCAGGCACAGAAGCTGTGATATCCTTTATTCCTTCCTGTTATCTCAAAGCCACCTTCATCTGCGCTCTATCATAGACTTACTTACCGTGACTTTACAACAGCGAGGATAATCAGGGACCTCAGGGTCTGCTACGCTTGGCTCAAATACTTGTTGGCGGCTTTGATCCTTTCCAAGGTGCTCCAGAAGAGGTCATCCAGGAATATAGTAACCTTGCCTGGACGCTTAACACTCAAACTGGCTATAAAAGAAAACTTCCTGCACTTGAAATAGCTATTATATCTGAGAGCAAGTCATTCCTCAGCACCTCAGCATGTCAGCGGGTGGTGAACGCAATCTACGAGGGAAGAGTGGTATACACTCCGACGACGTTTATGGATAGTAAGTACCTCATTTCTTGTGCTTTCGTATCTTATACCCCCTCCCTAAAGTGTATCAAATACCTAACGCGAATTCGAATCTGCAATGAGTAGTTCTCCCTGATCACTACAAGATGAAGCCCATATCTCTGTATAATCCTCGGAAAGCACCTCTACTCAATCAATATCGCCTTATTGTTCCAAGGACAAGAAATATACTAGAAATCATGCAATTCGTTATACTTCTAGCCCTCTTCCTCTTCATTATGGAGGAGCGTGATCCCAGCATGTTGTCAGTCAGAGAGATAGTCTTTATTGTATATACTTCTGGCTGGATTTTGGATCAGGTAATTTTTTCTTAAGAATGGTTTATGGGACATAGCTAACTATTTTCTTTAGTTTGCTTGTATCCTCGAGCATGGTAATTCCCCATTTTACTTTGTTTCGTACTTTACCTCTAAACTCTGAGTAGGATGGCACGTTTACACGCAAAATCTCTGGTCCTTCCTGGACGTGACTTTCTCATTCATCTTCGGAGTCTACCTGGTCTTGCGCATCCATGGCTGGCGAACTGAAAGCGAGAAATATGGTGTTCAAGCAATGGATGTCTTGGCCATGGGAGCCCCCTTGATTGTTCCTCGCCTTGCGTTCAATCTACTGTCTGAGAATATGTTGTTCATTTCCCTTCGCGAGATGATGCGAGACTTCACAGTTCTGACTGGGTTGGCAGTATGGTAAGTCAATTTATTGCTTATTGTCTCTCCCAGTCATATCTTTTGTTTCTTGAGGTGTTTAATAAAATTATTTCAGGTGTTTCGCAGGCTTCCTTCTCTCCATGACCTGGCTCAGTGACGGCGACCACCACCCCATAACCATTAGCAAATGGATGCTCTGGATCTGGTTCGGGCTCGATGGCTCTGGAATTCAGCGCTCAACCGAGTTCCATCCAATTCTGGGGCCCGTCCTCATGGTGACCTTTACCTTCCTCGGAAACACCCTCTTCCTTACCATCCTGGTCTCAATGCTCAGCACCACCTTTTCCAACATGTACGTTTTATTGAAATCTGAATACTCAACTTCGTAGGCGATCAGGGAGCTTTAGAGCTGCCTCAGGAGCCACACCTTTTAGATTCTGGCTTCGAAGATAGCTCCAATGCTTTTGGGCTTCTACAAATATAAGAAATAATGGAGGGCTAACTCCGTGAACAGCGTCAGCAACGCTACAGCCGAAATTCAATTCCGCCGCGCAGTGCTCACGCTCGAGGGCGTTAAGTCCGACGCGATCTTCGCATACCAGCCGCCGTTCAACATTCTTGCGCTCCTTGTTCTACTCCCCCTAAAACACATACTCACTCCTCGCTGGTTTCATAAAATAAACGTTGCTGCTGTCAGAACTCTGAATGCACCGTTGCTGCTGATTATAGGGCTTGTGGAGAGGAGAGTCTTATGGAGAGGCCGGAGGAGTAGGGAGGAGGAACTCCCCAAGGCAAGGGCTAGTAGAGTGGGACTTTGGGATTTCAAGAGGGGTTTCTCTGCGCATGGCGATATTCAGGCGGTATTTGATGCTGAGCCACCACAGCAGGTCGAAGACCAGATTCAGGACGAAAACGACCTTGAGCCGCAGGTGATAGAGGGCGTGGTTTCGAGAGAACTGGAAGTTGGAGAGGAGGAACAGGAGTATGAGGTATGTTCTTATTTTTATTCTCATCTTTTTGTGGCAAGCTATTTATGTACGTCTTCTTTAATGAGGAATTGATCGTGTAACATGCTAATGAATATGCATAGCGAGAGGGACAGCCGGGGAAGGTTGGTGGGAGGCTAAATAGACGTGACTCGGTCTTCCCATGGGGTCTCCCGGAGCGGTCTGAAAGTAGCAGTAGCAGCAGCGGCGATGAGACCGAAGCTGAGCATCATGAACATGTAAAGTCTCGACTGGAGGAACTGGAGAAGTCGAATAAAAGGATGGAAGAAATGTTGGCGAGATTATGCGCTGGGTTGGAGCTTTCGAGCAGAGCACCATCTAGAGATGAAACTACAGGTTTACAGGATCTCGATAGAAGTACAACTGGTGATCTAGAAGATTGAGCAATCGGCACAAGGTATAACAATTTTATAACTCACAAAAGGGCCAACACAGTGAAGCCTCTTAGTTATGATTTATACAAGTGTTCAATTGGGTATATAGGATCCTATTAGGATATTGTTGCAAATGGGTATAAAACATGCCAAAGCGATAGCAAAACACTTTTCCTGACGAAGCATGCCTAATACCTAATCTACCGCATATCTCTCGTCCTATCCGACTAAACTTCCATCTTTAGCCCTAATCCTAAGCACCAACTAATGCACTCTCGATCCAGTTTGCCTGAATCGCGCTGACCTTTTTGCCATAGCTCTTTGCCGTGAACACATGTTCCAAGAACATGATAGCCTCCAACTTCTTTCCGTAGAGCACACTTGAAGGATGGATGTGGATTGGGTTCCTTCCGAGAGTGGTCACGAATTGACCATTTTCTCCAATCATAGCGGTTTTCGACACGAAAGCTTTAACAAATGTTTTCAGAAGCATGTCTTCCTTGTCTGGAGACAGTTCTACGAAAGGCTCGTTGTCATGTGGGAGATCCTTGGAGAGAAGTTTCTGCTGCTGGCATTGGCGACGAAGCTGACTACGAATCCTCAAGGCCATATTCAAGGCCCGCAGGTTAATAAAATGCTTCCTACACCAATCTAAACGATTTCCATCTTCTTGTATGAATTTACGGATGGTAGTCAGATAGGTCAAGATATCTCCTTTTGCATGTTGAATGAGCTTGCGATTTTCTTCCAAGTTGAGCTGGTCTTCTTCAGATTTAGCTTGGAAGTAGATTTCGGCATCGGAAGTAATGCATGCGATGATATCAATAGCCTCCAGTAGACAACCGTCTTTAGCAGCTTCAACAATGACCCGTCCATAAGCGGCGGGAAGAGGATACTCAGCCATCTTCCGGCCAGCATCGGTCAGCACACCATGATCATCAATAGCGCCCATAACATGAAGCTGTAGAAGTGCCTTCTCCATTGCGATAACGTCTGGCCTATCCATAAGCGGGAAACTGAGGATATCATCGACCCCACGAGCTTTCATCTTTAAGACTGCCTCAATAACATCGCATCGCATAATCTCTGGCTTCTCATCTTGCTCAAACTTTGCTTCATCTTTGGCTGTGTAAAGCTTGATACATTTACCGGGAACCTCACGACCCGCTCGGCCCATTCTTTGAATCGCAGATACCATAGAGATGGGTCTTGATAAAAGGGATTCCATGCCGAGACGCGGGCGATATTGCTTGACTTTGGATTTACCGCAATCGATGACAATATGCACTCCGGATACCGTGACGGATGTTTCGGCGATGTTCGTAGCGAGAACGACCTTGCGGGTGTGCTTCTCCCTGAGTTTCTCGAACGCCTCCTGTTGTGCAGACGCTGGTAAAGATCCGTACAAGGGCAGCACTTTCAGGCGAGGAAGATGAGGCTTGAGCTTGGAGGCCCATTCCTCCAACTGACTCTTCAGTGTCTCAATCTCTTCTTGCCCGGTGAGGAAACATAGAATATCTCCAGGCAGTGGCTCAACGACATGGAGCCGGAGGACTGTCCGCAGCATATTGTCGAGATAGTCAAGGGTGGGCTTTTCATCATACCACACCCCGACTTCATACTGTCTACCCTTGACAAACAATGTTGCAACGCCATTCTTAGCAACTGGGTTATCCAAGCTTGAAACAGAACTGCTATCACCAACTCCGTCATCGCCCGAGGAACTTGATCCATCTAGCTCTGAATCATATTCACTGGTTTTAGGAGACTCATCATCTTCGAGTGAGGCATCGGCACGTTCTTCTAAGCCCGAATCTTCGTCCAACTTTTCACTTGCAGCTACTTCCTCCTGGTGGCTGCCATGTTTCCTCGTGGCATTGCCGTTTCTACATTTATCATCCTTGGCTGTGATATAATACTCAATTTGTTTTCCGTCGGGTGATTCTGGTGAGCTTTTGATTCCCGACCACGACGAGTATGTTTCGTTTGAGGACGCTGGTGAGGGTCCATCTGCATCTTGTTCGGTGCCTTCCCGCCCCCCAATCTTCTTCGGAGTGACTTCCGATTCAGCTTCATTCTTGGTGGCATTCTTCGCATCCTTATTTTTCTTCCTCCTCTCTTCAGCCTTTATCATATGCTTCGCAAGCGTCTTTCCATGATTCTCGCCAGGGTTGTAGTCGGGCATAGATTCTGGCTTAGCAAAGAAAGCCTCAAGACCTCCGAGGTCTAAAGTGGCACTCATAATAATCACCTTCAATGAAATTCCACCACGGCCTTTTTTATCTCCATGGAGGAGTAACCGAAGAAATCCAGCAATCAGATCCACATCGACACTTCGCTCGTGAATTTCATCAACAATTACGGCGCTGTATTGCCGTAAATGAGGATCTTTAAGCATTTCTTGTAGTAACATTCCCTCGGTGAGAAATTTGATTTGAGTTCCTTTGGGTATAACAGTGTCGAATCGGACAGCATATCCAACCTTTCCATACTTTGTACTGTTGTCCAAGGAACAGCCCATCTCTTTTGCAACACGACGGGCGAGAGACGTAGCTGCTACTCTTCGCGGTTGGGTGATAGCGATCATTCCCCCAACTTTTATGTCCTCCTCTTTTCCATCTTTATTTATGATCTTAACTGACTCTCTTCTGCACCATGGCTCTGTATACAGGAACTGTGGGGTTTGCGTACTCTTTCCTGAGCCAGTTTCACCTCTGAGAAGTAGAACATCGTTATGTCGCAGCATATGGCGAATATCTATCTTCTTTGAGGCAATAGGAAGCTCCTGGCGAGATTTTTTCAAGGAGTCGGCAATTTTAGTGAGAGCTTGCTGGTTATGTACTTGACTATGTTGCTGCTTGCCTCCATGTGTGGTGTGATCCCTCAACCTGTTCTGCGCAGTCCCATTGTTCTTCAGCTTCGAGGGCACATTTACTGAATTCAAGGCTGTGGTTGTGCCGTTGAGTAATGTGTTTCGTGGAGAGAGAGGACTAAAGCCAGTCTTTTGCTTCTTTGATTTCGGAAGCTGAGATCTTGAATCGTGCTCGCGAGCTAGGGCATTGATCTTCCTGTCTGGGCTACCATCTCTTGATCGCTTCTTTCCACCTTTTATTTGGCCTTGCTGCGATTGTAGCTTTGTGCTGTTTGGGTTGTGTTCGGAATGTGTTTGTCGGTGTTGTTTGTTCGTTTGAAGCTCCTCCTCGTCCGCAAATTTGGTATGAACCTTCTCAGGCATCGTGACTGTATCTGTTATATGACTTGTATGACAGAAGTAAACCAAGTTGCGCTGAGGCAGGATCTGGGAAGATTGGCTACAAAAGTCCACAGTTGCACCTGGGGGCGTTAGTATTGTGATCGAGTATCAGTTGTATTTTTTTTCTGCCGTTGCCAAAGACCCCTGCGAAAGTAGAATTCTAGCAAGGCGGTGACCTTATCGCAGAGTGAATACGCTAAGATAAGAGCCTCTTAAGCCTTTCGAACCCCTCCATCTGGCAAAACCCCGCCTTGAGCACACCATCGCTCAATGCTATTGTATCATTTAAGCGACCGAGCGGCGATAGTGCCGTGTTAGGAATTGCATTCAAAGCTCCAGAATTGTGTGATACCGTTTGGGCGGAAAATATAAAGGTGATAGCGTCATTTTTCCTTGCTTCTTTTTCTACTGTATATATATTTGCCCTGTATTTGTACAAGTAAAAGCTCACTTTTATATTCCCATTTTCCCAAATACACAATGGCGCCTTCACTGCTTGATACTCAACCTGCGGCTCCTCATGAGCTCTCTAATCCCACTCATGTTACAGTTGACAGAAAGATCTTCCCAGACGGTATTAAAACTTCTGGTCAACACCCTCCTCTATACGATCAGCTAAAACCATATTCCGAATTCCCCAGAGAGATCAGTGGAGAAACTGTCTGGAAAGCGGAGGATTATGCGAACAATTCGGAACGTTGGGTTCATGTCTTTAATGATGAGGAGATTGCAGAACTCAGTGATGCCGCCGATAAATTTCTGGCAGATGGCACGCCTTTGACTGGCATTTCACAAGTAAGGTAAAAAGGTCAGTGTGCCTAATTGCTTTGCTGATTGCTTCCAGTCAAACCTTCCTTTGCCGAAGCTGTCAAAGTTGCTGGCATCAATTCGTTCCGAGATACTCAATGGCAAGGGATTCATACTCTTCAAAGGCTTTCCCGTTGAGAAATGGGGTAACCACAAGTCGGCAGTTGCATACATGGGCCTCGGAACATATTTAGGTTACTTTGTTAGTCAGAATGGACGGGGACATGTATTGGGACATGTGAAGGACTTAGGCGATGATGCGACACAAATTGATAAAGTGAGAATATACAGAACGAATGCTAGGTAACAGATTCTATCATGAATTGTAGAACTCATCGCTAATAACGCCAGGCAATTTTTCCATGCAGATGATTCTGATATCGTTGGTCTCCTTTGTATCGCACGAGCCTTAGAAGGAGGCGAATCAGATATCGTCTCGTCCCATCACGTCTGGAACACCCTGCAAAAAGAACGCCCAGATGTAGCAGAGACCCTGACCAAGCCCATATGGTACTTCGACCGCAAAGGAGAAGTCAGCGAGGGCGAGGAACCATATATCAAGACTTCAGTTTTCTACCTCGAGAAAGGAGCTAACGGAAGGCTATACTCCAAATGGGATCCATACTATGTCAAGTCTCTCACCCGCTTCTCTGATGCCGGCATCATCCCACCCCTTTCACAAGAACAACAAGAGGCTGCCAAGGTGTTGGAGGAGACGTGCCACCGCTTGAGACTGCACATGATTCTCGAGATCGGAGACATCCAATTTTTATCCAACGAGCATGTTCTTCATGCTCGTACAGCATACAAGGATCACGCCCCTCCAGCACCAAGAAGACATCTGATGAGATTGTGGCTCGCCACACCTGAGAGCGAAGGGGGATGGAAATTGCCGTTCCATGATTCGGCCGAGAAGAAGCGAGGTGGAATCCAGGTCAACAACAACGCACCAGTTGCACCGCTGGATGCAGAATAGATGTATATAGCCAGTTGCACGTTTTGTTGCCGAATAGTTGTACGCATATCTTCGTGAAGTCAAAATTCACAATATCTTACTTCTATCTTTCATTGTACGCAGCATGTGAACTTGAACCCTGGCTCGTCTGTGAGGTAGTGGTGTTAGCTTTCTCTTAAATGTAGAATAGTGTCCCTAAATACGCAACCACAACTAGAAACATAAGAGGACTTACTCGTCCCCGGCCATCCACCCAAGATAAAGCCCCTCCGAACCTTCTCAACCATCCTCATACGATTATAGTCGTAATCACCATAAAGGCCATGCCATGGACAGTGTTTCCTAGAGGACATGACACGTTTGGAACCGTGTCTCAAGTAGTCATCTTTGAAGGTAGTGCAGTTGTCAAAGCCTTTACCTGGACCGCAGGATTGGGTGACTGGGAGGTATCAGAGCTAGAAGGTGATCAAAGGAGAGCAAGGAGGATTGATAAAGGGACGAAGAGGAGAGGGAACAAACCAGCCAGCCATTGGTGGGTGCAATTTACAGACTTGTAGTGGGTGGTATAGCACATTTTATCAATGACACGCTGCCTGTGTGCCGAGATATGTTGAAGATTGCGAAGATAGTGGAGTTTTTTTGGGACTGGACGAGATTTAGTAGGATAGAAGATTTTCGACGTTTGTGTATGGCTTAGTAGGTTAGTAGGCTGCCATAAGAAAGATTATGGAGAGTGGTTTTTTTATGTTGTGAGACTTATTTCATTGTGCACCATCTGTCTGACATATTCATACTATTGCGATGGTGATACATACCTAAATAGGAAGGACTCTCCCTTGTGGAAAGGCCATTAGTCAAATCGTAAACTCTAAAAACAATCATGATCCCTCAAGGTATCAAACGCTTGCTGATACTCACAGACGCTGAACTAGAATTGCAAAGGCTCATGATTTATTTCAAGTCTCGTGATGGGACTTTATATCTGAGCCACAACCAAGCCAAGAGGACTTCCCGCTATGGGACCCATTACCAAAACTATTCCATAAAGGCTCCAGCATCCTCTCTCTCCTCGTTTTCTACCTAGATTGGTATACCGGCCATCATGTTCGCTGAGAGCTACCCATGTGTTAGACAAAATAGCAGTTGCACTATCATCAAGTAGAACCAATCTCCCGCAAATGAGTCTCCGCCTTCAATGTTGCAAAGCAGGTACAGCGGAATAAAGACGCGTGCGGCCGAAAACGTGACTAATAGATACAGCCGACGTATCAGATTCCCATTGTAAGGAACTGCAAACGATCCTACAGAATCTCCTATATTCCATAAAATAATAGTCAGAGGTATAAATGCCCCTCGTCTCAGCAGAGTGGGCACATTATCTTCTGGAACCACGGAAATTATTTCGCTTACGTATACGAGAGAGACCGACGAAATGCACAAGCACAGGAAGTTCGCACTCGCTGGCCATTTCAATCTTCTTCACATAGCTGATAGTGAGTAAGTGTTATGCTCGTACTTGCCCATCAGTCTTTTGCTCGCGAGATCATGAAGGATGAGAAGAGATATGACGCCGAGCAAGAGTCCAGTGCCAAAATAGAGCACGACTAGTATCGGTAACCTTTTTTCCGCATTCGCTCCCTCGCCAAAGTATAAGGATGGAGATGTAATGGCAGCTAGTATCTCTATCTACTGTTAGAATGCGACTGTCAATCAAGGCCCAAACTTACCGATCACTGATGGCATGAGTGCCGCAACCGCTTCTCTACTCATAATAACTAGACCATATTCGGTTCTTCCAAATTCGGCTACAAAGGTAAATGCCGGCTGCTGACTGGGTGTATCCGCGGTAGCAGTGATACTAACCAGAATGAGTAAACAAATTGAAGTATACTTCGCACCCTATATTCGTAACAGAAAACGACAAAGCTAACGTCACTGTTATGTAGGCTACGAGAGTAAGTCTGAGAATGTTGACATAGGACGTGTGATGTTTGTTTTTATACATAAGACCACCTATCACCAAGGAAATGGTCAGGACGAAAATAATAAGATTGTAAGCCTAGAAATTTCGCAGAATCCAGAAACTAGGTTGAAATCGATGTTGGAAATATGGAACTGCTTAAAGGATTATAGACCATGTCCACACTATAGACATGCCAATAGTAAAAAAGCCGCTGAAGGTTATCCAATTGAATTTTTCTGAGGGCAGGGTGTTTGTTGCGATGAAGGGATCATTTTCGTCCTCGTAAGACGACTCATCTATGATGGGAGCTGAGGCCATGTCCCTAGCAGCCTTGTATATAGAACCGTTATAATATTTGTCCATGATTGGAAGAGCGAGAGGCCGAAGGAAGTTGCGATGGAGATGCTCTTGAGGCTGATTGACCATTAATTTTGATTCTGCTTCAACTCGTTTAGTGAGCAATGACAGGTGAATGCTAGTATGTGTGTTATATACTGCCAGCCCCTGGAATTTATATTTTACATATATACAATGTGATTTCGTCATTATTGTTCTTCCTCCGAATCTCTATTTCGTATAGCTTGCATAAGTTCATACATTTGTCCTATTTGCTGATCTATAAATACTTTAGTAGATACTTTTTCACCGTATCAAGTATGGCAGCAGTACCACTCATCTTATCAACCTTTCCTGGATCGATTTTTTCTCCAATCCACGATTCTCCCTCGAGCTTTTGTGCATACATCTGCCATTCTGTCAAAAAGCCTATCTATAGAATGATCAGTCTAGAAGTACATTGATAATTAGACCATATCATACAATGTGTACTGGGTTCTCTACATTCCGATGAGCTCGGAACTCGCTTTTAATATATTCGTCACCAAGTAGCTTCATCTCTCTGGGTAGTTTTCTATGGGCACGTAGTAACCGTCTGTATAAAGGAATTGGAGGCAGTAGAGCCATAGGTTCAGGCCGAAAACCCCTTCCTGTCCCTGCAGATGTTGCAGTAGCCATGAGAGAGCGTGGATGTATCCTCATTGTCTTGGTTACTGTTGTTGAAGGATGAGGGCTGGGATGGAAGTTGAGCCTCAGCGCAAGGTGTCGTCGATAGGACTTGGCAACACCTGCCCAAAAAGCAAGTTTCAGCCTCGTCGCTAGCAACCTCATCAGAAGCCAAATCACAACAATGCTACCTACGCCTTCGACTTCTCATGTGGCGTTCGAAAGAATCTATGAGCCAGCCGAAGACTCCTATCTGCTCCTCGATACACTTTCCGCCCAAAATGAGAAGGCATTCCTGAGTGAGCGCTTCAACTATAACACCGGAACCATGGGACAGCATTCTCCTACACCCGTCGTCTTTGAAATTGGAACTGGCTCTGGGGTAGTCATTGCTTTCCTACATGCCTTCGCTGAGGCTATCTTTGGAAGGGCGGATATTATCACATCTGGTGTGGACGTGAATAGCTATGCATGTAAAGCCACCGAAGAAACCGTAAAAGTTGCAGAAAAAGATCAGACTACTCAGGCAGAGTCACATGGGTTCTACCTAGGGAACACTTTGGCAGATCTGACAAGCTGCTTAAAATCTGGAGCAGTCGATGTTCTAGTATTCAACCCCCCTTACGTGCCGACTCCTGAACTACCAGCCTTACCTGCAATTTCAGAGAAACTGGAGCAACCTTCATATGAAGATGACTCCCATTTGTTATCTCTGTCTTATGCTGGAGGAGCAGACGGAATGGAGACGACTAATCGCTTATTTGATGATATACCTAGAGTCCTGAGTGAAGATCGAGGATGTGCATACATTCTACTTTGCGCTCAGAACAACCCGACGGAGGTGAAGGAGAGAATTAGAAACTGGGGCACAGAATGGATGGCAGAAACAGTAGGATCGAGTGGCAAAAAGGCAGGCTGGGAAAAGCTGCAGATCATAAGGATTTGGCGCGTGGAGAAAATCACAAATAGTAATTTGAGAGCTTCCGCGTAACTGATTTTGCGTGTCGTGAAATATCCATTGATCTGATTTTATACCCACAACGCCCCAAAAGAACCACGTTGTATGTAGCCATTCTGTTCTTTAGTAACTGCACAAGCACTGTTGCCCCAGAAAGTAGTTCTTCCGTCCCATAACCTGAACCCTTCCTCAAAACCGCCTAGAACCCTCTCCCACCACCACGTCCACGACCGCCTCGGAAACCTCCACGGCCTCTTGGTCCACCACGTCCTCGAGATCCGCCACGTCCACCGCGATCTCCAGTGGCCTCTTTTCTTGCCTTATTCTTGGGCTTTGGTGCGTCATCGATCAACAGCGTGTCTAAAGGTAGTGAATCAGGAAGGATGAAGTATCTAATTGTCGAGCCGCGGAGATTGATGGTGTCGAGGGAGACTGGGTCGCGACCACGTTGCGTCATTTTTACTGTGCGTAGAGCTGTATTCATTTGAGGAGATACAGATGTGATTGTGCCATGAATAATTGTGCCTTTTGAGCCATTAGCATATGTCTATCAGAAATAGGGAGAACATAACTACCATTCTTCAGTTCAATGGTGACCGTTTCATTTGCACATTTCATCAAGAACCTACCAGGGGCACAAGAGTCAGTGAGAAGTTTTGCGCGGGAGCCTTGAAAGTAATTGCTCAGCTTTGCCAAATACAAAGGCACGACGTGGGAAAGCTTACCTAACGAGCTTCATTGTAAAGACTTCAGGTCCTTCAAATCTCCAGAATTAATATCTGCACTTATTATCAAGCTTGATGGTAGGTGCGAGATTCTTAAACTGCCCCTGGTGGTTTCGATCCCCGACATTGAGCAATGCGATAGATTTAGTTATAATCACGTGATCAATAACAAGGCTGAAACTGAATGGCTGCTCTGGTGGCTCTGTGGAAAGGACCGTATATGCAAGATGGTGCATACGCTGTTAAGTTAGTACAGATCTGCCTCGGTTCCTAAGCCCGTATCTCTATAAGAAGATGAAAACCGTATACTAGAATGCAGGTTACACGAGTTGAAGTTGTCCTTCCCAGAAAATCAATTCTATTCATAATCTCTATCACTGCCTTTGGGTATAAATGAAGCATGGATCCTTCCATATCATTTCATGATATCTATCTATCTTTATCGGTCTCATTGTTATCAGACAGCTTCTCCCACTCATCCTCTGTACTGATCTCGGAATGTGGTGCTCCTCTATCTTTAAGCTCTCCCTTCGGCTCGAACACTTCAACTACTTTATTGCCAGCTTGCCCTGCTATGATGGTCTCTGCCTCCGTCTCTGTATCGTCATCCTGTTGGCCCTGTATTTGAAGCCGCTTCTTCTCTTCCTCCAGCCTCTGTTGCAGCTTGAGCTCTGCGACAAACCAGTTGATCGCCCACCATAGCCCCGCGCACAAGAATGATAGAATGGCAAAGTGTATGCTATATGTCGCAACCAGGAGAAAGGCGAGAACCACTTGGAGGCCTGCGAAGGCTACATTTGTGGCAATAAGGAGGGACGATGTGGGACCGGGAGTGAAGATAGATTGGAAAAGATCTGTGATGAAGGCTGACATATTTCTTAATTCGAGGACAACTTAGCAGTATTCGTGACTTGATAGTTTGTTGTTTGCGACTATAAGGAGTCAGAACTGGGTGTGGTCAATAAATAGGGAAACAGTGACAGCAATACCGTTCCCGAAAAGACCACGATTGCCGCAAAATCTGAACGGCCAGATAAACCTCAAATTATAGCATGTATTGATGCCTGGGAAGCGTCTGAAGGATAGCGTGTGTTTATGCTGATTTTGTCGTTATGTTGATTGATCATTGCGACCATGTAGACAGTATTCTTCCTGTAGTGAGGCTGCCTGCTACCTTACTGGCGCGCTCTGCCTGAAATCGGAACAGAGCAGATCGCCTCATCAAATTCAAACATCTGTGATATCACCATCAATGTTAAATCCATCGCCTTCAAATATCACAGCAGCATATAATTCTTCTAGATAAGCTGCATAGAAGAAGACACAACGCTCTTCTTACAAAAGCCTCGCGCTCCAGAACACTCAAAATATACCAGGGCAAGATGACGAAGTCTTAACAAGCACAATCAGGATGATCTCGTTAGATCACTGCTATTTGGTTAACGCAAATATTTCAGTGAGTTTGAAAATAGGGTATAATGGCGATATTATGGTTTGCTCTAGAGCCAGTGCTCAATGATAATACTATTTTTTAGTTGAAAAGCACTTTTCACAACTTTGATTTATTTTTTGGCTTCCAGTTACGCATCAGATTTGAGTACCTCGAGGCTAGCTAGTACATGACTGAGAGGAAGCAATGCTGTAGCTATCATTGGAAAGTCACATTAAGCATTAAGTATATCATCAATCGAGGGACCTGCAAATTTCTGCCTCGGGTAATATGTAAATGGCGAAGAACTCCGGATCGGAGGCTTCAGTCTGCCTGCCAAGCAGATTGGTGTCTACTCTGTATTGTATTGTGGGCCCCTTGGGCAGTTCCCAAATGTTGAGGCAAATCATTTCAACATGCTCATTATGCCCAGAATTTGTGTTCGTGGAATGCAGTGCCCAAGTAATGCAAGGCAAGACCTCGAAACGCCCAGTTTATACTACATTGGATAGAGTCGAAGCGGGATACCGGCAAATCAGTATTTACTGGTGTAAGCCAGTAGCTGACTATCGCATGATAATGTTGTCTCGAGATTTGAGCATGCGCGACAACAAGCCGGAATTCCGAGTTGAAATTGTGTTCTTAAGCAGTAGACTTCGGCTCTGTAGGAGCTCTGTGAGCATCATCTTGAATCTCCCCAATGGCCATTTCATGTGTTTCCATTGTTAGGGCTCACCTAGTTTTCATTTATTGAGCCTCATCTTCTTGATAGCCTATGGCATTGGCCAGACTCCCTGACAGAAAAATGTATAAGGTGGTAGCCGCCCTAATCTACCCCGCTCGAGCGGTATACTTTTCTTCGATTACTTGTTTGCCCTACCGCACTCTTATCACTGTTCATGGCGCTGGCTGCATGTTATCACACAATTTGCATGTTGTGTAACGCGAAAGGGAGCGTTAGCCAATGAAAATTTGCTTGGACAACATGGGCCGCCTCACTTTTTTCAACTGAGCCGCAATGAAATTGACAGAGGACCATGAAAATAATGTGGCTTCAGAATATGCTCAGCTGGGAATGCCACTCCTGCAGCTTGGCAGGGCTGTTGGCTGCTGAAGTCCGTTGCATGTCCTCACCACATATTAATCAACCTATGTAGATGCACAAGGGCCTGGAGTGTAGCCTGAGCACTTCAAACTCAGCGCTGCTCTCAATACTTACTAGCAATTTTGAATTTTGGCGAGGACCTCGTCTTTAGATAGCTAACGGTTGTATAACTCACTGCCGGCAAATTCTCCTTTGACGTGCTACAACACCAGGGCATGAGACGCAGAGCATTTTTCAATGATCTACATCCGTGTTACCAGCTCGAGCCAGAAAAACTGAAGTAGTAGCATACCATTTCATCCTGCTCAATGCTTGAGGTTGATCCATCCTAGTGGACCCAGATATAACTAGTGTGAAGTGCAAAAATGTCACAAATTGGAATCACTGGGCATAATTCCGCCACTTTGGCCCAAACGAACAGTCGTAGGCTTGATGAAATGGACGAGCTTTGGAACAAAGCAGGTAGTTTGGGCTTGAATGATGACCAGAAATTTTCCAGCAGGGACGAGGACTACGATGTGGACTTCAAGTGAAGCTCAATCATTCATCAGCACAAACAGCTTTGGTACTAATTGCTCCATAGTGACACAAGAAAGTTCGCTGTGCTCCGATGGGAGGATCTACTTAAAGGAACGGCGGAGAAACTCACAAACGAAGACCGACAAGCCATCACCCGTTTTCACGAATGGCAGACTCTGACTACAGAAATCCAAAGCAAGGTCACAGATCCTTTAGCAAGTCCAGCAATGAAACGCGAGATGTCAAAGATATATCAACTTCCTCGCAATCTCGGATTTCTTGCGAGGGAGTTCATGAATTTGGTAAAACCAAATACCCTCAGTTTTGAGCTTTTATGGGGATTAGTGCACCTGAATCTTAGAGTACGTAAATTGAACCTCCTTCCAGGGCATCTGCCGATTACCATTTCCATAGTACTCCTATTCATCTTTGGATAGATTGAAACGTACAACCGAGACATTGAACAGGCTTCGAAATGTGGTTGCGAGGTTCAACAAGATCGTTCCTATGCTCGATGATGCCAATGAGGCATTGCTTGCTGTGGTAGACTTCCTTGATCCATGCATTACAATATTGGTCGACTCAATCACATATCTTCATAAATGCTCTGTAGGTAAGCGATGTTCCGATTCGACTGGCGGATGATGAGATAGTAAATTATACCATCATAGATGCCAAAGCCGAGAAGGATTGGCCAGACCTTAACAGCAACATCAATGCTCAGCTTCTGAACTTGAATGAGATGGTGAAACATGTGAGCGACATGAATATCTATACGAAAGCTACACAAGACCGGAATATCAGGAATCTTTCAATGCGTCATGCTATGATCCCGTAAGATTCATTCCTATGCCACATCCTTCCCATCTTGGACAGTTCCTAAAATTTCATTCCCTCCATGAATTTACAAGCAATGCTGATAAATTGCAAGTGAGGCAGAGGAAGCTGGTGCGTTTCCTATCCTCAGTCTACAACAGAAACAAAATCCTAGGTTCTTCGGTCGCCAAAATGAATTGGAAAGTATAGAGAGATATCTCGCCCCAAACAGAACCCAGGATTCACTCCAGTCATACACACTTCATGGGAAAAGAGGGGTCGGAAAGACAGAAGTCGCCGTACAATTCGCATACACCAATCGCTGCGACTTCGATGCTATTTTCTGGGTTCAATGCGAGACGGTAAGTTAACTTCTAGAATGTCATTTTTGAATGCTAGGCAGTATGTACAAGGACCTTAAGAGCAGAAAAAGAGCCTCTACAGTTGTGGTTCGTTGGCTACAAACATGGCGTAGGAGCTAGCGGCATCTGTATATCAATTTGATTCAATCAATTAGTTTAAATGAGCAATTACTAATTTACAACTTCTAGTCTGTTTCAATTCGTGAGAGTTTTACTGAGATGGCAATGAAATTAGAACTGCCCGGCACAGACAGGGAAGGCCGTCATGAGGAAAACCTATGTATGACCTAATCTTCATACTGATTTTTCAAATTATTGGGAGGGCCTAGAGCCTGGGGACTATCCCAGGAGCCGCTTTGTATCACTGTTCTGCCCACGGAGTTCCTACCCAAATCTTTGTTATTAGAATGCTAATTAGCTGCAGTGGCCGTGCAGAACTGGTTGAAGAGGACAAGTAAGCGATTATTAGCTATTAAATCTTTGAAATATATTCTAACTTCTTTACAGAAAAGACTTGGTTACTGATATTTGACAATGCCGGTAAGAATTGAAAGTCCACTTGCAGCCAAATCTTCGCTAAAGCCATTTAAGAAAAGGACCAAGTCCTCCAGAAATATTGGCCTGTCGGAGCCAGTGGTGCCATCCTCATTACTACTCGTAAATACTATAATTTTGTTAAGGATCTCAAACGCAAAGGTGAAACGATAAAACCTTTTGATCCCAAGCAAAGCTGGGATCTTTTGTTGCATTTGCTTGGCGAGGAGTGGGAGAAACAAGAGCAGGAGGGCCGTCTTCCACAGTCAGAAATGACTGCAGCGAGGCTTATGCTCCAGAAACTAGAGGGTCTAGCTCTTGCTATACAACAGGCAGCTAATTTGATAAAAAACCCCAACATTGGCGGGCCTACCATTGCAAAGACTTACGAATCATTCAAAGAGAAAAGTCGAATCCTCCCAGATCGACATTCTAAACCTCGACCGTCTTCAGAAAGAGCCCTGGATGCTTTATGGGATGTAAGTTTAGTCTGCACTCATTTTTTTTTCTCGGTAGAATTAGATCTTCTTTAGGTATCTCAAGACCATTTGTATCAGTCCCAAGACTGCTCCAAAGTTCTTGAGCTTATGAGGATTTTATAAGTATACAATGCTAAGCTGTTGAACAGATGAATTTCAATTCGTTGGGGATGAACGCGCGGGCACTCCTGGGAGTTCTTGCATGGCTATCTCCTGGTTAGTTCTCAAGAACAACCTTGATCGCCATATGTTTACTCACTAATCTCTAGATTCTATTCTGGTTGATCTATTCTTACCACAAAACCAGGCAGCTTTGTATGGCCCACTCGAGTTCTGTCGCCAAGACTCAATTCACCTTGATTCAAAGAATCGAGCATCACTTGTCAATACTATCACGCCCTCAAGTGGATTCATGAAAGCAGTTAAAGAGTTGGCAGATAAATCTCTTATCAAATATGAAGGCCGGTACCTTTCCATCCATCGCATGGTACAGGAAGCAGTCAACGTAAGCCAGTCAATTCTACTTCTCATTATTTGACAAAGCATTATGCAACATAGCTAAAATGCTCTTCCCTAAGCTAATAATAGATTAATACTAACATTTCAATAGTTCCATGATGAAGATGATCTCAAAGACTGCTTTGACATGGCTTCCAGGCTAGTCTATGAGCAATTTCCGAAACAAGATACAGATGAGAGTCTCTACAAGAAGTGGAGTATCTGTGCAAGCTACATCCATCACGGTGTCTATCTTGGGAAAAAAGTTTCAGGAGAATACGCAAGAAGCGATATTATCAGAGGATCGGGCTTCTTTGTCAAGCTTCTAAGCAATTGCGCATGGTAATTACTGATCTAGTCTTGCGATTCTCATGTTCTAATTTATATAGGTACTTGTATGAAGTCGGCGACTATGAGGGGTCCAAACGCTTAGTTGATACCGCAATCATGGCATGTGAGGACAAGACAACGCTTCAATATGCACAACTTCGAGATATCGAAGGTTCTAGTTTTTTTGATCTGAATCGGTTATCAGAGTGTCGTGACTCTTGGGAAGCCGTTCTTAGGATTCGGATAGAACGCCTCCCAAGCGACCATGCTCGAGGTAAGAGTGCATTACAATTTATCAGTGCTTTTTCTGAATCTAGTAGTTGCTACAATTCATAACAATCTCGGAAATCTGGAAACCGCATCCGGAGATTTCGCAGTGGCTGAAGAACATTATGAGAGAGCTAGTTTGATTTGGCAGAATGGCCAGGATGAAACAGCATACCAATTAGCCTTGACTTATCTTTGCTTGGGAAGGTGAGTAAATACACTCTCTTGTGCCTCTTAAGGTCTACTAGTCTGCTAAATACACAATACAGAATGCACACCCTTCAACGAGAGTTGGATGAGGCGGATAGGATAGTAGCTCGAGCCGAGACTTTGTTCATACGTCTACTTGGCGGTGATAAGGGATTGATGTCTCAGTAAGTGACTGCAAATAATTCTATTCGTATAAATCATAGTCCCTGCTAAAATACAACCTAGCGTACATTTGTGTCAGGGCAAGATACACTTCCTACGGGGTCGTCAGCACTGGTCACTAGCAAGACGATCTTACGATTCTTGTCTCGTGATTGGACTTCAAGAGTTCCCCATCCACCCTCTAACTGGTGCCGCTTATTACGCTATTGCCTGTTTAGAATTTGCGCAAGGTCACGCAGGTGCTGCAAAGTATGGCCAAGTGTCGGATATTGCGTGACATTATGAACTAACGAGCACAGAATTTGGCTGGATAAATCACTCTCCATTGCGCAACTTCGTAGTCCTACGCGCGATGATGGTGTCATAACCAGAATTCTGTGGAAGACATCGCAGGTTTTGGAGAGCTCCACTTTGGGTGAATATGCTGGTGAAGCCGCGGCATTGAAAAAGAGAGCTGTGGATGCTCGGGATGATCTCCTCGCAAGTGGCGAAGGAGGCTTTACTTCCTCTGCAATCAATGACGATGATGCCTACCGTGATGTGGATGAAGTCGGTTTTGATGCTCTTGTTCCTCTTTTCTACAGGTAACGTACCATTATTTCAGAGCAGGGCACACCATAATGTTCTATAAAAGTTTCTAGCTTAAGAAAAGGAATTCCGTTTCCCAATTAGTGCCTCCTCATAGACTGCATTCTCTTTAATTTTTCATGGTGCCTTGCCCGTTGTATAGGAACGCTTGTAGGCCCCTTTCAAGTCAAGAACTTGTGATAGTAATGAATAGGAATTGACATAGGTCACATGCTACTTCCTAATTAAACCTATGATAAACCACTCACAAGGCTTTATGTTAGGATTCGGTGATTTGCTTTGAAATCTTAGAGAAGTTCAATAAGATGTTGTTCATTGATGATCAGGTGATCACGATTGCGGCTGACCTATTTTAGGGATTGGGATACCCAGCTACCATGGGGCTCGAGGAGAAAGCACATTCTACCTGGTCAGGAATGTCCAAACAATACGCTATCAATAATCGCTGAGTTTGCGGTGCCAAATTGTGTTATATCGATTGGGCTTGAACATTAAAGTGGAGAAATATCAATATCATGGTCAAAGCTCACTAAATAGAATATCTTTTCATCTTTGGGCTAAATGAGTTTCAACGCCTCCTACAGGTTGATGTCTACAAAAATATTTTGCTCGGATCGAGGTATCATCAATAATGTCAATTTTTTGACTCCAAATCCGTACATTCGAAAGATAAAGCAGACACACACCGAACCGCCCTCCTCTAGAGCCGTGTTTATTTGCACAAACAAAAAGCAGATCACTCGATAGGTTCAGAACAGAAAAGTATATGGCTCTACATGTGCTGATTACATCTAAGTTCTACTGCAGTTGGCCTACAGCTTCGTAATTACCACCGACTAAGTCTCAATACTCTCTCTCAGCGAGGCATTGCCAGATGCGATTGGATTTCCGAAAGACACGTGAGGACAGGCTTCAAGTTGTTAGCGGATTTATTTTGTCTGCATTAGAGTCAAAATTACATCGTCCATGGGTTCCGGCTTTCGTATCGTACATGACAAAGGCGAATGGTTCCTTGTTCGTTTGATTGGAAAGCCAGTACCTACTTCAGTCAGTAACTGCCAACGAACCATTTGAGAGTTGCAAGTGCCAACCATTTGTGAGATTTATTGTACTTGAGGTAGTAGACCTCACCGACGCGATCTGGAAGAACACGATCTGCGGCAACAAGATATCCAGGAAGTACCGAGCGACTGTCACAAAGAGCGAGTGGTCTGTCCTCCAACGCCGGTAGCAAGCTGCACCAGGTGCTGTTCGTGTCAGTCAATAGCGATATTGCAATTAGGCTTGGTTTATTGCAGATCCACCTGATGATTCGCACGCGATATCCTCCACATGGATTTAAGAAAGTTTCCTGCTCGCAGTCTCCGAGGTTTCTGACGATAATATCCTTTCCATATTTGATTGTAATGTCTTACAAATGTTTTAGACGTCGAACTTTCATGCAGTATAATGACACCAATGCCTCTTACCATTGTATGCACCCCGTGCTGGTCCCTCTTGATGGAGTAGGTTATTCAAGTCAATTTGATCTCTATGATGGACAATGTTCGTGGCCTAGAATCATAACACTTAACATAGACTGCCTTCAAGGTTTCGGCGAGGAGTTGCTCAGTTTCTCTTCTATACTGTTGAATTGCGTCGGCGGAATCAAATTGGGCAACAGAACTTGCATGCGAAAGAACCCCGAAACCGTCGTTCTCAAGTAGAACTCGGCTATCCAAGTCTCTGATATCAGTAATATCTACTAGATGTGTCTCGAATTCTAGATTATCCACCCGGACTTTGTCTGGACCAAACCCATCGCGCGGGAGAAAGAAACACCAGTAAGGCTTGTCGCGTTGGTATAGTTCGAGGTCTTGTAGATATCTCGAAAGCATCAATGAAAATGTCAGCTCGGGGCGTTGCACGACTTACTCAATGTATGCATTAACATTCGGCATGTTGCTATATCCAATGCTTGATCTTCAAGTTAATCTTCATTCATGTCTGCTCAACTGCTGAAGAGAGATGACTTTGGACTCCCATATATATTCCGCAAATCACGAGGGCCTTCCTACTTGACATGGCCCATCTCAGCCGTATCTTATTTGCCTATACTACACGACAGAGTGCGAGTTGCCTGGTGTGGGTAGAGGTGGCGAAACCGCAAGCGATCCTTATTCGTGTTTGCGGCTTTAGTTAAGGCGATTTCCAAGCAACCACTTCTGGAATCTTACATTTTTACGCCATCCATTCGCAAGTTCATGCTCAGAGAAGGTCAATTAGACTTCCGACCGTTACGAGATAAATTTAGAAAACTCACATTACTTCACATTTCATGGAGTTCTTGGGGAACTTGTGGCACATACTGAACTATGATTTTGGAGAATATTCACTCATCACTTATTAACTAAATCACATTTACGTCCAAAGCTCTTGTTATCATTTTTTCACATGCAATTACAGAATAAGCCTATGCATCATTGCTGTATTAGAGTCGCCTACTTTGAAGTAACTCATCGAGTCTGTGTCCAACCTCTAATGTTCTTTCATAAGCCGTTTACTTACTCTTTCCCAAAGAATAGCAACCTCTTTTTGGTGACTCTAACAGAGCCTCTCCACCGTTACTTCAGCATTTCAGAATCATGGCGTAATCGTGTGCGTTACATCTGACACATAACACCAAAGGTGCGTTATTATTAGTGCAGCCGCGGGCAACAATTGATAAAAGCAGCGAGCCGTCTGTGTGTTGGAATTGGTGAGCCTGTTCATTGGTATTTGCCAGCCAGCAAGGCGTTGATGTTGGGGTCTCTACGCCTGCACAAGGTTCAATGTAGTCTTGGTTACACAAGAAGATGCATGTAGCTGCGAAGCCTCGGTCAACGATGATAGTCGCTATCAGATAGCGAGTCTGCCTTACCCGACCATTTACTCGTTTTTTTAAGGCAATTCATGAGGCAGCGCCTTTGTATTGTTTAAGGAGAAAGAGAGAAGGTGCTAGTAGAACTCCGCGCAACCGATTCTACTTTCTGTCTTTGCGCGACGAAATATTACAGGTAAACTTCAACGTGCTTGATTCGCATCACATAGCCTCAACCGAATACCAAAGCATTCTCTGCAACTGTGCCTGGACTTATGGTTCGTCAGCTATGGATGAAAGGCGTTCTGACAGCATAAATGAAATGCCTTTCAATTCAGCCACTGCAGTGACCGACTTAAGCAAGATTGTGAGTTCATCAGCCAGTATATATGGAGAACCTGCTATGGGATTTTCAATTGATTGTTCACGAAGAAGAATATTTCAAGCATGCCATCTCTAGCCGTTAGAAACTCTGTCTCCCTGAGGCCACTATCGGGACCACGGAGGAATCGAGTAGAAACGTCAGGTAAGCTGCCTCTTGAAAATGATGCAAATATGATTGCGATTGCCAAGCTAAACTGGAAGCGTAGCTTTGACTGACATGGAGTTGCAAAAGCAAGATGAGCTGCTCAAGTTCATTACTGGTGATGAACAAATCAAAGGCTGGCTTGCGAGCACTTGTGTCTGGTATGCTGGATACCTTCGGAGACAGTTCTGGAGTCATTGGCATCTCCTCGCTCTTACTTTGGTGAACATCGAGGAAGGATCTACGGAACCCGCTTCTGGCGATCATGTCGTACTCTATGAATTCGTCTTTATGATCGCAAAACTTCTCAAAACAAGGAGAAATTTAGCGCTCGTGGAAATTGTTGATGATTTGGCAAATCGAGGCATGTTGAAAGAACAGGGGGACGGTGAACGGGCTGCTTTGAACCAGATTGTTTTCGCAGCTTGGGGATGGTTGAGTACACAATTGCCTGTTCCTAGGCAAAACAAATGGCTAACTTTCGGCCAAGGCATGTTATATGAGGCGGCGACGCATCCAAAGCCAGATAAATTAGAGGTCACTAAGACTTCCACTAGCACGTCAGGCTATCGCAACGCGCTTGTGACTCGAAAGTACACCAGTTTCAAGCAAAGTTTCGAGCACATAGACATACCTTTCCATCGCCTGCTTCAGCACTTTGGAGATTTGATTCCTGAGCCTCGAACTTCGTGGAGAAGCTCAGGAGATCAGGAAAGCGATGTCGTATACGCCAAATCAGTCTGTTTTGCTGCATTGCAGCAGTCCACGGGAGTCAAGATAGAGTGGGTATCTTCGCTGGCTCTCCACCTTGAGCTTGACAGTGGCAACAATACCCTCAAATTGTTTCGATATCCTTCCTTCTGCAGAATCATGATCGTCGAGGGTAGTAGCAATATTTCAACAAGGTAAATATTTCTTACTCACCAACAACAGACCGTCTACTAACAAAGCAGACTATTCAAGGACCATGCCGAGCAAAACTGCGAGGATGTCACTGTTTCGAACGGTCCGGCCGAGGGTTTCTTCTACGAAGTCCTTATGAGCTATCGTCTGATCTTTGGGCAAGATGAGCGGTCATGGAAAGCATTCTCTCGCATGATGCCAACTTGGGAAGATGATCAGAGTTCTTCTGAGTGTGCAGTTATGTTGAATGACCCTTTGCTCCAAGTACTGTGTGGGAATAGCTCTGCAGCAGGCGAAGGTAGGGCGTTCTATGAGGAGATTGACGCGAATGAACCATCTACTTATTACAATGCCCGCAACGACTTTCCATTCCTAGGCAATCGCCTTGTTGAACTCCAACATTTTGTCAAGCAGCATCAACCGCAAAGTATCAGTTTGTTGCCCAAAGGCGTCCGTGGGGTGGGGACGCGCTGGAATTGGCAGGTACGTAAAGTCACTGAGACATTCCTTGCGTTCTCTGCACCAGGGTTTTATACTGACGGCACAAGATTGTGTTATTTTTCGCATCTTTCCTCAGTCTACTGTTTTTGGTCTCGATAAACCTTCAGATCTGGCAGGCGATGCTATCTAGACAGCAGATAGATTTAACCAAGGAGCAATTACTTCAAGTATCAGGGGTACAAGGAGGGAAATGACCGCACGCAGGTAGTGAGTTTTACCCCTCCGCAGCTGCTAGGGCCAGAATCCCTCGACTTTTGCTAGTGGACACAAGTAGCTCATGCATCGAGGTGTTGAGGAGTCAGGGAGCTGATGTAGACCTTGCTATAAGGTGCCAAAAAATCAACTCGGAAACCTGTGTCACGGCAGCTCTTGCTACTTTCTTTGTCCAAATGAACATCGAAATGAATAGGGGTGATCGATTAGGGGAATAACCAAAAGCTTTAGTGCCATTGATTCAAAGCAAATAACATACATGTTCTGCTCGATCCACCTGATCCAATGTCTTTAGTTGACTCACTCTGTGTCATTGATCTAGCTGCTGTTTCGCTATGATAAGATGTGCTATTTGAAGTCCCGACTATAAATTGTGCTTATTAGTCGAGAAACCATGATTCTGAAGTGTAATTACATACTTGCAAAACGATAATGAAACTTATGATGCCTCCAATAAGGATGACTGCCTGAATAAGCTGTCAGATAGTACCCAGTATAAATTTTGGGTTTCAACATACCCAAAATGTGTACCACCGCGATTCATCTCTTCGATCATACCATAGCGCCTTGATTTTATGGCAGCGCACGAAATTTTGTATCTCCAGAAGACGTTTGCCATGGAAAGGGAAATCCGCAGTCGGCGAATAGTTGTCAGACGGGTAATCCGCTTCAATCTCATCATAAATCTGATGTGCTGGCTCCGCAAGCCAGTTGCTTCCACAAAGATCAGGTAGTATGGGATCAGCGTCGGCATAGAGGAGTACCTCGCCACTCCCACTCCACTTCTTGCTTGGTTTGCTGCTTTGGCCGAATAAAAGTCTGTATGTCAAGAGAGTTTCTTTGAAAAACATCCGTGCGACCTCGATCTCGTCCAAGGGAGACTCGCTGTCGGTGGCGCTTATTGAATGGTGTAAATTCCTATCCATTCGCTAATTATGGGTCATGAGTAGTCTACCATTTGGAACTTACTGAGATACGAAAGAAGATTTTTTGCTATCGTACAGGAGGAAACAAAAGGACGGGTATCGAAAGAATTTCAAAATCTTGCTCCTCCCAGTAAATTTCTAAGTGGAGACTCAAACACTCGACCCATTCAATCTGCATCAAGGCGCAATTTTAAAGAGTATTGAAGCAGACCAGCGACTGGTCTATCCACCCATCCTGACGACCACTATGGGTAGCCAAGAAATTAGGCTGATCGACCATTTCTCTGGTATATTCGGGAACTACCTTTCCAAAGGATCGCATAAGGCTGTAAAGCCATACATCACGCTTACCGAGCTCTTGTTTATAACATCTGAATGTTTTGGACCGATAACGAGGGTTTCCAAGCCCTGGGATACTTACCTACGGGACTTGTTTTGATGGATCTTTGATTTGGAGGAAATTCATCTCTGAGCCGATTTCTGCTGTATATGCTATACCTTTTGCAAATATTAGCGAGAGAAAAAAAGGGTTGATAAGTATTTTCATACTTAACCAGCCTATCGCAGAAAACACAAGCTGGTGTCCGATAGACCGTTCATCGTCTACATCAGTCAATGGATGCTTATTGTATAGCCTATCAACAATAGTTACTAGAGCAAAGTCCCGTTCTCCGTAGCTAAACTGGAGGACTATGTCCCTTAGTATTTTGAACGTCGAGTCAATCTCTCTTTCGGTGGGAGAGTCCAAAGTAGGTTTAGTGGTAGCCAGAAGTGGCCCTAGAAGAGGAACCCATGCCTCCCTGATCTTGGTCTCGAGGAAGGCAATGTACCATGCTATAGCGGACATGAAGATATCTGATCGTGGTTCTTTTTCCAAAATGGTGTTGATGAATTCATTTTGAGCTTCACTGAAGCTTGGCGGCGTTGTCTTTGAGCTTTGATTTTGGAGCCCTCTCCCTATCATGGAGTATTAGGCAAGGTCGTACAAAGTGCTTATAGCTTACAATTAAGTAATCTCAGAAAATTCTTGTTTTTGACTGTCCGGTTGTTTGACTTTTCTCGGTCATCGTTCTTCGAAAATTTCTTCCGATGCTGGAGAAAGCAATGTAAGTTTTGGTTGCTTAGATATTGAAAATATTGTAAGTAACTACTCACATGCCAGTGTCTTAACCATGAATATCTACGAGGAGCAATAATTTGTTGTTCGATATCAACAGGAAGGCTTACAGCCTCTTGTTTCGCGTCGTTCATGTTCAACACGAAAGCAGAATGAGCCAAGAATATGAGGCAACGGCTCGTATCAGCGTAGATATCAGAAACAAAATGAGGGCTTTTGATCTTTATGATATTAAGATATCATAAAAAATGCATTAAGAAGTCTGGGGGAAAAAATAAAATTGAGACGTGGGGTGCCCAAGGGAAAAATTATAAAGCTCTCTGCAACTTACGGCCATGAAAAGTGCTGCGGCTTGTGACCGAATATCCTTGACTTCCCGTTCGCCACAGTTATTGATATTCCAATTCTCTACACTTTTCACGGGGTAAGATGGGAGCTCCCCTAAAACATCTCATTTTTAAAAACTCATTTGTTAGTGCTTTTACGCTTGGTCAAAAAATCAAAGGCTTTGTATAAACTAGCAACGCTTATAGCTTCAAGGGTTATAAAGATTGTTAGCAACTGAAAAGTAACATTTTAACAACATGTAAGTTTCTAGGACCCGGGGGGGGGGGGGGGGGGGGAAGCAGAGAACTAGAATATCACTTTTACGAACGCATCTCAAGTAAAGGTGTTTGGAATGATATGGAATTCTAAGCACTGACTAGGAGATGTCACAAGAGGAAGATCGAAATGATATTCTTGAGGCGCTGAGATATTATAAAGAAAGCATCAGATAGATTTCGCTCACCCAAGGTCAAGTAAAATTACCCGCTCGCAATGCCAACCACGCAACAGAGAAATCAGTAGGTGCACACCCGAGATATCATCTAAAGAATCCAGGAACCAACGCATCGTAATACTCCTCCAGCTCCGTTGCGTCCGGATTTCCCTCGTCATCAAGTGATACGACCAGACCTCCCTCTCCATTACCTGTGAGAGCGTTTCTTGCCACTTCCGCTCGAATGCGCATTTGGTTAGCCTGTTTAGCGAAGCTTCCAAAAGGATCGCTCTCTAACACAACTGAAGTTTTCCAAAGAATGCGCGCCATTGTACCGTCATCCCGGGTTGGGCTGCGCAATTCGGCTATCGCCATTGCTTTGTCCAGATATGATCTAAGCCACTCTCGTTAGCTTTGGATACTTTTAGGGACGGGGTGTAGTAGGAAGACTGAATTGCCGGTTTGGCGTTTGTTGAGTTTGAATTGTGTTCCTTACTTAGCATTGTCTCTGTTTCCTCTCTCATACTCTACACATCCCAAACTGTAATACGCTGCGGCGGTGATAGGATGAATGGGTGCAGTGGCGAGAGCAATTCTCAGACTTGTGTCATATGATCGTTTGGCCTCATTCCAGCGCTTCTCTGCATAATCGACATTTCCATATGCATAATGGACGCTGTCGTTTCGTTAGTACCAACACCTCTCACTGCTGGGAAGGGAAGTACTGGGCCATGAAATGATCATCAGGTCCCTTTGTCCGGAAGAACAGCGCCTCAGACTCTCCAAGAATGCTCCATGACTTCCGGTATTCTCCCCGACGGTAGTGCACACGGGAGTAACAAAGATATGAATTCGCTAAGAGCGATGCTGCACTGTCTCCAGCATTGCTTCGAAGTGTGATTGCCTTTTCAAAATACTCAATAGCCTCATCCAGGTTGTCGTCAGCATATTCCAGGTTTCCCATGTTGTGGTAGGCGGTTGAACGCTATATGTGCGTTAGTATCTGTGCCATACTCCTGAACTAGAATGGCGCTGGTTGCATGATGAATGCCCCATAAAATCACAGATGATGACCACGAGATCTCAGGAACTTAGATCCGCAACTGAGATTGATCCAGCAAGAAATACTTACTTCAAGATCATGCTCTGGTAGCAAATTTTCCTGAATCCGGAAAAATATTTCCCAGTTTTTTCTACAATCTGCGAGCTTGTTCAGCTCGTAATAAGCGCTGCCTGCAATGTTGCAGAGAGTTGCATATTGAAGACTTTCATAATCCTCACAAGCAGTCCATCCAGTATTTATGACACCAATGCAAATGTCATAATCACTAATTTCGTACAAATACCATGCGCAATGGGCCAGAAGCTCAATAAATTGATCAGAACTACAACATTGAGTCCAGGTTAGTGCTGTATGAGAATAGTGGCAGAAGGGCGGCCATACCCTTTCAAAGCTGTGCCTGATCGACGAATCTCAGCATACTTGCGCCCGAGATGAGCTCCGTGTGAGATGTACGCCTGACATGCACCTTTCTGTTCCTTCGACAGATATCCGCCATAATTCTGCTTAGGGAAGGCCTCATACACAACGGCGCTTGCACTATGGAAGTATTCTTGCATTTCCTTAGCAGAATGGTAATTCACTGGCAATATACTTCAGCATGAGGTCTTTACCCGGCACGAAGGGACTCTTACTAGCTTCTTGGACTTCTCGATGCGCATACAATTCTCTTCCTTCCTGTTTGATTAACTTGAATTTGAGCAATTCTGCTATGGTATCTTGCAGAGCAGGCGGCGCCCTCACTACACTAGAAAGCGTAGCTTGAGAAGTTGGGTCTACAAGATCTGGATGTTGCTTGCAGAAATGAAGCTTGCCATCAAGTGCTCTTTGATTTTTGGGTAGGAACAAATCAATCAATATACCATCTGTCTAAATGTCAGAAGAGAATATTCCTTTATTTAGAATATCGATACGAGACTTACCTGGTGCTAGTAAGGATAAGACACTCAAGAGATCACGAGCATTCCTTGATAAATTTGTGAAGGTCATATTCCAGACCGAGTCTAGGGCGTGAAATATGACCGATCTTTCGCCAGTCAATCTTTCCGGAAGATTTTTCTTGTGTTCTCTGAAAAGCTCATACGTAGATGCGATAGTGATACCTCCAATGTTGGGATTCTTGATGAGTTGAGCTGCTTGTTGTATGGCCAACGCGAGCTATCAAGGTTAATTCTATTCTGTGATTTGGAGGTCTTCACTTACACCACCAAGCTCATTCAAGAATTCCCGGGCAGCTACTTCTTCAGAGTGCTTCAGCAGTCCCTTCCTATCCAAGTCCTGCCATTCAGGTCCAAGAAGTTTCATAAGCAGATCCCAGCCATCTTTTTCGTTGAAAGGCTTCACCGTATCTCCCTTTCGTTCAGCGTCATTCATGAAATTATAATATTTTCGAGAGGTAATTCTAAAAGAAATCAGATTCAAATATCATATATGGCCAAAGTTCTTACAGTATAGCACCATTAGCGCCCACTGGCCAGTAGCCTCTCAGAATCGGCTCTCGTTCTACCACCGTGTTAACAAGTGCCATGACTTCATCATTTGATTAATTACCAGCATTGTCAAAAATGAGCAACCAATATCTTCCTGGGGTTGATGTTTAGTACAGAAACCATGCACAAGAAGAATATGAATGTAGATTTACTTGTAGTTTTGAGCCATCTTTGAACCGCCAACTGGTTTTCCTCATGATGACCTAAAGTTTGTAAGCAGAGGTCGTAATTCTAGGTATGTAAGAGTATTAACCATTTCGATCTGCATTCTCAAGATTCAACTCAACTGCCATGTCGGTGAAACTTTGGCGCAAAGAAAGCGAGGTTTCACATTGAATCCAAAATACAGCATCAATCCCAGATGGGTTCTTGTGAGCATACTCTAACGCGAGCTCAGTTTTACCAACACCGCGCCTGCTCTAGTTAGTGAAATAAACTGTTCTGCTGATGACGCAGTAACACCTAAACTCATCTCCGAGATACAGGATCTATGGTTTACAAAGGAGACGCTCAACCCGGAACAGACTGGGATAACATTTTCCAACCACCACCTTTGGCTGTACGTACCTGCCATAGATTGTGTAGGTTCTTAAGCCTTTATTGTCTCGATAATCCAAGCACTCGTTGATTTTGACCAACTCATCCCGCCGGCCGAAGAATTCTTCGTTCCGAGCTCGCGGTACCATAACTTTTGGAAATGTACAGCGCTCCTCTGGTAGTGTCATAGGAGTATGGCGAATAGCTAGATTGGTGACTTGACGCTCCTGATTTACCTTTGAGTAGGAATTGATATCACTGAGGTGCTTGATAGCAATGTCCATCTGCATCAAGTTATCTTTAATTTTGATGTCAAGGTTCTTCCAATCCCTTGCGGCTTCTCCATCTAATTGGGCGGGTTCAGTATTTTGAGTAATAATCATTGCGATCAGCCAGCTATACTTACCAGTTGGGCATCGACGGAGATGTATCACAGACTCGCTGAGCATCTGGAGCAAGTATTCTAGACGGTCATGATTAGTCACCCACCACGTTTCATTCAATGTCTAATGATGCCTACCTAAAATATCAACCATCGAATACCGAGCTTCGTTCTTGTCCCCCTCGCAGGCATCAAAGCATCTTTTGAAAAGCTCTGTAGCACTCCGCAATTTTCGCATCCATTCAGCTGTCCGCGTGAGTTTATCTGTCGAAATACATGATAACTTAAATCTATTAGCAGGCCCTTTCGGACCAGGATGTTCGGCCTACTTTGACATTTAGATGCAGAAGCCCCCACACGATATTGAAATTAGGGACGTTGGGATGTATAGAAGAAGTGAAAGCATTAGCAAGATTGTTCAAAGAGCGAGGGAGTGGCTGTATGTGGTTCAAGAGCCGCTTCACAACTCCTGCTGCTTCCCGCTCAGAACCTCGTTTTTGGATATCAACGTGCACAGCTTGCCAATCCCTCTCCTCTGTTATTTTCTCCCAATCTGGAAATAAGTGTAAGCCAAAGCCTTTCTCCTTGCTTGCAAGTATGTGAGCATTGAGGAGTCATGGTGTCCTACCAGCAGCGGATTGAGATTGCTGGACGGATGCGATTGCATCTTGCCATCTCTTGAAAGCGAACGGCCTAGTGTCACTATACCACGATTAAATGTATGTCTAGAGCACACCCAACTTAACTGACTCAAAGTCTACATCATATTCATCGTCGTTTCTTTTTTTCCGATCTGTAGCCATGCTATGAGGTATAAGCTCAAAGACTACACATGCCAGTAAAATCACGATACAAACAAGGCTTGCAATACCTGCTGGCCGCTATTGTGAAGAAAGGTTGATTGATGTTGGGCTCTATTACAAGACGAAGGGCAAGTGTTGATTAAGGAAGAAGAACGACAGAAAGCAATGCACATTGTGAGGGCGGGGAGCTGCCTACTCTCCCATACAGCCTCATTCCCCCACGTCAAATGGGTTGTCCTCTAGACAACCCCGCTTTGGCCCTGCTGCAGCTGCTGTGTAACTCGAGGCACCAATTGCACCAGAAGCGTATGTTCAGATGTGGCGTCCACTGGAGCCTCGTGGACAACCACGGGATGTCAGCGACAGGGTGTGAATGGAGGGGAATGTAGGCAATGCAGATTTGGCTCATCGTATCGCTGGAGATTAATATTCTGAAGGATGCCTGTGAACGGTTTTTAGCTAATGATTTATAATTGCTTTGTCTATTTCTAGGTAACAGTTGGGAATAGTTTCAAAGCGATTCAAAGACCTTCATTAAATAAATATCGAAATCCAGCAGACTATTCTCCTATCACAACCCCCCCAGGTTGTTGGATCCTATGTATAATCAGATACCAGTCTAAGAGTCTTTGCGGCTGAGAGTAAACAAATACCATAAGTGCAAATCTTAGGGCAGGCTACCAGGAGAGTCCCATCCTTTGACGGTTCTTGCGGACCGGCCCAATGCGCTCGCCATGGTTGTGCCTTTGCCGTGGGCACAGGGAAACCTTCTGGACTGACGGCTTTGAAAAAGTCTGCAACGGGTGCCATCTCGGGGACTGGTGCGGGGTTCTGGTTTGATGATGGTAGTTGCGACGCTTCAGGAGAAACAGATCGCGAGGACACCTGAGAGTCGAGAGTCAGCAATCTCCACATCGCCTGAACGATTCAACAACACGATATGGCCAGGTGCCAAATGCGCGCTTCAACATAATCTGAATGAAGTTGCTAAAACTTCAACAATTTTGGTGAATTCTGAGTGGGTGTCGCGCGAAAAAGTCGAGAGCGGGATAGTGGCTCGTTCATGGATTGAGAAGCTTCCTTGCGCAAAGAGTAATTCAGACACCTACGCACATTTTGATGCCTAGAATCTTCCATGGCTGTGTATGTTCAAAAATATGTGTGCCGATGTTCTGTGGCAGCGAGATGATCGTTCAAAGGGGGCCCGACGAGTGTACGATGGCTCGGGATAGAAAAAACAAGTCGGTGAGGAACCATATTATCTGTAATCGTGAACAACCACTACGGAGTGACCATACGCCGTACATTCCCCGGCAAAGATAATCAAACGCCGCTAAAACAAGGCTGGGCAGCAACGTCAGGACCTGAGAAAATTGGTTGGAATTGAGCCATTCATTATTCGCGCATGTAGACTCATCTTGATCCGTGTTTTCTTATTATGGGTCTACAGCTATGAGACACGAATGGAAATCAATGTTACACTTGGTATCTGGATAAAGCGAATAATAATATATAAACTTGGAAGATATCGACCGCATCCGAATGTTTCGCCGTGCAACAACCTACACTCTTACCTAGGATTCTGCCACAAAACCCATGAGATCCAACTCTCACTGAGTTACTTTATTCATGTGCTACACAATATCTATTTCCGAATAATTTTTATTGCTAAGCCAATTCAAAGTCGATTCCATGAATCAATTTTGGGCCGCAGAGAAAATCTGTCCAGTATCAGATGTCACGGTAATAAAGCCAGCCCCGCCAGCGTGGGAGCCTAGCCATCAACTTTGGGCAGCAAGGCCAGCTAGATTAGCCTTTTCTACGAAATACTCTGCACTAGAGAGAGAGAATCCCGATGGCGCCGGGCTCACTGTGAGACAGACTCCCTTAGACTCCGTTCGTATGTACCCTCTGTTCCGGGACCGGCGCTGGCCCAAGATTGCCTAGGGTACATTGTTACACACGCTAGGTACAGATCGTGCGTGTTTGGAATCTCATGCCACCTTCCGAACACAACTACGCTCCTCCACACAACAATATGTCCATCGCAGGAAACACAATAGACGAATTGCTCGCACGTGCAAATAGTGCTTCTGCGACATTCTGCTACACTTGATAAACTGCGCCTGGAAGTCCATGACGCCAGGGGCCACCGGACTTCACCAAACACCATAGCAGGCCTGCTGATCCGATTTGAGATACTCCTGAGACTCTGGCAACATCAGATAATCGGCTATAAATACAGTAGGTTGTATTGTGCTAGCTTGCGCATAGCGCGAGCCTCAAGCTGGGTAATTTGCTACGGCGTGAGTTAGCCATTCTCAAAACAAAATGCAACCAGTTAACGGACTCAGTCAGTCAATCTTCAAGATGCCTGCTATAAAGGCTAGAATAGAATATCTTCAAAAGCTACCTCTGTACGACACGGTAAAGCCGTATTGGTGTTTTTTGCCTCCTCGAGATGGATTCGATCCGGACGAACAAAGATTAGACAATCTGGAATGGGAGGACCATTCAGACATTAGCGTCGAGGATATCCGAGATAGGAAAGACCAATTCAGACTTGACAACTGTGGTTTCGAAGTGTTTGATCATGAAACACAATTCACAAAGTTTGAGCTCGCCGAAGAGGTGGTACAATATAAGCATGAGACTGAGGAGTTCTTGAAGGACAAGATGGATGCGGTTCATGTCCGTTGTTACGACTCTCGTCTCCGAAAGAATGTTCTATTTCAGCGAAATCAATTAGACCTTAATGACCTACTAGTGAAGGAAGGCCCGGCCCGAGGCGTTCACAATGGTGAGTCTTGGGAACCCACTTCTACCCACTGTTATCCACTTGCCTGAGCTTAATCGGATCTGCACTAGACATTACTATTTCATCTGGCCCAGAAGTTATTCAACGGTATTTGTCAGAGGAGGAGAAGCTGAGTTTCTTAAAACCTGGTTATCGAATTAGGATCGTCAAGTAAGCTTCCTAAATAGAGTAATCTGAACGACACGCTGACCAATTCTAGTACATGGAGGTCTCTCGTACCGGTGCTTGAGGATCGACCGCTTGCGTTATGTGATAGTCGTTCTGTTAAACCCCATGACCTCATTGCTACGGATCGTGTCATACCAGATAGAGTTGGTGAAGTCTATTACTTGACCTACAACGAGAATCACAAATGGTGCGTCCCTCAGAATTCAAAGCAAGCCAATTCAGTTCTGGTCATAGATTGATAATTGCTTAGGTATTGGCTAGAGCACCAAACATCAAGCGAACCATTTGTATTTGTAATGTATGACACGATGGAAGGTTCCCATGCCAGGTGTAAGTATTAGATGATACCTGGAGATCACTTCACACTAATAACCCGAGCAGTTTGTCCTCATGTATCTTTCATTAACCCAAGATCACCGCCTGATGCCCCACGACGGGAAAGTATCGAGACAAGATCCATAGTGATCACAAAGGGGCTCTAGGAAAATTCTCGGTGTATTGAGGCTCTATAAACAAGACCTTAATCCAGTCGAATTAAGCCGTGAAGAGCTTCGTCAACGAGGGCTTCTGTAAATCAAAAGAGACTAGTAAGACTTAACAGGAGCTCTTCAATGAATAAACACCTTGATATATATAGTTGTTTTTTTCGTCTCGTCAAATTCATTCGATTTGGTCCTTTCAAACTGAGGGGCGTGTTGACACACTCTCCTCTTTTACCAATACCCTTTAAAGCTCAGGTAGTTCGGCAAGCTTTTGCTTCGGCGCCATATCATTTCATGAAGCGCCATGGTTATCTTATGGCAATGGAGCCGAAAGCACATGAATGCCTCAAAGGGAAATTGCTTCCTGCATTGTTTTTTTAAGTCCAGTCTGATGTTCAGTTTAGAAACAGAACAGAGGAGCCGGTTTGGTATAGTCCCAAACCGCCGTTGATCGGAGCCCTTTTTCATTCACGTTCACCTATATCTAATAAGATGTTTCAAGGGTGCTCCGCGAACAGCCGCTATCAGGGCGCAAGTGGCCACAAAATTCGGCTAAAGGTGTTTGGTTAAATTTGGGGCGACCCTGGCATGACCATCCCGTCCAGCCTCAAGTATAAGCTCACTCTCAGTGGATCATAGCAATGGAGGAGACTCAATTATCAGAATTATTATGTTAAAAGGGGACAACCTTTCATCAACTCTCCCGACAACGGCCATAAGTCAATGAATGGCCGATTGATCATTCTTGTCTACCGTATGAAGTTTTCATGCATGAATAGTATTCAAATGTGAATTGGTTTGTGTCTGAAGCCTTGAGTTACTGTGATGCTTTCTCGGCATTCTGATCATCATGCACTGCCTCGCTATTTACGACGCATGTCCCTTTCCAAACTTACGCTAAGTAAGCCACCTCGAGAGATTAAATGTAGTCAGTGGCCCAAGAAGTCTACCATTTGCGAAAACATTTGGTCACGCTCCAGCGGACCCCGTGTTACACAAGCCTGAATTAACCAATGATATAACGTAGAGGTGCTTACTTGCATAAATATCCCAAGTTAGTGAGAGCAATGATTAGGGCTTTTGGTGCTAAAGCTTTCCATTAAAAAAATATGGCATACCTCTCTTCACATATTCGGCTTGAGTTCTGTTATGTTTGACGCATTTAGTTGACATAAATTTTCTTGGTTGGATATCCTTCACATAGACGAGGAACTGCATAGCAATAAATCTCACATACCGAGCGAGTGTGGGGGTTTAGTCATTTCAACACATCCATAGTGCTCATGCATATTGAAGTTGCCTCGCGACTGGACGGAGATTAAGAGCTAGCGCTATTCCGGTGAGGGATTCAGGCAACCTTTACCTTCAGGACCAGCCGCTACAACCTCAATCTACAGCGAATCGGTTTCCGTGACCATGGCAGCCTCATGTTTGTTTGCCTCTTTCTATGTTGCCCGACTCGGTATGAAAGTAAGAAGCTTTTTTTCCCGCCATAATTCTGGACTTGCTTTGATTTTTTTTGATCCGATCGAGGTTTGTGTCATGATTTCTGATGATGGAGAGTCCAACTTGATTAATCCCAAATTTGGCATCATCTAAAATTCATGGAGACCGCTCACTCTTCAAATTTGGAGCTTCACGACTTGAATCATGACGTAGAACACCTGGGACCTATAGGGAAAAAAAGAAGGGCCTGGTTCTCAGCAGTTTGGAACAGGGTTCGTATATCTTCATTTCTTTGACACGAGTCTGTCATTAAGAACATATTCTATAGGGTCGGCGCGAAAGGGAACTTCAAATTGACATTGCTGTACTGGATAGTGGAGCTGTCGCTTCGAGTTGGGGAGGTTTCCCAACCGTTTTCCTTAATCTAGCGAAACGTAAGTTATCAAGAGACCTAACGCAAAAGCGGGCTATTGCTTAAACCCAAAGTAGAGATCACTACAACCTCTCTACAGGACACCAGCACACGGGCCTCGTTAATTTCAGAACCAGCACAAGGATTCATGAATATAATGACCAAAGAAGAAGGTTGCTCCGAAAGTCTTGGAACTGCTTGTCAGTGGTATATATCATTTCTCGAGGCCAAAATCAGACAAGCTTGGGTGCCTTTGTTCAGGGAAATCTTACTTGATATCGATACCGACTCGCAAAGCCCAAGTTATGACGATATGGGCACTGTGTTTCAACTCTTGACGGATGTCGTGTTAGCAATGCGTCAAAAAGAGTGCGCACTGACCGACATCGTTGACCCTCTTTACAACAATAAACGGCTCCAGGAAACGGACGAGGATAGAAGACATGCACACCAACGTACGTTATCGGCCTTCACCTTATCCACGTTTGTCACCTTTTTGAGAGATTCATGACACGCGGAACTATCTCAGAGGCATTTGCGTGATCTAAGTTATTCTTTAAAACATAATATCTTCATACTCTAGAATTAAACACTAACTTTTAACGTCTAATCAGTTGTCTTTGTCGTTGTTAGCTGGATATGTAAGTCGAGTCCTCTGAGCCTTACCGTGCTGTGACTAAAGTTGTCGATCAATGTAGGCCTATTTTACCATGCCGCCCAAGATCCACAATCAAGTCAATTGCGAATATTAAATCCAGATGATATACAACTGTCAGAATTAGCGAATAATAATAGACGGAAACATCGATCTAAATCTAAGATTTTTACCACCTACATGCAGGATATTGCCAACACTAACGATATGATGTTTGCTAATTTCCTGAAGGGCTTTGGAAAAATCATGCCAAAGCGTAATATAAGCTTCGAAGAGGTTGCTTCAACAAGACCACCAAAGCGTGAAACGATAGACCCGTCATTGATACGGTTTACGATTCTGACCAATGCTGTTTCCCTTCAAATTGAATGGGTTGACTGCTTGAGTCTACACCTAGAACTCGACAGTCAAGCCAAAACCTTGAAACTATTTCGTTATCCATCATTCTGCCTCCTCATGTCCTGCACTTCTACCCAACAGCGTTCTCCTCTATCACAGTATGAACAATCGGGATACATTGACGCATATCCTCCTTTACTGACGTTTGAACGTATAGAATCTTCCATGACTCGGCCATGTACGAACCCTCCCAAACAAAATCTGATCACACAAAATCTGATCACGCTTCAGAGTATTTTAAAGAAGTTCTTCTAACTTATCGCCTTATATTTGGTCAAAAGCCGAAGGATTCCATCATATTCACACAACTCTACCAAAAAGAGTGGTCAAGATTACCATCGTTTTCTTGTCACCCCGATCCGCTACTTCCACGGCTTTGTGGGCAATTATGGAACACGGATGAAGTACGTGCAATATATGATGAGATCGAAGCAGACGATGCTTTACACCAATACAGTTCCCAAGCAGACTTCCCGTTCCTGGGGAGGAGCCTGCTAGCACTACAAGAGTATGTAGAAGGGCATGAACCAAAAACCTTTAAAGAACTTTGGCATGATGGGAGAAACACGGAGAGGTGGTGGGAATCCTGGGTAAGGGCTTTCTAGCTCCCTAATATTATTGGTCTGACTCTGCGTAACAGACCGCGATAGTCATTGGAGCTTTAGGGCTGTTTTTGACGTTCATTCTCATGGTGATCCAGGTAAGAGAACCGCGATCACACCTAGGTCATACTGACACTTTGCAAGGTCGCCTTGCAGTTCTATCAAGTGAAGCTTGCCCAGGACCAACTTGCCCAAGGAAAAGGATGAAACGGCAAACATAATAGTTAAGGCACGGTTCAATAAATGATTATTTAATCTGGCTCTCAGGACACAGATTGGATGTGGCAGACCAGCTTGATATACGGTTGTTGGTAAAAGCACAATCGGCCGGAGATGTCCCACGCCGATTGCAGGACATACCAGCAAGGTAAACATCAGAGGGACAAGGGGCTTTGACAGAGGATGGTCAGAAGACCATGAGCCTAGCACAACCAATGATTTATCTGGTATACCTGCGTATAGCATCTAAGGCATAGAAACATGAATTATCCTGACTTAGTTCTTAGATGATGCATTTGATTGTTTACATCAGGCTAACCGAGCCCCTGAGTGGATCAGACCCACTTTGTTGGTTCTCAAAGATGCGTTCAACGCCATTGACTGGTTAACTCAAACAAGTCAAGTGCTCTATATCATATGAAATCTAAATCTCTCGATCATGACAGGTGCTTAATGGGGAGCCCTTTTATCTTGCACCATGAAAATGAATGTGGCCATGTTCGGAGGTAGAGCAAAAATGCTTGGTCTAAGCAAGAGTAACATTCGAGCTTCGGAGTAATTGATAAAAGTCAAGGACAATCGAAGGCATCCTAAATTTAGTTCCGAGCGCAAGTATTAAACTTGGGCAGTAGTATGAGCTGCTGCCAACCCGAAATATCTGCCTGCGTACCCAATGCAGAATAAATGTTCGGCCATTGGATAGGAGGACATATTTTTAAAAACCTGGCATACATGTGGTTCTCCCATTCTGATTCGCCTTCTGCCATCTTCAATTCAGGGCCTCTTAAATGATGGCTATCCAACTGCTTGAGCAATTTTCAAAGTGGGCCAAGTCTCGTGCGATCATCGCGGCAACATTGTTACCATAAACGCGATTGGTAGTCTATTAGTACTTCATCGATCACCATATACGATAATTTCGAGGACCGCGGACCGATGGCGCATGGCATACAGGCAATTACTTATGGCTGAAAAGCGCGCAAAGTATCCTGGGTGCTGCATCTTGTTTAGTATTTGTCCAATAGCACCCCGGAAATTCCACGAGTCAGTCTCTTGTCTAGACTGGTAGATAGAGACATATACATTCAATACATCTTCTCATACTGATGGTGCTAAATGTCTGACAGCTCATAGGTTATGTTGATCCTACCAAAAAGTCCCAATTTCAGGCAATAATTGCTACAAGAATCGGTTACGATGCTCTGGCCAGGACATAATTGAAGCCTTTGAAGGCAGTGAAACTTCGATGGACTTGTACAGGTGTTAGATTTGCAAGTTTTCCACTACCTGGGACTCGGCATCTCAGGTGTAGAGCGCCGCATTTGACCATTTTGCCAGAACACAGGAAGGACGAGGTACACCCATCCATTCCAGCATTACCACACGGCATTGGAACCAGACATAACTGCCTCAGCGTGAATGGACTAAACCTGCCATAATACCGCTGTTGCATACTTATCGAGACAAACAAGGTGAAAGCGGTAAAAAATGAGCAACCTCCAACACACTTGATTTTGAGATGACAGACTTAATGGAGTCTGACCATCAACACTTCTCCGACAAAGGGTAGTATCATAAATTCCAGTAATAGCCAATCCATCAAGCCGGTGTTGTGAAACTCTCAAGTTATATGTTGCTGCTGGAGGAGAGTCTCATCTACTCAGGTGGTCTACAGGGGCTCCAAAACGATTACAGCTGCACTTCGACGAACGCTATTAGTACCTCGAATCGAGTGTGTCAAGCCTTGAGAGTATGTTTCCTTTTTTTTCCCTTTTTCCTTGGAACCAGGGCAGGGGTAAAACAATTTGGAATGTGCTGCCATAGTTATGGACAAACCTGAGAACTGACGGGCTCAACTCATGCCGCCTTGCGGATATCTGCCCTCAGTGTTTTACTCTTCTGACATGCGATTTGCACGTTTCGGCCATGAGCGTCGGCGGAGTTTTGGGGGTTCTTGTGATCTCCTATTCGAGCACATAAAGACGACGATCTCTCAGCCGGCTCCTTGGAAGACTATGGTTGGATCCAAGCAGCAGATTTGAGCTCCGCAAAACCCAGCTGGGATATGCTGACTTCTCTGTAGCTCAAGCTCACCGCTTCACCAGCGCTGCTCATCCTCTCCTTCTCTGGTATCAGACCCGTAGGTTGTCCAAATTCTAAATCCTGTTGGGTCATGAGGGGATGCCAATTTTCCCCGCATGACGATATAAGCTTCACTTTGAAACTTCCCCGAAGCTTGAGGTTGGTTTGTGATACTCTGAAAGAAGCATAGGGATATCATATCTTTTATTTATATAAAATGTTTTTGTTTTATGGGTTGATCTTTCAATATCTGCCAAGAATGGAGTGTGTCTCCCATAAGACGATCATCATCATTGGCGTCATTTGCTTACACCCGCGCCCTTCTCAGGATTGGGAGGTTGCCTCCCGTGACAAGGATGATGATATTGCGTAAGAAAAGGGTAAATCTATCCAGAAGAGGTGGGATCAGAGGAAGCAATGAGCACACCCCAGCCACGACATTGTGAGTGTTGACTCGAAGGATTCCTCTAACGCAAGTCGAGCAGTTGCGAATACAGCAACATGAATGGCTCAATACCCGACTACTGCAAGTTGTTTTTAATTCCTAATCCATAGATGGGATGTTCCACCTCTTTGCATTTGCTTGTCCTTCTCCGCATACACACACTATCGGATAGAGCGGCCGAATCGAGTTTTCAGTCCCATATAAATACCCAGTGTTCTCCCGACAGCGCACCCTTCCAGTGTCCTTTCAAGGAACCAAAGGTGGGTAGCAGGACCGAATAGGCGTCAGTGGTACTTGTAAAGATTTACTTGCAGCATCTGAGATTTATGTCTATTCAGAGCTACTAACTCCATGTGTTAACCGCATCTTTCCAAAAGCAGATTCAGCAAATTATGATACACACTCGCAGATTACTTCCCGTCCCTCGAGAGATTAGAGGTGAGGCCCGTCGGATGTGCTGTGCCGCCAAAATGTGAAGCAGTTGGGTAATCCTGAAGACGATCGTTTAAGCTGGGAGGTGTTTGAGCTTCAAATAATTGGTGGTGGTTGGGTGGTGTGGAGAGACGATGCAAACAGGCGGGTGGCTTTTGCTTATGTCGATCACCACGCAAGTGACATCACCCCTACTTTTTGACTGACAGTGAGGACGGTTACAGTGCCCGTTGCCGAGTAAGCAGGCCCCTGTTCGCTTTCGAGAAAAAACAAAGGAACGCATCCCTGAAGACTGACGCTTGCTACAAATAATACCTGACTGAGATGATCGCAATCACCAGGAATTGACAAACGTGGAAGGAATGTGCAGGCCCGCTAACGATGAGGAACAGGAAGAAGACGCTCTGACAATGACACACCATGTTCATTTGACTCAGGACCGGACGACAAAAGCAAAGGTAGACGTCTTTGGTTGTTCCTCTTGAAAGTACTGTTGTTGTATAGTGATGATCCATTGTCTTAAAATAGCCTAGCTTCCCCATCCAACCAAGATATTTGAATAATTATAACTCTCCGTCGCTTGACCAACATATCTTTCCCCCTAAGTCTTGCCATACAAGAACATAACACGAACGCATATGCCTTTGGATGATCATCCAGCATAACAAATACTAATAGCACAGGAGCCAAAATATCTTGGGCAGAATTTACCTCACCCTGACCAACCTGACCAACCATACAACGGCCCTGCGTTTTGAAGATTCAGGGAACGTCTCCCTCGTGCATTAAGGGATCTGCAAGTGGTATACCCTTGAAAAAAAAAAAAAAAAGAGAGGGACCCCCAACGAGCAGGCCTGTCACTGTTGTGGCACACCTCGTAGACGAGCCTAAGAAACCCACGGGTCCACCCCATTTTACCATCACACCTCATACTTTTTTCGCCGCGGCTGCACACCTTAACCTACATAGTGGCACCTCCGCTACAGCAACCATCCTGCCAACTCCATTTCGATGCGCCGCTCCCACGGTGTTGAGCCTCCCCTCGAGAAAATCGCCTTCTCGTCCTCATACTAGTGTTGGTGTATCGTATCTCCACGTCGAGACGAGTATTGGTAGACGCAACTCTACTGTCAAGCATTGAAGCAAGCATAGAAGAGAGGATGGCATCCCTACCCGCCGCGCCTAACATTGGGGAGCCAGGAGACATCTCCGCAAGCACAACAACCAACTCCTCGTCGTCGTCCAGCATCAACGGGGACGATCAACGGGGCCGTCATGCAACACGACCCCGTCTGGGTACAAGAAAGTCAAGCGGGACCATCATTGTTCCGCGAGAACACCCGCGGGTAGAACTCAAGGAAGGGGATGAAACATTCGACGAGGACGATGCACGAGCGATGAGTCCTCGACGAAGCAGTCAGGATCTCGAAAAGATGAGCCAGGATGCTAGACAGCAGCTGAATGAGTGAGTCCCTTTTTCTGTTCCTCGTGATTGCCGCTAATACTATGTAGACACGCGAAAGTTCTTCAAAAGTCACTGTTGGAGATCTTCAACAGGATCGAGGCGGTTAAGGAGGAGCATGATAAGCTCGATAACAATAACAAGTTTTTGCAGAAGTATATTGGGGATCTCATGTCGACATCGAAAATCACGTCGACGACTGGAAGGAAGAAATAGACTTGTGTGTTAATTATGTACAATATGGGTTATCGTGGATACCACGGATCGCTGGTATCACGAATGGAGTGGGCATTGCAGAGGCGTAGTATCTGGTTTTGGGGGCACAGCGGCGGCGTTTTGAAATTATTTAACGCCTCATACCCATGAACAGCAACAGCTTAAGAAAGAGCTCTAGTCATTTAGACATGTATTATAGAAGGAATGAAAACACCATAAGACATGAATCCTGTCTCCCGTCGTTTATTCTGTCTTCTGCATCTGAGAGCTCTTATAATTTATACCTGGTTCAAAGAATGCTTCCTGAAGAGACGCGTGAAACAGCGGCTCTAATCGCCTTCATTATCAGTAATCTTCAAGCCTGTGAAACTTAAATGTGTCATAGCTTGGAGCACATTTGAGGTATTATTGACTGACCTTGGCTCGTCTTCTGCATCGATAGCCTAGCCGAATGGTCAGTACGGCTCGAAGCTAGTATTTGCCCCTCACCTTGGAGGCTGCCGTTGCAGTTCTCTGTCTCTTGTTTCCGCTCAATCTGTTGAAGGGCTTTCCTGTGACAGCGTTTTAGTTTCAGAACAGCATGAGTATCAAATACTCTATGAAACATTCTATGCTGTTGACGTACTATTGGCTTCCAGATGTATCCTCTCTGGGGTTCTACTAGATTTCGACGGCCCAGCTTGCTTTGCACCAACAGTGTGCTCGGTTTGGGCTGTATAGCTTCCCAAATTTGTATCTCCAGTATTGAGCGGCGTCATTCCTAGCTGAAAACTTCTAGCGATGAATGATCAGTACCAATAAAATTGCTGGAATAGAAGTCAATGAGAGGTACCATGACCTCTGGGAGATCCGAGCAAGCAATGTGATGTCGCCGTTTCACAGTGTCATTGCTAGTTCCCATAAGGAGGCAAGAAAGATATAATGAATATTGAGCTTACTCAGGTGCTGATGTCTCGGAATTTTGGTAAACAGGCGCAAGACCTTCCTTACTTTGCTTTCGAGAATGGAAGAAGTTGCCGGAGGAGCCCTCATCAACTTTCTTCTTCTGAGGTGAGGTATGGTATTTGATGTATGGTGAAAATACTAAAGGATGCCGCCACATTGCAGCATTTGGCCAAGCAAGACCAGCAGCTTCAAGCACATCTAATGGGGCATGTTGAAAAGAGAAGGAAACTATATTCTTCACTCTTGCGAAGGTGATGGGTGGCTCACTTCCCTGAAATCCTTCAGAGATGACAATCTTGATACGGCCCTACACATTGTTAGCTCGAATGGAACGTAGTTTCAATCAGCCACTCCCCGTAATCTCTTGACAGGGACATAGTTACCATGTCATCTGCAGCGCTCCAATAGCCTAATGGGTTCGACTATAGTCAGTGTCATCCAGACCAGAAAGGCTCCACCTGTCGCAAATACTCAAATGACGGATTGCAGGAATTACAAACTCACTCTGAGACAAGATTTCCTTATGGAATGCCGGGAATTGTAACTTTTCATTGTTACCATATTTGTCCAAATCGATGCCAGTATTGATAACCAAGGGGAAAGCAGCATTATCGGCGAAAGTGCAAACGCCAGTGAGTCTACCATCAACGAAAAGACGAGCCTCAAACATTATAGCTTCAGATTTCTGATTGAGCTGCTCAAAATAAGGACTCGCCGCCGGCGTATCCCATGCATGGATGGAGATACGGAAAAAGGTGCCAGCTTCCAGGCCAGGGATGAAACCTAGAGCCACATAAAAAAAAGAACAAATGTGTATAAGAGATTTTGGATGACTTACTTGTAACTACTGGAAGTAAATGATGTGGGCCATGAGTATTTGGAGAGTCTAGCCCTTTAGTTCGGGGTTCTTTATACTACATACATCCCGCACAAGGACAAATACTGACCAGGGTCTGGAGCGACTTGACATGCTGTTTTGAATTCTTGAAGAGGTGCTATGCAATCCTTGTCCCGGAACACAAGCACATCCCAGTTTTCGAACCGCATGATGGTGGTTTGAGATTGACATCTGGGTTTTGTAATTGTTGCTGAGAGTTGATGATCATGTCTTCAGCATTTGTGCATTGCTGGCAAGAGCAATTCAGCGTCATTCCAGATATGGTAATGCTCGGTATATGGCGATGGACTGAAATAGCAGTGACCGGATAGAAAGTATGCTTGGATGTCAAAGGCAAGAACATCCTACGATTTAGAAGCGTACTTTTGTTGGAAGAGGAACGACCTTAATGACACACTCATCTCCGCAATATTTTTGCTATCCTTATTAAACTTGAGATTAGCAAATTGTAATTTGTTCTCAGTACCTGATCTTCATACCATAGAGCATCACCCCCTTGAGTTTGTTTTTTAAGTTCGAGATGCATTGATTAGAATATTCAATAATATAGAATTTGATGTACATCGCTGGTAGCGAACTGAGAAACTTCTCTTGCAATATTAGATTAGTAGCTAGTGTAACAGTTAATCTATAGGCAGAGTCAACATAAATGATCCGCAGATCACACCTAATCTCGAAGCCGCTACATAGTATATTGCTACAATGCTAGGTCAAATTCAGTAGGCATAGAGCGAATCATGTCTACCTGGTAAGAACCTTCAGAAACTTCTTCAAATTCGGATCAATGCAAAGTATCAACAGTATGATGATAGAATGATCTCGTAAAAGAAACTCTCTCCCAATTGTTTCATTCTTGTATATACATGCCTGCCAGACGTTCAGGTTCGTTCGTCACCAGGAGCCCGAGCCTACAATATTGTCAGTTAAGCCCATCCTTTGGAGTGAGTTTGACGAACCCGGGTTGCAAGAGGGCCACCCAGCTCCCGTTCAAGACCACTTTCAAATTCCCTTGGTGCTGATGGTCTGTCTGGATATGTGATTGCTACAACTCCGCACAGAGCCAATGTTGCTAAGATGAAGGCTCCTACTTGCAAAGCTCCCTTTCCTGGCTTAATCCATGTATACTCCTCCGGCGAAAACATTCCCAGGATATCATTATCCTCATGAACAGGCTCGCCATAGTTTCGGCGCTCCTGCTTATCCCACCAGTCGCCGTGAGGGTCCCGGAATTGGCGCTTAACACGAGGAGGGTTGATATAGCCGCCATTCTATACTTGATATCAGTTTTAATCGCCACCTCGGGAGCCTCTCAGGTATACTCACCTGGCCAGGATCCTCAGCCTCAGTCTTTCACACTACCATGTCAGCGTACTCTCGAGAATGTCCAATATCGAACGTGCATAGAGGAGTAGTTTTGCTAACCAGTTTCGGATAATCTGATTGCCATGTCGGTACAGGCCTAGCATGAAGAAAACGCCTCTGAGCAAGAATAGCCCGTCCAACCACCGTCTGAATCGGGCGCGCAGAGGCTATTTGCCTAGAAATCATCTATAACCGTAGTCAGAGTGAGTCCGTGACTGATAGAGGTTGAGTGAAGTACCTTGAGGGTGTATCTACTGTCAATTGTTCATAACTCGAAGCATGGTCCTCATTGACATCGCCCTCGCGGCAATCGACGTTTAATGCGAACTAGCCGGATAGGGTTTAGACTATGCTGACCCATGTCACTTTCCAGAATCGCGACTAATCAAAATTGTTGTCAACCAGTCCAAATCACACATTTTCACCAACAGCGGCCGTAGAGTTGGTCTGGCAATGCGCAAACTTCGGTCACGCAGTATTTGAAGCCGTATGCACAATCTGCAGGTAATACTGTTCTGCCAGGTTGAAAACTGATGAAGTTCATGATAGGCTCTTTCTAAAGCCATGACACAGAGCGCGTCAGATGCGCAACAGAATGAACAAATACGTGGTGAGTAGATCACCCTCACACATATAGCGAGGAAATTTAACAACTCTCGTATGTAGATGTAACTCCTGAAAGTGGTACTGCAACGCAATATAATGGAAACTCGACGCCAAAAACAAATGGTGAAGGGGGCAAAGGTCTGGAGGATGACGAGCGCCCCAGCAAAAGGCGCCGAGTCAGCGATTCCATCGCAGAACCAGTGAAACCAGCGAAGAAGAAAGTCGAGTCACCGCCGTGGAAGACAGCGAAAGCCGACGGCCCATCATCATTTACGCAAGATGGGAAGCGGAAGTCCGGCCGTGTCAATCAACTGCCCCTTGAGTTACAACCTCCTTCAGCAAAGCGGACAACGCGCGGCGCTATCCAAAAGACTTACTCGAATAAGAACAAAAATGGCAATACCAAGAGTACAAACCCTCTCGGAGCACGCGACATATCTTTGGCTAAAGGAAATGGATCCCAAAAACATCATTTCACTGGATCCTCTCAACAACGGCATAGTTTGCCAGCAAAGGCGCCGTCATCTGTCAAGCAGCCTCATAAGAAGTCTTTGCCAACAGAACAATCCTCTATCCCTGTACGACCCCACAGAAAAAAAGTAGCAACTGCCCAAGAATCACAACCCGTGCCAGCTCGGGTTCGAGCCTCTTCCTCGCGTCGTTCCGGGCGAGTACACGATCTGAATGAGGATGAAGTGGTCACGCATTCAAATACCTCAAAAAGGGCCGAGGGATCAATTTCAAGTCCAAAAACAAAGCTTTCATTTTTGAAGCTTAAAGTCAGGCGGGCTGAACTGCCTGTGACACATCCAGGCCTGGTAATTCCACAACCAAGGAGATACACTACCTTGAAAGAGTTTTTAGATGCCGGTGTGAATATTCCAGTTGAACAAGGGGGACTCTTTAGCACAGACGAATCGCAGGATTACACGCCAGAGGCCATTGCCAGAGATGCACAAGTTCTCGTCCGCCTAGAAGATGCAGCGGCGCCTGGAGGTCTACTTAGCAGGGAGAACTGCTCAGTATATCAGCCAGAGGAGCAGCCTCAACCCCCACAACAATTTGCACATCAAGATCACTTCAGTCGAGCTGCCGTTGTCTTCAGGAGGTTGATGGTATTAGAAGAGAGAAAACATCGAAGCAATGCTAAACGGTTAGCCGAGGCTTGTAGAGATGAATGGTACCGGAGGCAACCAAAGTCTTCGGAACAGCTAGAGGCAGACGAGATGAAGGCTAATCAAGGCCGCTACAAGAATCTGGTGAAAGCCTTGCAAATGACTTGGGACAATGTAAGGACGGAAATCAACCGTCGACGGCTGCTAGAATGGGAAGCTGAGGAACAGGCTCGTGTACGCAAAGCGCTAAACGAAGCGGTTGATATCTCAACTCAGAAGCTAGAGGCGAGGAGGGCACGACACGATTCTGAGATATCCTCGGACGATGATAATGACGAAGAGGATGACACGGGAAGTCAAAGTGTAATGCAGGATGAAGATAGCGGAGGCTCAGACTCAGAGAACGGGGAGAGCAATATGTCTTCATCAGGCTCTGAGGGAGATGAGGAAGACGTACCTCAACTAGATGCGACAGAGGATGAACACCTCTCAGTGGAGCAGCTGCGCGAAAAGTATGCGGCTTTGCCTATACTTGCAACTGAGCCTGATGACGATGAAATGGAAGGCATGGAGGCTATCGAAAACGAGGCAAGCGTTCGCGGGGGAGACGCAATCTTGGAGGATACATTTGATGACAGTGATGAATCGATAGACATGGATGATGATATGGGCTCGAGCGACGAAGATCGTGATAGTGACGATGAGCAGGATAGTGAGGAAGATAATGACGATGATGCTACAGAAGATCCTGCAGCCTTAGGTCTTCTTGGCTTCCTTGCCCCTGCAGACTTGAAATTGCTGAAATATAGTCAAAATACTTCAGAACCAGCCCTTTCTAACACAATAGATGTTCAAAGAGAGTTGATTGCAGAAGGATTGAAAGAGAAAACTCTGGAAACTGGAAATGTCGAATCATCTGAGCACGAGAAGGTCAGAGCATCGGTACAGTCATCGACACAACCGTCAGCAACAGTGAAGCCAGTAACTGAGATTTTGGTAGCCAGTCCGGATCGCAGCAGTCAACCGACACCCATAACAGTGGAGACCAGACCATCTGATATAGACTCTGTATCTTCCATAGATCCTCAGCAAGCAAGCGGTCAAATAACACAGAGTGCCACGCCACAGCCTAGCAATCTACTGAAGACTCCAATACCATTTCTTCTCAGGGGAACGCTCAGAGAGTATCAACACTATGGACTAGATTGGCTTGCTGGTCTTTATGCGAATAATACCAATGGTATATTGGCGGACGAAATGGGTCTTGGCAAGACAATTCAAACCATAGCTTTGCTAGCCCACCTTGCTTGTGAACATGAAGTCTGGGGACCGCATCTTGTCATCGTCCCGACAAGTGTCATGTTGAATTGGGAAATGGAGTTCAAAAAATTCTTGCCGGGTTTCAAGATATTAACCTATTATGGGAGTCAAGACGAGCGAAAAAGAAAGCGACAAGGATGGAAAAGGGACGAGGACAAATGGAACGTGATTATTACTTCATATCAACTAGTGCTTCAGGACCAGGCTGTTTTCAAGCGGCGAAGGTGGCATTATATGATTCTCGATGAAGCCCACAACATCAAGAATTTTCAATCACAAAGATGGCAAGCAATGTTAACGTTCAACACGCGAGCACGCCTTCTACTCACCGGGACTCCTCTTCAGAATAATTTAACAGAACTATGGTCGTTGCTCTATTTCCTGATGCCATCGGATGGAACAGAACAAGGCGTAGGTGGGTTTGCCAACTTGAAAGAATTCCAAGACTGGTTCAAGAAACCATCAGAACAGATCTTAGAGCATGGCCGAGAACAAATGGACGATGAGTCGCGAGCGATTATTGCCAAACTGCACAAAGTCCTTCGGCCCTATTTGTTGAGAAGGCTTAAGGCAGATGTAGAAAAACAAATGCCTGCAAAGTACGAGCATGTCGAGTTTTGTCGTCTCTCCAAGAGACAACGAGAATTGTACGATGGGTTTCTTAACAGAGAAGACACTAGAGGCACATTGGCTTCTGGTAATTACCTCTCCATCATAAATTGTCTCATGCAGCTCAGAAAAGTGTGCAACCATCCCGATCTTTTCGTCGAAAGAGCAATTATGACCTCTTTTCCCATGGAAAAATCCGCCGTGGCAGATTATGAGATCAAAGATCTACTGATTAGACGGCAATTGCTTCAAGAGGACCCGATGAGCAAAGTCAGTTTGGAATTCTTGAATCTTGTCCCAACAAAACACGAAAGTCTTTCCAGTCACGTTACTTCAAGGGTATCTATGCTTAGTGCTCAGAAAATTCTAATGGATATGCGAGAGGTCCAACGCACTAGAGCTCAGAGCGCTTTCACGGCCCTTGATCCTTCAACGGCAAAATCAAACCTAGTCTACCTCGAAAGTGCGTCTCGGTGGGGCAGATTTGAGGAGCTTCAGCATTGCGTCTATCTCAATGCACTTCGGCGACAACAGAGACCTACTTATGGCACTCGGCTTTTAGAAATTTTAACGTTGGACGTGAATGAGCGGCCATTGAAACCTCGCCCTAAGCGTCGGGATCAGATGCTGTTGTGGCTTGAAAATTCGTCACCAGCTCTACAGGCAATGGTCCCAACTATGACTTCACGATCTCAGGCCCTTGAATCTACCATACAAAAATTTGCCTGTGTCACACCACCTGTCATTGCCAGGGATCTGACTTCTCTAGTACTTACACCGAGGAATGCCAGCGACTTGCATATGTCTGTATCCTCGACTAGCAGAGATGCATTCCATGAGGCGCGCATGAGGTTATCTATACAGTTTCCTGATAAACGGTTACTCCAGTACGATTGTGGAAAGCTACAAACGCTTGCCAAGCTCCTGCGGAAGCTCCAGGACGGCGGTCATCGAGCCCTCATATTTACGCAAATGACAAAGGTCCTTGACATTCTTGAACAATTCCTCAACATTCATGGCTACAAATACCTTCGCCTTGATGGCTCAACAAAGGTGGAGCAACGCCAGATTCTCACCGATCGCTTCAACAATGACAATCGCATCCTAGTTTTTATTTTGTCGAGTCGATCTGGCGGTTTAGGCATAAATCTCACTGGCGCTGATACTGTAATATTCTACGATCTTGATTGGAACCCTGCAATGGATAAGCAATGTCAGGACCGATGTCACCGCATCGGACAGACGCGTGATGTTCATATCTATCGTTTAGTTTCCGAGCATACCATTGAAGCGAATATCCTCAGGAAAGCCAACCAGAAGCGCATGCTGGATGACGTCGTGATTCAGGAGGGTGAGTTCACCACGGACTATTTCAACAAAGCGTCTTCACGGGAAATAATAGAGCATGACTCAGATCTTCTGGATGGCGATGCACAAGCAAATGCTGCCATGGATCGAGTTCTTGGTGGGCCAGCGAACGGCAAGGATGTCACAAGGGTTCTCGCACAGGCCGAAGACAAAGAGGATGTGGCAGCTGCCGCCATAGCTGAAAGAGAGGTCGTTATTACTGACGCAGCTGATTTCGAAGAGAACGCAGCAACTGCCTCCGCAACGCCTGCCGTGCCAGGGACACCTTTTGAAGACGTGCAGACACCAGGAGCGGAAGGCACACCAGTTCTGATAGGCATTATAGAGGAGGAGGAACTCAATGCCTGGGGCAAGAGAGTCGGGTCTACAGATGATTATATGTTGAGATTCATGTCCGAACAACTTAAAGATACCGCAGTGGAACTTCCCAAGGATAAGAATAGGAGCAAGCGAGGGAAGGATCATCGGAACCGATCACACAGAGTGCGGTAATTCCGATGTATTCTATGTATAACATTACAAACACTATTCATTCTTTATAAGATATAGTGAATGAACGAGGAGGTAAAGGTTGGCGTTGTGTAGTGCATTGTAGGGAGTCTGGGGAAGTCAGTTTCCTTCCAGAAACCTCAGTAGTAGGTAGAAAACTGGAAAAGAAAAGCGGCTGATTTGTATAAACATAATCCATCCTAAAATCATTAAAAACGAAGCATAAGACATATTAAAAACTCTGGCCTATTAGTTCATAAGACGGCATCTACAATCGGCATACGCCATCCAATCAAACGAAGACCCTTCAACTCCCCTGTTGTGTGACTGACCACTAGCTGTTGCTCTACCCAACATATCCAGCCCCTTGAGATGGCAGATTTTCCTCACGTTAACATTCCATAAGATACTTTCACGCATTTTACAGTCTCTGGTGCTGAGCCAGTAGATGTTTACTATTAATATTTTATGGATCCTTTTGACCAATAACGTTGTATTCGGAGCCAGGTCCTCCTTTCACAGCTTGCCGATATTGCCGAGGACAGTTCTAACATCACTCGCATACCAGTAGTTGGAAAATACCATTGAAACAGCTCTTCCTCCTGATGCCTAGGTAACTGCTTACAGAAACCACTGCCTAGGTGTTCAAACAATCTCAGAAATTCTATCTATATATCCAGTTGTTAGGTTCGTTCTGCTAGAGCTTATCATTCATACCTACCTGCCGGGCTAACAACGAGGTAAAATCATTTTCGGGCGAATATGAAGAAATATTGGCTTTAATTTATCAATATGAATATTTCCCATCCCTCCAAGTTTGTCCAGAATGTTCCGCCAGCGTTCGAGCAACTTGGCCATGAACTTCTTAAAGCAGCTGCTTTTATGCTCATCCCAGCGGAGCTTCTCTACTTTTCTATATACTTCCTCAGGAAAGGCTACTACAAGCTATATTGGATTTTGACAGCATTAAGCATTTCTACTCTTTGGGTAGCTCCAATTTTTTCACCAGTCTCCTGCGGGCCAGCAAGATGTCTACACTATTTTTCAAGTATGTTGGCCTACTTGCAGGCATGTATTTGAGTCAACTGACAGTTTTGAGTTGCAATCGGCACTATGAAACTATTGGATATTTGCGCCCGCCGCCATGGTCTCCCAAAATACATCGCAGGTATACAGCCGACCGACTGGTTATATCCTCTTTACCTCATAACAGAGCTACGATATGAGTCCTTCACTCCAAATCATGTTCGGGTACCGAGATATCGAGAAAACTTCAACGAGCCATTACAACTGGGTATTCATATTGCTGCTTTTGTAGTGCTCCAATCTCTACCTCAAGTTTTCCCAACAGTGCTTGCGTTTGAGGTTTTGCTTGCTATATATATTATATGGACGAGCATGCAGCTACTTTTGAGATACAAGAGCAGTCCTGCTTTGTTTGGACCATTGTACAAAGCAGATAGCTTAACAGGTTTTTGGTCAGAGACGTGGCGTACGTATCCTAACACATGCCAGCGCGAAATCGGCTTGTGCCTCTAGATTAACCCTTCACCTGCACGCTGGTTCAAGGGACTGACTCTTTGACAGATAATGCATTCGCAGCACCCTGTACGTCATTAGCATATGGTCCCCTACGCTACGGACTTCCCAAATATGGCGTCCCAGTCGGGATCGCACGCTCTTTAGGGGTACTTGGAGCATTCGGACTTATGGCTATATTTCACGTCTATGCACTGAGTCCCCTGCTGAATAAGGAGTGTTTGAATCGAATCGGTGTCTTCTTCCTTCTCAATGGCGTTGCAACAATTTCAGAAGCTGCTTTTTGGGGACACAGGAAGCATTGGCTGAAGACTACTATGGCTTGGATGTTTGAAACAAGTATTGCAACCTGGGTGGCCAGTGGATTAAATTTTCCGAACGGGCTCTCTAAAATTCCATGGAGGGAGATTTGTGATGGTTGATATTTGCGATGGTTGAGGCAAAGATGTACACATGATTTTGCATCACTTTTCTTGGTTGGTCCTAGGTAACAGGTAATATAATGAATGAGATGGTACATTAAGGCTGGCTAATGAGTTCAAGAATTAAGGCCGTAGAATGTACTATGAATGAATTACAATGCTGTTTTCATAATTTCAAGCGAGGCTCGAACAAGGTCTTCCTGGACCTTGATTCCATCGAAGCCAGCTAAATTTAGAGGTTGATGCAGCTTATACACCGCTCTGGCAGAATTCAGATCCATCATTAACTACACGCAAAATGAAAGTGAGCGACATTTCTTAGTGAAATTATATGGGTTCTTCTTCTCTCGTTTCTCGATGAATATCTACTAATCTCTAGTCTGGAATAATGCGACCAATACTACGTCATTTCAGCCATGGAACAGCCATCATCAAGCTCCAAAGTAACAGGTAAAGGGCAGCAACAACAACCTTGATTCAAGTCAAACTGACCACACCTCACAGTTGAATATTTTGATCCTTATGGAGTGTACCCGCTCCTATCGCCTGGGCTTTTGCCTCGACTTCCGCTTCGGAATCTCCATTGGGAGTCACATTCTGGGCCTCTCCGCTCCATATCCTCTCTACACATCGACCTCATCTCTACGCCTCATGCGCTGAGCCCTCTATCAACTACTGATGTGTCATTCAGGCCTGAATTCCCCAGAGTCAGGAGTGAGGACTCCACCACTAGCCGCGATGATGGATTTCAAACACAAATTCTCGGGAATCCAGCTGGGGAAATTTTGGACACGCCAACTGGTCCTCCGAGGTCTGCGGTCACTCGTCGAAGACACCAAATTCCAGGGCTGCGACAGACACCATATTTGAAGGTATTCTTTCTGAGATGCGATGATGATTCTGCATATAAATCAAATGCACGGAGGCAGGTTCGAGAATGGATCAAAGAGTGTACACCTCCTACTCAAAGCACAACGAAGCTTAGTGCACAAGAGAACCACGACGCGTTTGAGTGGCTTGTAGTCCATGTAATTGTTCCAAATACAGCTGCTGCCACACAGCCTCGATCCAGCACAGATAATGCATCAGGAGCCGGATGGAGGGGAGGCAGTTCACCTACCATTCTTGACAAATTACGTGCGGACTTCAATGGCTCTTCCAAATCTGCCACTGATCATATTGCGCAAATCCGCATTGGCGTGAATGATGTGCCATACGAAATGCTACCCCGTGTCGTTCCGGCAATACCAGGGTCATATACTGAGACTGCTCAAGAGAATGTGGAGGCTTGGGCGGATCTGATTAGCAAATTTAAAGAACTTATTCTCGCTTCTTTTGATTTGAGGGTCAGTCAATATGAAGAGGATATAAGGGAAAGGGATGCACAAAGAACGCTACCGGGGTGGAACTTTTGTACGTTCTTTGTGCTGAAGGAAGGTCTGGCCCGTGGTTTCGAAAGTGTTGGGCTCGTTGAAGATGCCTTAGTAGGATATGATGAGCTTGCGGTGGGTCTTGATGCTGTTGTCAGAGAACAAACTTTGACAGGCTCGGGACCAGCACATGGTGGCTTGTTTTTGCCATATACTGAGGATCTGAAGCGTCTAGTCGAGAAATCTAAATCTGCCATATCGAAAGATACAAGGGCTGAGAATGGAGTTGCCAACTTCGAAGAGCCAATAGATTTGCAATCCTCTGGCGACGCGTTCGACAGTGATATCGACGAGATTCCGCTGAATGCAGCAAAAAAGCGGTACAGAGAACTCATTCTTGCGAATAATATTTCAATATTTGACTTCAGATGCTATGTATTCGCTCGGCAACTTTCACTATTACTTCGGCTTGCAAATGCCTCGTCTTCGCAAGAAGAGTTACTTGCAAAGTTGAAAGAGCAGCGCGAGTCAAGCCTACAAGGCGTAGCGACCAGATTCCCTACTTCTCAACCTTCAGAAGACGCTGAGAACTTGGCAATGCTCGGAGAGATCTGCAGAAGATCTATGGACTTCATTGCATCCATATCTAATATCATAAGAGATGATATTTGGGCATCTCAAATGTCTTTTACGCCCAATAACGAGGACAAGGAGCAGCCTCATGCCTTGCAAAATGATTCGTTAGTAGCCCGCATAGTTGACAATATCGTATCGTCCTTTACATTTTCTGTTGCGCAACAGATCCTTGCTCAGACATCCACGAAAGCATTACCTATACCTCCATCAACTTTAGCTCCACCTAGTAGCAAAATCAGCATTGATGGCCAAGAGCCAAAGGCTGCGATTCCAGAACCAAAGACAATGATGCATCCAGCCAGAAGTAGTTCTCTAGCAATCCGCTCACCTTCTCGGGAGCCTTCTAGCCCAGGAGCATCTCCTAGCGGTCGACGATCTAGTGTACCGGATCGACAATCAGAAAGAGGCTCTGTCTCTTCAACGTTTTTAAAAGCCGGGCTAGAAGAGCTTGCTGCTCATAGGGCTGGTCTTTATCTCCTGTCCCGAAATGTCCTAGAGCAGGTTGGGAGCGATCGAAGCTGGAGCGTTGGCTGGCGGGAAGTTACAAAACTGCAATACAATAGCGCCGAGCATATGGATGAAGTAGATCTCAATGATGAGAAAGAATCTCAGTCTAGCTCGGGTAGTTCTCTACACTCCCTCAGTCCCTCGATTTTACATGGTATTCAGAGCAAGCTCCTCCGTGTAGCCCTAGATAACAAAGACGACTACTATCGCTTGTATGAGACGCTGACAGACAAAGCCCTGCGACATTTTAAAGTCGCAAGTCATACTCAATCAGCGTTGGCCACCATGGCTGATCTCGCTGTACTCAAATTCTACCTCAAGGATTTTGCAGCTGCAGCTTCATACTTCTACCAGATAACGCCTTCCTATAACGAGGCTGGGTGGATGCAAATAGAGCTTTCAATGCTTGTGATGTATGCAGAGAGCCTGAAGCAGCTTCAGCGCAAAGATGAATATATTCGCGTTGTATTGAAGCTCCTCTCCAAGGCTGCTATGGCTGAAAACGCCAGACGGTTAACCAAATCTACGGCTCTGTTTAGTTACAATCAGATGAGCCATGAAGAGATTGTACCACGGGAACCTTATCTTGAAGAACTGCTCCAAATAACAAGTACTCTCGATCGCAATGTTCAAGTACCGCTTTCAAATTTCTTCAGCCATGTCGACGTTGTGGACACACCTCGATATCATCCAGAACAAGACAGCTTCGCCCTCACCATCAAGCTTTCTTACCTGCTCTCCGAAAGCTTTACTATTGATAAGGCAAGAGTACGAATTGGAGCAATTACTGGAGATGCTAATAGAGAAATCTGGCTCGAAAGCGATGGTCCTACGGAGTGTGATTATGGAAAGGTTCAAGTCAATGTCCGAAGCAACGTGAGTGTTTGCAATTATGAACTCCTCTGCGGCTAACCATATTTCCTGCAGTCCATTATACCTGGTGCATATACTGTCAATCATGTCAGCCTTTATGCTAGCAATATCATTCTGAAGTATGAGCATGGAAACCTAAGTCAAGCAATTGAGAAACATGACCGGTTTCTCAGATGTCCCAAATTTCTTATTCATCAGCAGGCCGATGCATTAGATGTTAAACTTTATGCTTCAAAGTACATGCATTTAGACCGGAACCGATCTTTGGAGATCGAGCTTTCCTCAGGTTGGAATAATGTCCAGAATGGAGAGCTTCACGTTCGAGCAGCAACTGCTGGATTGCGGTTGCAGACTAGTGAAGCTAAACTAGTCAAGGGCACTCTCGAGTTGTCTAAGAAGGCAGAAGCAGGAGTTCTTGCGTTTGGTGCTATGGGTAGAGGGTCGGTCGCTAAAATCCGGATTCCATTCAATCTTGAGCAGGAAGTTGATGAGATATCCTTGAGACTGGAGACGTCTTATACAACTGAAAGGGGAGACTTTTTATTCGCGAACGCTCCACGCTTGTCTATCATGCTACCCTTGGGCGTCAATGTACAAGACGTGTTCAAGCACAAGGCACTGTTCTCTCGATTCACAATCTCATCTGCTACTAGCAGTCCATTGCGCCTTTTGAGCTCCAGGCTAGAAAGTTCTGAGGTATTCCAGGCTGAAAGTGGAACTGGCCTCACCAAGTCAGTTATAATTTTCCCACGACAACCTGCATCAATGCTTTACAAAATCACCAAAGTTTCTTCAGAAACGATGAGCCCGAAGGCTAGAAAGGCAAAATCTTCATTATCCCTAATCTTACACTATATCACTCTCGAAGAGGAGATTGACAACGCTATTACCTTAGCGCTTCACAAAAGCCTAAGAAATACGCCATTGTATTCATATATTCGTCTCGTCATACCCTTAGTGCTTTCGGAGCTTCGTGCACAGATGTCACCAGAGGATATCGAGCGTACTGCTATACTGCATGAGGTATCAACGGCAGCCCTTGCGAATGCGCGATGGAAAGAACATCTCAATGGCCTCGGCCGTCTACCAGACGGGAATACAGACTCATCGAACTTGCTAGTTGACCAACTACTAAGGTGGCAGCAAGAGAATCCCGTTGTTCCTTTACTACCCATTCCTTTGGATGATGCAACCATTGATGACAGTCGTTCAATAATCATTCCTGTCGATGTGCCACCGGTCACAGTTGTGCACACGGCTGATTTGAGGTTGCCAAGGCCATTGTCCGCTTATAAAGTGCTGCCATCTATGCAACCAATCTCAGCGTTATTAAGAATAAAGTGGACAAGAATCTGGGGCAGTGACGCTCAATCGTCTCCTGTAACATCGAATGAATCCGGCATATTAGAGTTTGTTTACGAATTGTCTGGGCCAGCTGATACATGGCTCATTGGTGGCCGACGAAAAGGGCATTTCAAACTGCCTTTAGATTCCCAAGAATCGACATCCGATCTATGCTTTACGGTCATATTGATTCCGTTACGGGAGGGATTCTTGCCATATCCAGGCTTAGAAATCAGACCAGCTCCAGTCATAAAGATCATACAGCCTGGGCCATCTAGCAGTCAAGGCGTAGCGCCTCCTTCTGAAGCAGCTCTAACATGCGAGACAGATTATAGGAATTCTGGCGAGACTATTCGAGTTATCAGCGATGCACGAAAGACGACGGTAAGTTTGGATGCTAGTGGGCCTCAAGGAGGCGCTTGGCTACTTGAGAGTGAAAGAAGAGGAGGTGGAATTGAGGAAACTGCTCTAGGATAGTAGCCTTGAGCTGAAATTTAAAGCACTTTATCATCCTCCAAAGAAGACATTGCCCATGACTAAACTAGAGAAATCTTGCGCAATATCTTGCTTCTATTTTGCACAATGAGCTTTGGTATACTTGCAATTGAGGAGTACCGTCATTACATTTTGATTGTTAAAATCACTCTTTGGCCTTATCTCCAGACGCAGATAATTGTTATTTCTTGGTTGCATTCAGGTGGGGCTTGAGATACTGGGATCCCCTACTTACCAGGTTCTCAGCAAATAGCAAGCTTTGCAATCCCAGACACTACTGCACCAATTCTGGTAGCTGCACCCCCAGACAGAAGAATTACTGGTGATCTGTCGGTCATGCCGCCCTTATCCAGTGATAAGATACCATCTGAATCGTAAGTAGATGCAATTAGATATAATTTCCCTGGGACCTTGTCAAGTACGCCGATAGCTTTAAGGGCCAAAATGCCCCACGCCTGTTCGAGCTCTCCTCCATCGTCCTACCTTCACATTTTACAATCTTGCAAGAGAGAACGGCAATATGGGGGATGTCAAAAGTAGCGAGACGGATTATGCGTCCAATGAGAAGGCACCGGGATACGAAGCACGAGCTGGGAGCGAAGAACTACTCATTCATGAGAATGTAGACGACCTCCAGAGACGGCTAAGGTAAGTCTAGTCTTCTCGCAATAACATGACGTTGACATGCGGCCAGTGGGCGCCAGATCCAGATGATTACAATTGGAGGGTCAATTGGGACCGCGCTATTTGTTTCGATTGGGACTGGCTTAACGCAAGGAGGACCAGGCTCCCTTCTCATCGGATTCATCATGTACTGCTGCTTCCTGGCCACAGTAAATAATTGCATGGCCGAAATGGCAGTTTTTATGCCAGTCAGTGGATCCTTTGTTCGCATGGGCAGTAAATGGGTCGATGAAGCTTTTGGCTTCATGCTTGGCTGGAACTTCTTCTTATATGGCAAGTTGCGTTATTATTAAGTTTAACCGTACAACTAATATTTTGTGTAGAGGCTGTCCTTATTCCATGGGAAATCAGTGCGCTCAACTTGGTCCTAACGTTCTGGAGGGATGATATTCCTTTAGCAGCAGTTTGCGCTGGATGTATTGTGCTTTATGGGTACGAATAATGTTCGTCCAGGCAGTTTGAAAACTGACATGTATACCAGAATCATCAACCTTTTCGCAGTAAAATGGTATGGAGAGAGCGAATTCTGGTTATCGAGGTAAGCTCGCACAAATTTTATTGGAATTTCACCTGCTGATTTAGCACAGTGGCAAAGTTATCCTAATCTTGATGTTATTCTGCTTCACTTTCATCACGATGGTTGGAGGCAACCCCAAGAAAGATGCATATGGTTTTAGACATTGGAGAGATCCTGTGAGACCAGCATAGATAGCATATTGATGAGCTTCCCACTAATTTATCCCCAAGGGCGCTTTCGCAGAATATCATTCAACTGGAGATCTCGGTAGATTTGAAGGTTTCTTGGCTGCTTTGTGGAAAGCTGCGTGAGCTTAGTCCTGGATCTATTCGTTCTTGATAGCACTAACATATTAAGGAAGCTTCACCATAGTTGGCCCCGAATACAGTATGTAACTGCTTAAGCTATCTCTTACCAAGGATATCGAGTGTCCAAGCTTTTCCGAATACTACTATCCTCATGTAGTCAGTAAATACTAATTCGAGCCTCCATTAAGTTGCCATGATGGCAGGAGAGGCCACTTACCCACGCAAAAACCTGAAAAGAGCTTTCAAGACTATTTACCTCCGATTTGCAATCTTCTTCATTGGGGGAGCATTAGCTTGTGGCATTGTTAGTAAGTCAATCTGCAGATAAATTACGTGATATTATTATCTATTTATCCTGCATGACATTTGTTTCGGAGTCTGTATGAATCCCACCACTGATTGCATACAAACAGTTCCATATAATGATAAGAATCTCATCGACGCTTTAGAGTCGGATGGTGGCAGTACAGCAGCCTCGAGTCCGTATGTCATTGCAATGCAAAATTTGGGCATCGGCGTCCTTCCACATATCACGAATGCGTTGATGGTAACTAGTATCTTCTCCGCGGGCAATTCATATGTGTAAACCATCTTGCCTACTCATAACGAATTATTCACTGCTAACCATATATAGCTACTGCGCATCTCGGACCCTATACGGACTATCTCTCGATGGGCATGCTCCAAAGTTTCTCCGAAAATGCACGAAGAATGGCGTGCCAGTCTGGTGCTTCTGCGTGACCATGATCTTTCCATTCCTCAGTTTCTTGGCAGTGGGAACGAGTTCCGGGCAGGTTATCACTTGGCTTGCAAATCTGACACAAGCTTCGCAAATTATCGATTACATCTGCATGTGCATCATCTATATCTACTTCTACCGTGCACTTAAAGCTCAGGGCTTCGACAGAAAAGACCTTCCTGTAAGTGCTTCATTGCAGACTTTTCTTGAACAAATAGCTGATAATATTACCTAGTATGTTGGCTGGGCACAACCATACTGTGCCTGGTTTGGCCTAACTACGATGTCGCTCACCGTCACATTCTACGGGTATACGACTTTCTTAAGGGGATGGTGGGATGTTGGGACATTCTTCTCGTATTATTTGATGGTTGGCGTTTGCCCAATCCTCTATTTGGGCTGGAAGCTTTTCAAGAGGTCAAAATTGGTGAAGTCTTCAGAGGCTGGTATGTATTGTTTATACAATGTACTTTATCATTGGAACATGGGAGCGCTAACAGGTCCGCTAGATCTTCTCTGGGAGAGACCAACAATCGATGCGTATGAGGAAGTTGTGAAAGAAACTCATATGACGTTCTGGCAAGAAGTCGGCCAGATGAGTGGTCTTGGAAAGAAGAAGACAGAACATGTTGCATAAGTGCAGGTGTTCTTTTGTCCTTATTCTTGTTGAGAAGCGACATCAAGCATATCGGATTTTAGCTGTCGTCTTGCATGGGATACTTCAAAAGATGACTTTTTTTTTTAGCATCATCTAGTCAATAATCACAGGAAGATGCTCTGGACATGCTCTAATGCTCAAAGGAAATGTGAAAAGTGTTATTCCTAATTGTAGCCTTCCAAAATATTTTTGAGCTGTCCGAGTTCGGACAGCTAAACCAAAGGCAATCATACTAATCAAGCTGGCTCTAATGTATTTGAGCTCAGGTAAATAGCGATAGTCATGCTAGAACCCCTGGTAGGTATTCTGTGCACTTTATGACTCCCACACATTACCAAGGAAGTGACCTATCATAGCAGCTAGACACTCCTTGGAAGTTTAACATGGCGAGTCTAGTCCAAAAACATGCTATCGGCTATGGTAAGAGAGTCTCCTGAGGTTGTTCAACAACATTAATCAACCCTTGCTGGTTATCAATTACACTGTCGACCCATTGCACATAACAATATTCAGCACACTGCTATAATACAGCTCACGTTCCCATACACCAAGTTATCGGATGTCAAATTGCCCAATCAGCATACATACAGGAGCCCAGAGAACTAACTATAGGCTCAGAACAGAAAAAGATGGACAAAGAGCACGCCGACTATACGCAGAAAAGTGTATAGTTTCCAACACAAGCCGTCCAAAGACTGGTGGCCTGAGTATGTTTGGCAGATATCTCCATCAAACATACTCTCAGCGCTGTCCTTCGCGGATCCCTTTATGCTCATTCGGCTGTTTGACAGGACTACGATGTATCACCTCGTCTGGATCAGAATACTCCTTGCAGGCAGAATATCAGCCGTCGACTCCTCCACATTCATTGACGAGATACACTAATTACTTTGAAAATCAGCAAGGAGCTGGAGCCTTGGATCAGCAGAATCATCAATTTCATATACGATATGAAGATCTACTCAAAGCTCGACCCTGACTTAGCTTACCTTCCAAGTATGGTCCACTGTCTTCTTCCATAATCTTCTTCATTCGCACAAAGTTGGACTTGGGACTTCCTCCTTTTCTCCTCAATCAGTTGTATGTGTCGTGGTTGGCTGCAGCTGCACTTCGTATACAAAACTCAGACTTGGTTGATCATGAAGTCTTAATGCTTGGAGATTGGCGAATGAGGATGCTGTGCCTCAATTTAGCAGCTCCAAGCATTCAAGGTTCTTTAGATTTCTTAGTCAGGGCGGCCAAGCAACATTTTTAGCCGCTAAGCACTTTATTTGGACCTGGAAACGCCGATGTGTGAATACCTATGATAAGAATGATCAAAGACGCTTCGCATTTATAGAAATTGCATTGTACAGTTTTAAGCCGTGATATGGTGGCGAAAGACACAATAAAACCTTTATACGGCGGCTCAACTGATGCAGAAAGAGGCGGATATTAAGAAACCTGGATTGACTTACACCACGATATCAAAATAGAAATCTGTGCGTCGGGTAGGATCATGATGTGACTATGTTGGAAGCATGTAACGCCTAATACGGTAGCCGCTGACTGAGGATCAACATTTCGACCTTTTGATTGCACAAACGCCTGCCAGCGCTGGTTCAACGATAAATTGGCCCAAGCCTATCCAGAGACATTGACGAACACGAGCTTGCTTGGAAGCAATCCTCATACTTTGCTCTGGGGGCGCATAGATCAACTCACTAGAGACGTTCTCGGCTTACGAAGTCTCATTTTGGGAGACGCGGTCCATGAAACTCAAGAAAGCTCTCGCATTTACATTGCCATCGCATACATACGTAACCGTCAAGATAGCTTTGCCATCTCATCACCAACATTCAATGTGAAATTTCTAGCCACACAGTGGTCCAATGAGGCTGTGGGGTCAGGGTTACGCACTCTTTCATCTCAGTTCAAGGCCAGAGGGGTGGTTGGCGTCCGCCGAAATTACCTTCTTGGTTGCAAGGCCGAGAGGGTGTCCACCGTTGCTCGGCGGCACAGGCCACCAAGAGGGCCTCTTTTTTCATGCTGTGATACACTGATATGATGTTTAAATTTAGAGCTCTGTAGCGACGAAAGATGGTGAGGATGAAAGCCAACCGTCAAGATGTCTGCACAGCTGTTGAGAATTCGCCGTTAATCATCAACTTCTTGCCGGAGAGCAGCACAAAATCGCCGGGAATTATTATGACCATGGTTGTTGACCTCTGAGATTGATATTATCCACTGCCAATTCTGGTTCCAAATTACTCCAAGATTGCCAACGCCGCTCCGCATCAGCTACCGAAGTTGAGAAATCAGGCTTCGCAAGCACTGAGTGACACCCTAAAAAAGGCGCCAAATTGCACCCTGATTAGTGTTATCCCCCCTACGGCGGGCTGTCTCAAGTGTATGGCCCCGGTTCCAATTTTGTTCCCTTGGGTTGGCGTCTCCCCCCCCTCTGTGGCACGCTACTGGTGCAATCCCCCCCTAAAGTCCCCAACACTACTGTCAGGTACAGCGCTCTCTTAAGGATCCGCCGAAGCCAAGCCTCCACTCACTAACCCCCAGTCAGGTTTAGATCTCCTCCTCTTCCCCCTCCCCCCCTGCAAGTCCAATCGTTCGTCCTTTCTCTACTTGTTTCGTTCATTTCGTCTCCTTTCCCACCACCACCTCTACCATCACCATCCCCATCATCTGGAGTTCGTCTCACGATCACGATCTTTTTTTTCCTGCAATATTCCATCCCAACTCTGAGGGTTTCGACTCTCTACCACATTCATTTGGAACAGCAACTTAATTGTCGACCTATCGAAGGATCATTTCAAAAAACCGCCTCATCCCCTAATCAACATCCTCCTTTGATAACCCTTCATTCGGTATTGGGATTCCAGAGGACGTCTACCTGAAAGCACAGGTAAGGAAATGATCGAGCCTGCATCAGAACCTCGATTGCACAAGAGAAACATTGGCGAGAAGAAAACTAATACTAAGCTTCAGTTTCCTTCACGGCGCGTTGGTTACCCTTTTAGGCACAATCATCCTCGCCAACTATCTAGACCCTAAACCATCGTCCAACCAAGTGTTTAGTCTATTCATATTCACGGATTCGCTTCTTCATAATGAAGTTTTCAAGTATTGCCCTTTTGGGTGCAAGCACTCTTGTCGCTGCCCAGCCTCATGTACATAAACATGCTGCCCATCACCATATCGCCCGCCACGCCTCGCCAATTGAGGTCCGCGACGTTACCGTTGTCACCGAGACAGCACCTGGTCCAGTTGAAACTATATACGAATTAAATGGCAAGAATATCCCCTACGCCGACGTGGAGGCAGGACTTCGCAGTGGTCGCTATGTTCTAGTTGGAGGCGCTATTTCAAGCGCTGTCCCAACGACTTCTGCAACCCCGACTCCATCGAAGAGTGTGGCCGTGTTCTTCGAGAAGAAGCCTACTACCTCCTCCACACCAGAACCAGTCACTCCAACGCCTGAGCCAACTACCAGCTCTACGCCAGCGCCTGTTGCGTCTACAAGCGCTGCGGCAACCTCCTCCGACTCTAGCTCTAGTGGTGGAGATGTCACGAAGAAGTTCGAGAGCGGCACGATTGATTGCTCTGTGTTCCCGTCCGCGTATGGAGCCGTCCCTGCATCGTATCTTAACCTTGGTGGATGGACTGGAATTCAAAGGGTTCCTGGCTTCAGTTTCGGTATCAGCACAGTCATTAGCACAATTGACACCGCTATCAGTGGAGAATCTTGTACCAAGAATTCTTTCTGCTCATACCAGTGTCCCGCAGGCTACCAAAAGTCTCAATGGCCTGAAGCACAAGGCGCTACCGGCCAGTCAATTGGAGGACTGTATTGCAATAGTGCTGGAAAGCTTGTGCTTACAAATACCGACTATGATGTGCTATGTATCCAAGGTACCGGAGGTGTTACAGTCAAGAATGAGATCAGCGACAAAGCTTGCATCTGTCGTACCGATTACCCAGGTACTGAATCTGAGACTGTTGCTTTGGAGACCAAGCCTGGCCAAGAGTATCCATTGACCTGCCCTGATGCACTTACTTATTACCAATGGCAAGGTTCTCACACTTCCGCCCAGTATTATATCAACCCATCTGGTGCCGGTCCAGATTCCGCATGCACCTGGAACTCGCCAGGCTCCAATCTAGGCAACTATTCTCCTCTCAATGCCGGTGTTGGTAGGGGTACTGACGGTGTTACTTACATCTCCCTGTTCTACAATCACCCCTCAAACACCGATGGAAAGCTTGACTTTGATGTCAAGATTGTTGGTGGCAATGGAGACTGCAAATACATCGATGGCATTTTCTACAGTAATGGTGAGGTATCGGCAACAGGGTGCACAGTAAGTTTCAAATGCCGCTCAAGCGCCACGAGTTTCCTATTAACTTGCTACAGGTCGGTATTGCTGCTGGTCAAGAGGGATCTTTTGTCTTCTACCACGCCTCATAAGCCCTCGGGCATCCTTTTCAGTCAGAAGCCGATTGTCAAATACCTACATTAGTCTCTCCCGCAAGTACCACCACTGTTCTTTTCGCACTTGCCTAAGAATACCTTAACCTTCACGATTCGGCTCTTTGCGCAATGCTGGTTGTTAATATTACTTGCCAGAAGTTCTTCGGTCCTCCTTCTGGTTTGCAGCATCATTTGGGCCATTTCTTCTCCTATGTATTCAATGTTTGTTAATGTCTGTTAAATCATGGCGAGGCAATAAGGCCCTAAGGATTCGGTGTCTCCGTGTGCATAGGCGGTGGTTGTGCAGTTTACTTGCTTGCGTGGCAATGGCTTTCTGAACAGAAAAGTGTTTTTGGGATGGCCCTGTGACCACTATGCTGTGCTGGCCAGGAAACACGCGTATCGCTCATATCTCGTACCATTGGAGCTGTCTTGGTGATATCCTGAGGTGATCATTCTTACGGCCACCCAAGCCGCTGGCGTCTTTACATATGTAGATTTGTTACCTCCTCATTCTGCTTGCGGTTGAGGGTCAAACAAGGGACACAGATATTGATTTGCTTGTGGCTGAAGAACTCCGTTGATATTGTAGTCAATAAATATGAAGAAAGACACTTGATCTGTCGTGCCACAGTATGACTCCTTGAGTGCAAAATTCGTCTTGACACCAACAGACCTGTGGATCAAAGCTTGCTTACAAATAGTACTTTGTATATGAAAGAGCTGGAAGGCAAAGCAGAGACTACACAATAAACTATCTTCCCCACGAGGCCAAGTTATACGTGCAATGACGTTGTGCTTGACGATTCTAATGATTAAGTCATTGACCAATGGAGATTATCTACTGCACAAACCTCTTGGCTAGAACCAAAGATAAAGTTCTTACGCACCTAGACCCTGAAGCCTGGCCATTCTTCGGTTCCATTTCCCCACGTTTCCGCCCCTTGACAGGGCCTTGTGATTGCGTCTTACCATCTTAAAAATTCGCCATTGTAAGCCTTGAACCAACAAAGACTCCGGTGCACCAATCTGAGCCTTTGGACATGATGTTAGGCTAGGCTGGGCATTCCCCGTGCTGTTGATATGTCTTCTAGTACGACGCAAGCATGCGCTCCTCCTGGTGCTGCTCCTTCATCCTTAGGTGAGCATTCGAATGCGACGCAAGAGCACGCTCCGAATATAGCAAAACCGCGACGAACGGGGGATAGCAAGAGGAGCGAGAGGATTGAGAGTATACTGGAAGAGGCGAGGCGCCGGCGGACTACCACTGTCACTGGTGCTGCGCCTGACACTGCGACTCATTCTGCGATTTCGTCTGCGATGGGAGGATCTCATTCGACCGATTCTGCGCCTGCAAGTCCGCGCGCGGCACTATTACATGGGGAGAGCAGTGCAGATGAAGAGACGAGTTTTGTACGGAGTAAAAAGAGAGATAATGCGGGGAGTTATCAGGGCACAAGTATGAGGGCAGAGAGGCAAGGTCAGAGTCCAGGTTCGAGGAATGGTGATAATAGTGCGAGAAGGAATGCGAATAGGGAGGGGGAGGAGAACGTGAATGAGGAGATTGCTGATGAGCAAGAGAGTTGGTGGCAGAAGATAATTGCTGAGTACGGAAGCATTGAGCTCGAGAATAAAGGGAGTGTTGCGAGGGATCATTTGGCGCTTGGTTTGTTTTCTATATCTTGTTGAAAAGGGAGGGACACTGATTTGATGAGAACAGAGAGGACGTTCCTCGCATGGTTACGCACCAGTCTTGCATTTGCAAGTATAGGCATCGCTATCACTCAGCTGTACATTCCCGCAACCCCTCTTCTTCCCTATACAGGCTAACCCAAGCACAGCTTCCGCCTTAACACAACCACCGCGGCCAATGGTGGAGATCCATATAAGCATTTGCGACAGTTGGGGAAGCCACTAGGCTCGACATTTCTGGGAATCAGCATCGTAATTCTGTTCGTGGGCTTTCATCGATATTTCGAAGGGCAGCATTGGATCATCAGGGGCAAGTTCCCGGCTAGTCGAGGAAGCATCGCGTTGGTTGCCGCGATTACACTTATGTTAATGATTACGAGTCTTATTGTGGTGGTTGTGGTTGGGCCAGGAAGCTTTGAGAAGTGAGGGAACACAGAATAAACGTGTGTCACTTTTGGAGGGGCATAGCATGGCGTTTGGAGGTGTGCTAAGGGAACAAGCATAACAGTGTGATTATATAGCTCTTGGTATCAAGATAGGAACATATATATCTCGTGGCATGTAGCCATTACCAAAATCCACAAATTTCAATGTTCAGACCACACCTAAATTCGCTCATAAAATTTTTGTCGTTTTCACGTGCATGACGTGACAATAAGCAAAAAAGGTTTTCCTGAATTAATTCACACTTCAGGAATCAGAAATCATCAAGTTTTTCGGAGTAATGCTGGAAAGGATGACGTCCAAAGCAGTTGACATCCCCGCGTTCGCAGCGACCCAGCTCGTCCTCCTCGAAGCAGAACTGCAATCCGAGCTCGCGGAAACCTCGTCACTAATCTCAAACACGTCACCGACAGCGCTCCAGCGCGCAGGCGTCGCCATCACCAACCTCACGCTCGCCTCGCAGCGCACTGGGCTGGGTGGGAAGACCGTCGTGGAGTTGGGCCCCGATAGCGCTACAAGCAACGGTATTACATTTCTTTCCGGCTCCTTTTCGGTTTGGAGATGTAGTTTCCTTTCTAGTTTCTTTTTGTTGCCTCTTTTTGAGAGGGGGGGGGGGGGGGGGGGGGCTGATAGGGATGGCTAACACAAAGACTAGGTGAAGGCGAGTTGCTGGAGCATGGTGTTCGCACCGGTGATATCGTTATTCTGAGCGAGCAGCCCGCCGGTAGCGCGAAGAAGCGTGAGGTTAAAGAGTTGGAGGCGAAGGGGAGCCGGGGCGTGGTTACGAGGGTGGGGAGGGGTGCGGTTTGGGTTGCGCTTGATGGCGAGGAGGATGATGTGGTGGGAAGCAAGAGGTTGTGGCTGGTCAAGTTGGCTAACGATGTTACCTACAAACGGTTTGCCTCTTTTCTTCTCCGTAATTTTAGGTACCAGTGGGGGTTTTGCTGATGGCAAATAGGATGAATCAGACGATGGGGAGGCTGCAGAAGATGAAGGAGGATGAATATTCGTCATTTGTGAGGGTGCTGTTTGGATTGAGCAGTGTCACGCCAGTGGCAGAAGATGATAGCGCTGGTCAGGTGGAGTGGATTGATCCCAGTTTGAATGAGAGTCAGAAGGATGCGATTCGATTTGCTTTAGAGTCGAGAGAAGTGGCTTTGATCCATGGCCCCCCCGGAGTGAGTTTTCTTGGTCATTTGGTTGGATGTAAGAACTAACACGAGACTTCAGACTGGCAAGACACATACCTTGATCGAGCTTATCCTTCAGATGTTGAAGAAGGATCTCCGGGTCCTAGTTTGCGGACCTTCGAACATCTCTGTCGATAACATCGTTGAACGGCTTGCTCCCCATAAGATTCCAATGTAAGCTACAGTCCCTTACCTTTGACACCTTGCTGTAACCATGCCCACAAACTCATTCAGTGTTCGGCTTGGCCACCCTGCAAGACTGCTCCCGTCAGTCCTTAATCACGCTTTAGATGTCCTCACGCAGACCTCTGATGCAGCAGCCATTGTTAAAGATGTCAGAAAAGAGATGGACACCAAGCAAGCATCTATTCGAAAGACTAAGAGTAGCAGAGAGCGAAAAGCTATTTACGGAGATCTGAAGGAGCTGAGAAAGGAATTCAGAGAGAGGGAGAAGAAGTGCGTAGGAACGCTGATTGGAGGAAGTAAGGTAGTGCTTGCTACTCTTCATGGGGCTGGAGGTTTTCAGCTAAGAGATGAGGATTTCGATGTTGTCATTATCGATGAGGCAAGTCAAGCACTAGAAGCACAGTGTTGGGTGCCTCTTCTCAAAGCCAAGAAGGTGGTTCTTGCTGGGGATCATCTTCAATTACCGCCAACGATCAAGTCCTTGAACTCTAAGACAAAGCCAAAGGAAAAGAAAGAAGATGGGGGACTAATCAAAGGCATGACTCTCGAAACGACCCTTTTTGATAGGTTACTCAAGATGCATGGACCCGGAATCAAGAGGATGCTCACTACACAATATCGTATGCATGAGAAGATTATGAGGTTCCCATCTGACGAGTTGTATGAATCAAAGCTACTCGCTGCTGAGGGAGTACAGGCACGTTTACTAAAGGATCTGCCCTATGAGGTAGATGAGACGGAAGACACGATCGAATCTCTTATCTTCTTCGACACGCAAGGAGGTGACTTCCCAGAAAGGAGTGAAGATGAAGAAGTGGACAAGAGAGCTGGGAAAGGCATCATGGGAGAAAGCAAAAGCAACGAGATGGAAGCTGCCCTGGTCAAAATACATGTACAGAATCTCGCTGACGCAGGCGTAAAGCCCGAAGATATCGCAATTGGTGAGTTATACACTGTTCGTGGTCCTACAGCCGACCCTAATCTGATTTAGTGACCCCATATAACGCTCAGGTACAACTTGTCACCTGCCATAATGCACATCATATAATATGGAGATGCTCATATGATATCAACACTTCTATAAAATGATCACAACTAACATTGTAACATCTAGCTCGCACTTGTTTCGCGATTACTGAAGGAAGCGTTCCCTGGTATTGAACTAGGAAGTGTAGACGGATTCCAAGGGAGAGAAAAAGAGGTCGTTATCGTGAGTCTCGTTCGGAGCAATAGCAAGCGCGAAGTCGGGTTTCTAGCCGAAAAACGAAGGCTGAACGGTACGCCTTTCACTCTCTCGAATACCTCGAAACAATCAAGCTAATCAGAAACAGTCGCTATGACGAGACCGCGACGTTCATTGATTATCATCGGTGATTCAGAAACAGTTGGAGCGTGAGTTCAGACCATTTTTCTACAAGAGTTGCATCCCCCCCTTCAAAAGCTGAGACGCGGGCCGTGCTAATTCTCTCGTATGATCGCAGAGGAAGCAAATATCTGAAGCGTTGGATGGATTTTCTCGAGAACGAAGCCGACCTGCGATATCCTTCTGTCGCCTCGTTGAATGTGCAATAGAGTTTGGGGAAATCGTCTTTCCAATTCATGCGGCTATGCATAAGTTGATCCTCATATATAATGTTATGCCTGATCTTAATGCATTAACAACGACGCCATCTCGAAAATCTACGACCCTGGAGCTTCAAGCACCGCTTTCTTCCGATGCTTCCCGTCGCGTGGCATCAGGGGTCGATCAGACGAATGACGAATTGGCCTTCGCTTGTTTCATATATGGTGCAGTGGTCAATTTGGCGAGAGTGAGGGAGGACGGGTAAGAGTGAGAGTGAAAGCCCCGCCACAAAGCCAGTTGTGTACCAAGCATTTTCAATCAGTGGATCTAGAGCCATGCCAAACCTTCTTTCTTCTTGTCCTTCATCACATACGAGCGTTATATCACAACCTGCATAATGAAGGATCCTATCGCTAATTGATGGCTTTACTCTGGACGAAGGGCATGAATATCATCAAAAAAAGTAACAATCAAAGAGAAAGCATACTGCTAGATAGCCGTATCCAAATTGACTGACTCCTGAAAGCTGGCGCCTGAGCCAATGATATTCGCGTCGGCAAGACACCCGACAAGCGATTATCGAGGTGCTTTGACTCTGCACTCTTTCCTTCGTTTCACAGAACAGCTCTCTGCATCGGCTGTAATCCACCTTTTCCTCTTTGCCTCGGCCATTAACCAGACTGCAATGGAACGCACAGCAGCCGGTAAAAGCCACCATTTCTGTTTGTCCGACATTCTTCGGCCCCCTTTTCTTCACCTTTCCCAATCTTTTTTTAACGATTGTCAAGTGTCGTCGTCGTGTCTCATGCATGCAGTTGCTATTATAACCTTGGCATCTGCATGAGAAGCGATAGCTCTAGCATATGAGAGGGCTTGGACGGGCTATCGCCACCAATATGCCACGAAATATACATGATCAAAGGCATGGAAATTATGCCCGACAACCATGTCATGCCTTTCTCCCCAAGATGATTTGTTCAGCATGAAGCTGAACGTTGTGGTGCTTCTTCCAATACAGTGGCTTCCAGGGATGGAAGATCGTTGACCAGGCCTTAGCAGAACCCTAGCAGAGCCTAGGCGGTGCCTTAGCAATGCCCAGCCAAGCCCCCGCTCCCCTGCAGCGCCGCCAAGGACGAAGATGGCCGGCTCGCTACCAGTCAATCATCTCGATCTCTCACAGTGCTGGAGGGAATAGGGTATGGAGGGGCCTTATTTTCAATGTTTCAAAAAGGCCCGTTGGATTCTTCAACTTTGTGATATACACGCTGCAAGCTGCGCCAAATAATCAGCAGGTCTTGGTGTGACAGCTAACGGCCCCCTCTGGCAGCGAGAAATTCATTGTCGGTCAGCTGTCATTTGCGGAAAAGCAAAAATGGCTGCGTTCGTCGTGGGGTAATGTAAGTCGAGCATACACTAGTACTAGTAACGTGTTCGTGCCTCTCTATGCGGCTCAGCAGGGATTAGTCGGTATCGAGCCTTTTCGTCACATCCCAACTGAGCGCTCCCAATTTAGCCCACACGACGGAAGGCCATGTCGAGCTATTTGGTCCCATGTTTCATCGATTTACCGCTGGCTCCCTACCATCCGCTTGCCAATGTTGCAGAATATATATCCTACGGGCATTCCCATGCATGACCTCTAGTACGTTGCTTAATTGATAGTCCTATAGGTAAATGACAACACCATCGCGCATCCACAAGAACCTAAACATGAATGACTTATAGAGCGGGCGGTACAGTATATCTGTCTTCCATCATTCCAGCGCCACGTTGTTGTCTGCGAGTATGAGCCGGAGCAAACCAGCAAACGCATGCCTCGCCTACCCTCTTCCAACCTCGACTTCACTGCTGAATACCGAATCAAGGAGGTGCTTCTGCTAGCAGAACTACAGCGACAATGAGCAGATTCAGAGGAAAGAAGGCCTCGCCTCTAAGAACCAATACAGGATCAATCAGAGGGGTAAAAATCAGCGCTCCCATCCCTTTCCCGGATGATGAGTTCCCAATTCGGGAGCCAGGAACCGGTATCGCAACTCCGCTTGGAGACGAGGGACACGAGAAGCAGTTGCAATTGAGTAATGCCAGACCAGACAGCGATGCATTGCCTGCCCAAACTGCTTCAGTATATTCCGAGGAACCCGCAGAGGGAATAGAAGCCACGCCAATTGCTCAATCATCTCGTGAGCCACCAGAACCGGTCACTCGGGTCGTGCCAGCTATACAACCTTCATCATCTCCTTCTAGTGCTGGCAAGCCACAGCGAAAAAAGTCGACTTTAGGAGGTGTCTTCCGCAAGCTTTTCGGGAAGAAGCCAAAAAATAATGTGCCGGCCGGTTCAGGCACCCGTGCTGAGCAGCATCGTAGCGTAAGTTGTGCACGTCTCTATCTACTAGACAATCTCTAACGTATTTTAGGATCCCACAGCCTTGGGTAGGAGTCCAAAAGAAAATGCGCTTTCCCAACAGCGGTCGGCATCCTTGCCTATAAACGAGTACAATCGAGCGCTGCGGTCTCACTCAGTAGTCATTGACGATAAAGAGACTAGGGATTCTGTGCAGTCAATTCGAAAACCAGGAATGAGACAGAGAAGGTCTACAACACCGAGCAGATTGTGGACGCCAAACAGAGCTCCTGGATATGAAGATTGGACTGGACTTTCGCCAAGACCTGCGAGTAGTCACGCACGAGATAGCAGGTATCTCGCCGATGCCAATGACGAAGAGCCGATAGGCGTTGCAGTGACATGTCACCCAAATCGTAGGTCACGAAGTCTCGGCGAGCTAAGAGAGACTATGATGTCCCACCAAGTAGTTCGCCGACGAAGTGATGAGATCAGATACTGGAGGGAGAGTTATGATCCGGGATTATTGTCCCCAATGTCATCTAATAAAGCGGATGCGGAGGGTGAAGAACCCATCAATATAGAAGGGCCACCACTTCCCGAACAAGAGCCAGAGAAGCCAACGCAACCTTTCAATTTTGGTCCATTGGGAGAAATGGCTGGTATGAAGATAACACAGGCTGCAAGTCTCGAGAGCCGGGTTTTAAGATTGGAGAAAAAGGTGAATGAAGTGGACAAAGTTTTATCTCGAATGCATACTCGTTCAACAGACCCCCTCATACTTCAAGATCCGCCTGGCAGGACTTCAAGGAGAGGCCGCAGCAGTTCAGGCCCCCGACCAAAAACAGACGAGTCCGAAATTTCTTTGCCTAATAACCATCTATATCGGGGAGTACAGCAGACACATCCTCTACACCCCAAAAGCCAGTTTCGGTCATCCTCGTATGGAAGCACTCGACCATCAACAACATCTACAACTAATTCACAACGCATGTCTTTTGAGAACACATCTCATGCATTTCTTTCCTCTACAGAGCCTACGGAACTCAGCACATCACGCCAGAACGCTCGTCCGCTCTCTACTTCTACTACTATCCGTGGTGTCCCTTCCAGCTCGCCTACTCACTCCAAAGGCGAAGGCTTGACAGGCGAGCATTATACCACGCTGACGAACATGATACTTGCTGAGCAAGCAGCACGTCAAGATCTCGAGGCCGTAGTCAAGGATCTACAACAACAGCTGTACCAGCAATTACAAATAATACGGGCCTCGAGATTGCCTCTTCCAGGTACAGCTAGCGTGCCAAGCGGAGGAGCATTCTCCACCTTCGATGACAGCGATGAGGAAGGACAATTGGCCCATGATGACTTCCGCACGCCTAATGAAGAAAGAACCCACTTCGGGGACGAGATATTTGGGGATGTGAAATCTAATGTTGAAACCACAGCGCCTCGGACCTTGAGCTTAAGCCAAATGACTCTAGGGAAAGGTGCGCCGCCGAGCATGAATTTTTGAGAGCATTGTTTCTGTTTGCATATAGCGAAGATACCATGGGTGGGTGACCTGGAGAAGTATGCATTGTAATTGTATGTTTGGAGTTCCGCGTTAGGATTTGTTAAGGGCCTTGTATGATATCAGGAGCTATGCATTAAGGACAGGGTTGAACCCTAATAATGAATAGTAGGTGAATTGGAGATGGTCGTAAGTGCCAATTTCAAGCAGCAGGTGTACAATCCATCTTGTTTGTTCTGAGAACTGCAATGTGAAATGCTGTGATTGCGGTCTAAGCTTGATGCGAAAGAGTTTATTCAACTGGGTTACGTCTAATGGCTTGACCTCTTTGATTGATGAAAGTCTTAACACCAGTTTGTGTTCCGTCTGCTCCGGCTTGCGGCGTTCACGATATCACATTAGCTCTTTATGTTTTTGAAAGGATTGGATCAGGCCTGCGGGCATTTGCTCTCTATATCATCTACCCGATGCTAGAGCATCAGTTTGATACGTGGTTCTGGTCTCAGTGCTCTCTGTATGAGCATTTAATTCTACTTGACTTGGGTTCCCAGTCTCTTTTCCAAGTGCTTTGGGTACAATTCTTGTTAGAGTTGAGCAGACAGAGAAGATTATCTGCGGGCAGCCTCTAGTAACGCTACCCTTTGGAGAGCATCTTCTGTTTGGAAATAGAATTATCGAATGGATATTTTTAAAAATTAATTTGTATACCAAAGGACTTGAAAGTGTGTGTTATATACTATATGAGGTACTGCTATGTTTTCTTTGAGGTTATCGAATGGTTATGCTTCTTGCCCTTTCTGTGGCAGCCGTTTACAAACGAGGAAGGAACGCAGCTGCCTACATATAGATCCTTCGCTTTGCGTTTGATAGACAGAACAAACGAGACCATTTCTAGTCCCGGTAGGGAAAAGAGCTCCTCAAGCCTCGTTCTTCTCTTTCGTTAACGGTGTCCTAGAAGCGGGCGCTGATTGACATTCAACGCATAACATCATCATCAAGCTTGTGAGTCCTGTCCCCTTCTATCCACAAACCGCTATTATCTATCACTACATCACAAAGCCGAAGATATGAAGGATTTCTGCTGATATTCCTTGATCTCTATCTCCTTGTTGGATCTGCATGACTGTATTGACTAGCAACAGTATAAGTTTTATCCTACTCTGGTGCTGAGAGCTGAAAGCTTTCTGCCATCACCATAACACCTAAGAGATTTTTTCTTCGCCTCATACTTTCTATGCAGCGAGTGTTCCGGACGCGTACTGACTTTGATCTGATCTAGGCCGCGTTCGATAAAAAAGATGTCAGGCTGCCAGAGCCTCAACTGCAAAGCCCCCAGGTGTGAAATCGACACCTTTTGGTCACGAGTACGGAAGGTGCTGACAATATCACTCTTCAGAAGCAGAGATCTAGGCAAGGAGATCCTAACTATCATAGTTGGCAAAGGTGATAAGGTATATACCTTTCCCCGGACAATATCCTCCTACTGCTAACCAGATCGAAAGGCTAAGGAACTCACTGTCCATAAGAAGCTCCTTGAAAAGCATACCGACTATTTCGAGAAGAACAAAATCCTTGAGAATGTCAATGAATCAGGCGCCATCGATTTCGAAAACGAGGATCCTGAGGTCTATGAGATGCTAGTTAAATGGGCATATACTGGTGCAGCTCCTTGCAGTTCCACACAAACCAGCTCTAACACGAACCACTTCAGGACAAGTTGACAAGTGCATTACGCGCTTCAAGCTCACAGGAAAGTTGAGCGACTTCACTGCCAGTGAGATCCAAAAGTACGAAGACAACCTGCGAGCCGAGTTCAATAGACACCTTGAGAAGTTGGTGGACCTATATTCTCTGGCAGAGAAGTACGAAATCAATGACTTGATGAACCGAGCCATCGATAACATTCAGGATGGTTACAGGGAGTATGGAACTGTGTTTGGGTATGGAGTATCCGCCTCTCCTCATGCTCCGTTCTGTACAACTTCTGATGTGTCATAAACCACGATGCTTCCCCCAAGAAGACAGTCTTTGCGAGACCAGGATGTATGGTTAGCATTGGTCATTATTGGGAATGTAGAAAACGGTAGATGCAATGCAATTTTTGTTTAGATTCAGATTACAGAGCGCTCCTTAAATGAGTTCATTGCTAACACGGCATTTAGGCCCGGCCTTGCTCTTAGGATCTTCCGAAGCACGAAGCGTAACTCTCCTCTTCGAGGCCTTTGCATTGGCGGTATCATCATTCATATGGATCGAGGCTGTTCCCAACTCCGTGATGAGGTCATGAAACTCTGTATCATGATACCCGACTACCTCCCTCATATGCTCAAATGGATCGCTCGCAACTTTCACATGTTCAGTAAGCGCGAGCGCATTGGTTTCACTGTTGGAACATATCAGCGTGAAGGAGATGAGGTCTTTAAGGGCTTTTCGATGTTCAATCGGGCAATGCTGTGCCCATGCCATTTCCATACCCACGCACCTGGTAAGCCTCGTCAACTAAAAAGTCCACCGTATAACCTCTTCCTCAATATACCCTTCTCTGGCATTTTAGGAAATGCGATAAGAAGGGCTATGCTGAAAGTTACTAGGCCAGGCTCATAAAGGTCATAAAGATTGCGCCGTCCCGTTCTTAGATTGTGACCATCCTGATGGAGAAGAATACTCCGGTTATCGAAGTCGACTTGAACAACTTGGACAAGTGCGACTAGGCTAAACTTAAGGCTCTTGTCGCTGCCGGATGCATTTGAACATCTTTGTCTTGTGGTGGACTTCATTGAGCAGGAGTTTTGCACTTGCGAGCTCGGAAGACTTGATATGGGAGGATTATGAACAGATTTGCTTAACCTTCTAAGGCTACATTGTATCTTAGCTTGTGTCGGTAATGCTGTTCTTAGAAGCTCTTGTCCATGATCCCTTAAATTTATTGAAGAAAGTTAGGGAGGTGATCAGCCCACATAGAGCCCTTATCTCTGGAGCTGTGGTCAAACCTGAACCATAAAGCTTATCATCGACACCTCAGAACCTTTCCAGGAATGAGGATAGAGTAGTCCAAACCCTCTCCTGGCTCAATCTTCTTGAATTTCATGGCTACATCCGCCGAGAAGAAAAGTGCTCCATTACATCTTGGATGGTGAGATCTTGGATGCATTATATCTTTAGGAGCATCGATAAGATAGCCGGCAGAAGATTGAAAGAATCTATATTCTATTGTAGCCGAAACGCGCATGCTTTGAAAAACACTAGTTGCCTCTACCCTTGACACCCCGGTGTTTGCAATGCTGAATACTCAGATCAACATCAAGAACCATCATCTCCCACTCCTGCTAAATGTGCAGTGCCGGCACTCATAAACCTGAGAAAACGATTCAGTATTAAACATGGCTAATAATAATAAGTTAAAGCAGCTGAGACTTCAAACCGGTAATCCAATGGGGAATATCTCCTCCGCATTGGGTCGGCTCCAGACTTCGAAGTTCTACAGAGCGGTATCGAGAATCACCGCTTGAGATTCTAGAATCCGTGATAGATTGCCCACAACTGGACTCATTCGAAAAGCACTTGGTAAATATGCAGCAATGCATGATTGAATTATGCATGTTACTGTAAAGATGCAACATAGACATAACTCTCAGCAAGTGATTCCCGGCAGATATTTAATTCTGAATTGTAAAGTTCTAGAAGCCTACACCAGGAATCATCGCTGGAGAATCCTGAGCCGCCTTTCCCATGGGACGCCTTGGGCGAAGACTTCTGATACTTGCACCGGATCATGATTCAGACTTCACAGGATACCATACTTCAAGAGAACAAACGTGGTGGTTCAAAGAAAGGATGTATATTCTTCTAAAGAGCGAAAGGGCGATACAGTCCTGAAGACGACGACACACGGAGGCAAACTAGAAAGACAGCTGGATGTGAGGTTCCAGAACTTCAAGCCCACTCAATCCTTTTTGACTTGTAACATGAAAGCTTGAGAGCAGTGTCTCGGGGATGGTTTGACATTGGTGTTTAGCAATATATATCGCATAGCATATCTAGGTCTGAACGGGGACTTAAGACGATGATACAGATGGTAGGTGGAGCTCCGAGTCTCATCCACATCATGCTTGAACGTGATCGTTTGGATATCAAGTACCAGCGAGGACAGTGGTTCGAGATCAAGATTCCCACTCGCGATTCTTGGATCATCGGCTGCAAAGATGAAATTTCCAGATAGGACAATACGGTAAACCAATAAAGCAATATTCAACCACATCCTTTCATGTCGGCCATCTGCCTCTCTCCCACAAATCGCCCCCACCAGCCCGCTGTCAAAGAATTGTCAAACAAAACGCTAAAGGCTCGTTTCGCATCAAACAAGATCCTTCCCAGACTCTCATGATTCCCATGCCGCTTCATACGGACAGCCCCAGAGCCTCACGCAATGCATAAACACGCATGAAACCCAACTTCTTAAAATAGCATTCCGGGGCCTCAGGTTGAGTAGGCGGGCTGCTTTCCCCTCAAATCTGGAAACGTAAAGCAAACTCATGCGAACACCACTGGGACTGTCAATACCTCGTCCCTGCAAATGGTGTTATCGGCCCAGCACCAGATCGTCGCAATCGAAAACAATGAACTTTGCCATCGCGTCTCCACTTGGAGTAGGTGCCCACCGTTCTAGTGAATTCTTGAGCTCAGCGGAAGGGTCCGCTGCCGAGGGACTGGTGCCTCTCCCTCTTGGTCTTCGGGGCTGGGGACGAGCTACCTGCCGCGTCCTTTAGCAGGGGTTGAAACTTCTAGAAGGTTTATCATCTGTTATCACCCCTACCCGGCACGGTCCCGTATTTGAGTCTGGTTGGAGAGGTGGGCGGGGGATGAGGATTGGATGTGGAAAAGCTCGTCCGAAAAGAATGCCTACTCGATTTCACGGGCTTTTTTTTTCTTCCAGCTTCAAGAGTTCAAACATCGGCCAAGCCTCAAACCTTAAAGAAAATAACAATGCGACGCTGGTACAGTAACGTGGTGGCAACTCCAGCACGTTTTCTTGTGGCCATCCAATTCATTTCAAAGGCCCCTGACGATGTCGTAGTCGGAGAAATGCTAGGCTTTTGGAACAGAACGATACAGTAGTCTACTTCTTTATAGAGCTATAGTAGCTCCCGGGTGATTGGATCGTCCACCACGGCAGATCTTAATTACAATTTGATATTGGGGTTTTAGAGATCTGCCGTGGTGGATGTAGGCGAGTTTACGGAAATTGTGGTAATCTTCCAGGACATACTGTTGACGGCCGTATTTTTACAAAGTGCAAATGATGTGACACGACAGTCCTATCTATCTGTTGGTTGTTGGAGCAAGACCTGCAAAGGAAGGTGACCAAACTTCCAGAGAAGATAGCGAGCATGAAAAAAAAATCGACAGGTTTCCAGGTGGTTGGATCACTGCTCATCCTGCAGGAACCTTATGCAGACGCTCAAATCCGCATGCACACTCGACCATGCGAAGGGTACTGGCCCAAAATCTCAATATCGTCTTGGCGGTAGACTTCCAACGCTACAGCAGCCAGGGACCCTGCCAATTGATTGACCCAAAAATCCGGGGGAAATTACAAAACTAGAAAGTAGCCTGCAAGGATCGGTGATTTTTGCTCGAAGAATATCAAAGCGATGGAGCCGAAATGCTGGTCTCTGGAAGAGCATGACGAGTTGTTCTCCCCGAATAGTACGTGTGATTGATGTTGGGATTATGCCGAATATTGGAGCATCGTGGCTCAAGAAAGTCCTACGAAGATCAGGACAACTCTCTCTAATAGCTAGTAGCCGCCTCTACAAACTACTGAAAGCTTGGACAAAGGCACAAGACGAAGATCCAAAAGTAAAATTTTGCGGTATGCCAAATAATTACTTAAGTATATGAGTGAGACAGTATCCATCAACTCTAGAGATATTGAGCCTGTCGGCATGCTTCCCAGGTCACAGTTTTCATCGCTTGGGCCTGAACCCAAGCTTCTGTTCTTTGAAGGCATTTGTCTCATCGCCATCCAGGGCAAAAAAGCCACCGAGGATCCATAGCAAAGGCCTTGGGACGAATCCCAAGTATTTGGCTGGGTCAGGAACACATTCCCGAGAGCCGCGGATGGGTCAATAACGAGCATTATTGGTTGCCACGATTTGCTAATTTGTTAAAACTCCCGCGCTCCACGTTGGCCAAAAACTCAAATATTCCACGGGGACCCTTGAGAAATTGCGTCTCCATGTGCTAATCGATATCTACCCTCATTCATGACAGTCTGATTCGGGAAGAAGCGAGTCAGACCTCAATTGCAACACCAAAGGGTTGCCTCAAGGAGGCGTACGACCTTTCGTAGATGCTTCACCCAAGAAAGGGAAGACGAAGGCAAACAACCACACATAGTTGTACGACATGGCGGCATATCCGGACCTCTCAGCATTTCCGTACCTGCAGGAGGGGTACATCGTTCCTGCATGGGAGGCCACACAGGGCCGATTGGTGAAGGCGAGGTCTGGAAATTCCGATAGCATGCCACCCAGCTGGTGCCCCTGCCGTTTGGTTGATAACCTGGCTCTTCGATGCGCAGGAACAGTAAATCTTGCCCAGAGAAATCCCCAGAAGTCAGGATTCTGGACTGTATAGTACCGTAGTACCGTAGTACCGTAGGAAGAGTATTCTGTTTCTGGAAGACGGCCGAAGGAGACACCTCATGGCCTCAGTTCATAGAATACTGTACTGTACTGTAGTTAGTAAAACGCCGTCGCGTCTGAGGCACGGCTGGGCGCAAAGGATAATTTCATAAAACGAAACCCCGCCAAGAAGATGTGCAAAGCACTATTGGCACAAATCCTAGCTAAAAGCAGCGAGGGTGTAGTCGGAAAGTCCAAAGCGGTTCGACCACCGTATCCTATCTTTAGGCAGGTCGACGTCGTGTTGCTGTCCTCACTGCAGCTTCGTATGCACAATTTGCATTAGCCAATGCAAGCACTTTGTACACTTGTGCAAAGCGAACCGCGCCAGGAACCCGTATCTGAGTGGTACATGTCGTCAGCCACTGCTCCCCATCTTACGCTCCGAATTGACATCTGCTGAGGGCTCAAGCCTTTGTGAACACATGTGATAGCAGCACAGATAACTTATCAGATTGACAGGCGGAGAATCATGGGCGAAACGCTGGGTTATGATTCTGATTTCCCTGTGTCTTACTTTTTTACTCACTACTGCCCGTCCCCTACTTGCATCAATGTGATTCCGGGTGCCCAGTGAGTCAAGTGGCGGCAACTTATCGATAAGTATCTTGACTAACTGATGCTGTCTACACCAAATGAATGTCCTCAATTCAGAGCTCATTTTTGCGGCATCCATCAAGGTATTGATGTTCAATTTTCAAGGTCAAGATTCTTGACTCCATCTCATAACAGCAGGCATCATGTCGATGTGGGTTCAAACATACAATTTCACCACCAATATGCGCATATGGAGGTGCCATTTGTCCTTAGCTTAGAAGGTGTTACGTTAACTGGTTTGCTTACAACATCGTCTTGAGCTTTGATGCGGACGGGCGGAGAGTAACTGATTACGCAGGTGCCATAAACTCTGTACCTACAGGGAGCCTTTTGTTGGAATCCTACTCGAAACTCTCTTCTCATCCGGTGCAATAATAAAAACATTCAAAGCCAATGAGCGCTTTGATCAGGAATGCGTCCACCTCTTGAATCCATGTGAACTCTAGCAACGATCTGAGATAGATTGACTTTCTGTGTGAAGCGTGGCAAACGTGGAGTCTGCATCATCGATCTTTTTAGACTTAGGCTGAACTGAGCGTTTCATGTTTCTGAAACCCCACTTCACCAGTATGTTGGTCGTTCAACGAGAGACCAGCAGGTGAGTAGACATAGTGGCATGTGAGCTGAATTGGACTATAGACGATATGGATGCTACTGAACGGCTGAAGTCTTGGTCGTTCCAGCATATACCTCTCGACAGCTTGAAGGCTTCATGTCTTTTGACTTCTGCTCCACGCGCTCGCGGAATAAAGCGATGATAGGTCTGAAGAGGCGTTGGCTAGATTCAGCAACTGCAGCACCACATATGGTAGCATGAATCGAGCACATGCACGGCATTTCAAAAGAATGTGCCTGAGAAGATAGATTACAGGAACGAGAGAACCAATGTTCATCAACTTCAGAGTATAATGGAACACAAGTGCATGAAAGTGGTGCTGTGCTTCACAATGTGAATGGTGTTGGGCAACTCAACTGCGCGTGTCGCTCTTCCCTGGTACTGAGTGAGCGTTTTACCGAATAGAAGGGAGCATGCGGGTTATAGTAATGCTTCCTATCCTTCACCTCTGCGGGCCTTGTATCATTCGATGTCGGTGAAGCCGCATCAACCAATGCTGCGCATTTCGAGGCAAATTTGAGGAATGAATCACGTATAGACATGCCATAGACCAAAGCTACTGGGTACTGTAAGTCTTATGCTAAGTTTTGTCGTTATCGGCCGGACTGATAGGCCGCGCCAGACACATAATGACAGTTAATATGTACCATCTCTGAGATCCGCAACAATTTTTTTGGTACCTGCAGGTGTACTATAAACAGCAAAACATGTCTGGTGCAAATGGATTTTTATATATCATCTGTAAATAGTATTTGTTGCTTTGGGTATGACGCGTCAAAAAACTGTTGCATCGGCACTGAGTTCTGAGGTGAGACTGCGTTCTGACTATGATGATGCTATTTCTTTGCTTCCTATTTCTCTGGATGCATCAACTGTGCCGTCGCTCAATATCTCCCCCACCACTCCAAAAATGCACCAGCAGAATCTTGCAACTATCCTTCAGTTTAAAGATCCTGTAAAGCACGGACGAGCTAACTGATGCCCACTCATCCCAAACACCCACGCGCATGATTCTACAAGTAGCTGTTGGCGGTAGAGCGAGGTGGTGACGCGGAGCGCGTTGCTTGAGGTCATGGTTCTCTGTCCAGTCAGTTGGGGCGGATCCGTGGTATGCGTTATGGCGTGGTGTGGTGTGGTGTGGGATAAAAACGACAAATGCACGCGGCGTAGCTCGGTCGGGCTTATGCATGCATTATTGGCACAAGTCTCTCGCTTTGTGCATCCAAACAACGCTCGCTGCTTTTTCCCAGCTGGGAAGTGTGTGTGTGAGTGGAACGGTGGATGAATTATGAATGGTCGGCCAGGCAGAAGCACTAAAACGACCTGAGGGGGGGAGGCAAGACAACAGTCTCTAGGCTTGACCACGCTATAGGCCGTATCGATTGCCACCCGTCCAAGCACATTTGGGACACTAGATACACACTAAAAAAGGTTCAGGCTTGGAGGCACCGCCAGAAACTTCCCGGCTCATCATCAGCTTTGGAAGAAGGGCTTGCTCTCCTGGACTGGACTGGACTGGACTGACTGGACTGTAATGTACTGTGCTATACTATACTATACTAGTGCTGTACCGTGCTGGTGAGTACTTGGCTTATAGGCCACACGCACGCCGAAATACACACGAATCAAAAGGTGTACGTCGTTATAGGCAGCGCGGAAACACGAGAGACAAGGGTTCTTTTATCACACCAACACCACGCCATCTACATTTAGAAGAAATCAGTGGCCATCCACCCATCCACACTCATTCTCCCGTCATCCCCATCCGTCCACTCACCCTCCCATGTCCACTTCACGCTCTTGATCCTGTTTGCGTATAGTCTATATAGGCCAAATCCACCCACCCACCACCACCACCGCCCCCCCGACAAGGCCCCCTGACTGGTGGGGTTTGTTCTAACTTCTTATGCCTCCGCTCACTTCATGTCCTGTTCCTGGCCATCCGTTTCCTTAATGCCTATGCACTCGACCACTAAGCTGCTTTCGTCGCCCCGGTCCTGTCTTTTTACCCTCTCATGCTCGTTGATCTCTGTGCTCAGTGCTCCGTCGCTCACTGATCTTTTACTTTATTCGCAGGGTCCCCATCACCACCACATTCGTTCGTTCGTCTTTCAGGTTTATCCTCCTAACCAGTACATCCTTCTTATTATACCGTCTATCGGTTCTTCTTTTGTACCTCCACTTTCTGGAATAGTTTCGATCTGTGCTTTGCCTTATAGCCTCTTCGATCTTCTCCTGTACCTTCCTTTGGAATCCATCCTGCTGTTTCTGTAATCATATCAAAATCGTCCATAATACCAATCCGAACCACTTGGACCTCGCAGCAATCCGACGAGTCTTATGTACAATCAGCAATATACCTATTAGACAGCTTTGGGCAACCACTCTGTCGTGCAGTCACTCCTTCATACGCATTTCATAGCAGTACTCATCTTGAGCCTGGAATTTACCTAACGAAACGACCTGAACAACTAATTGAAAACAACAAACGCAATAAATCCGAAACCAGAATTTGGTACGTGCATGGTACAGTCAAATGTTGGCGTGTAGACACTTATCGTAGAAGTGGAGAGAATTCGAAGAACGTAGCTAACATCACGACTTAGAAATGGACTCTCAGTATCACCAAGCTCAGGCAATGGGCCAGTCACCATTTTTCTATTACAACCCAGACCCGAAGTCCGACAACCGTCAGCATGGTCATTTCTCCCAGCAGCCAAATAATGTTCAAGTCCCAGTATATCCTGTACCGCAGCAATACGTCCAGCAACTGCCTTCAACACCAATATACTCGAGACCCAACTCATCATGCTCGCAGCCTCCAATGCACCCTCAGATGTACAATAACGCATACATGATGAACATGCCACCTGTGGTCTCCCCACGACCATTGTACCACAAACCAACCATCTTGATTCAGGAGCACGCTCCGAGACTGATGATCGAATCCAATGCTCAGGAGAGTGATATGTATTTCTACCCCGCGACACCTCCTTTGTCTGCTTCTGGAAGCTCCATCAGCAGTCCATCGAGCTGTGAAATTTTGCAGACTCCTGTCAATCCCATCTTCTTTGGAGTTGAAGGGTTTCAAGGAGTGAAGGAGGGTTGTGAGGGTGAGGTCCGGTCAGAGAACCTTGCTGGCCACGACTGGGCAAGATGTGGATCCCCACCAATGACTCCAGGTACGTGAATATTTGAGCTATTCAATAAATGCTTCACTTTCTACGAATATTCCCCAAATTGTTGGCGGTCCACAAGGCTCTTGACTAACGCCGCTGCGTAGTGTTTATTCACCCTAACTCGCTTATGAGCAACGCGGGACCTAGCGAGCTTTTATCTGCGACATCTTGTCCCTCGCTCTCCCCTTCCCCGTCTCCATACCCACAATCAGAACAACCAGACGTTGACTTTTGCGACCCACGCAATCTTACTTTCACGAACAGCCAATCCCAGAATAGAAGTCCAATTCAATCCATCAAGGCTACTGCTGAGTTCCCCGTCCTCCCTACACTGTGTGCTGGAGACGAGGAGCATAAATACGTCTTGGGAGGTCAGCACTTTAGCAAGGCAGCAGAGGCTCACAGCACATTCGACTTTGTTACCCCACAACACCACGGATTACCGACCTTTGATCAATTTTCTGATCTCGATTCCGAAGACGACTTCGTGAACGGCCTCGTTAACTTCCCTGCGACCGACAACACAAATTTCTTGGGAGCAAAGCGCCAACGAACAGGTTTAGATCTGCTTGCGATTGAACACGACTCCTTCATCAGTGACGACGATTTTGAAGACTTTGAAGCATTCGAAGATACTCAACAGTTTGCAACTGCGTGTCTCCCAAGCCCACCAGCATCCGGCTCTGAGACCGAGATAAAGAAGGAGAAGAGGACGAAGCGATCCAAGAAGGTACGCTGCGAAGAGGACAGTACAGAATTTGACAACCTGGTACGCTCAAGAAAGTATAAGGTTCCAATGAACGCTGCTGCCGGTACTCCTCCACAGGAGACCAAGCAAGAGGTCCAGGATGACAATACCGCGCCTAGCCAATCTGGCTCGTCTGAAGCCAATGGCTCAGGCAATGCAATGGGACCAGGGTCTGATGCCGGAGGCACCCCAGGAGCAGCACCTGTTAACCGCCGGGGTCGCAAGCAATCCCTTACAGAGGATCCTTCTAAGACCTTCATATGTGAGCTTTGCAATCGACGTTTCCGCCGTCAAGAGCACTTGAAGCGTCACTACCGATCTCTCCATACTGAGGATAAGCCTTTCAAGTGCAATGAGTGTGGCAAGCAGTTCTCACGTAGCGATAACTTGTCACAGCATTCACGAACTCATGGAAGCGGCTCAACTGTCTACGATCTTGCAGAAGACGGAGAGATGGGCGTCCATGGCAGTGATCAGGAGATGAACGAAATGGGTGGTGTCTTATTCAATATGGCAGCTCAAGCTTCGGGAAGTGAGAGTGATGCCGATGCTACTTCTGGCAGTGACACTCAATCTCGCAAGAAGCGCAAGCGCACCGATTAAGTTCCTTGCTTCACTCTTGAATAACCTTCCAGAGGACTATAAAATATACGATGATTACGAACATTCAGCACACCGTTATGTTTGACTACTGCCTCGGGGCGGTGGTCACTAGGGATATTGGGGCATGGATATGCTTTTACGATGGCGACTGAATCAAAAGTCTTGATTTTCCTGCACGTTATTTTTGATCTGCACTTGAGCTTTCTTCTCTTCACCTGTACTAAATTTCCTTCAAGACTTTCGTGCCAATTTAGCGTGATGACGGATATACAATGGAGGGTGATGGGGATGGTGTATGATTTCTGGGGGTGGATGGCCTGCTTTTCTTTACGCTCGTTGTAATAAAGACGGGAAGCTGGCCGACCGTTGTAGCTATACTTGCTTGCATGTTTCTTCAGCCCATTCACCAGCACCTTTTTTGTGCTGGTCACGAAATGTACAGCACAAAAATATATAGAAATTCTATACCTGATGCACGAAACATGATAGCGACTACCTTTCTATCCCAGTTTCCTCCATCCCATCGACCTTAGAATCAATCCCTTTGCAGTGCTCCATTGTCACACACGAAGCGGCAGGCTCCTCGAGACCGACATATGAAAAAGCGATCCCAAATAGCAAAATCAGATATGAACATTTGTAGTTTAATAGCACTTGGGCAACAACCTTCTGGTCAAGGCTGAGGATGGAAAATATGCAGATATCGCTTAGCATCCCCACGCATCACCACTCTAACACACAAGTTTCTCGTAACAATGTGATTATGCAGACGGAGCGATGGATGGCTCACTGAATGTCATAGCTTTGATCTCGGGTGGCAAGGACAGCTTCTTCTCAATTCTGCATTGTTTGAGGCATGGATATCAAGTCGTTGCTTTGGGTAACTTATACCCCTCCGCAAAAGGTTTGTATACGTCCTAATCCTTCTTCCAAAACCCTTCTCTCCTTGAATCATATGTCTATCACGAGTTAGCCCATAGAAAAAACCCCAGATTCTTGTACTTTCAAATTAGCGCTCTATTCTGTAGTTCTCGTCGACAAAATCTGCCGAGTACATCGAACTTTGAGCCACCACTAATTAGGTGATAGCGGACGACGAACATGATCTTAACAGTTTTATGTACCAAACCGTAGGCCATACAGTAATTCCGCTTTACGAGAAGGTTTTGGGAATTCCACTCTACAGACAACCAATCGTCGGCACCGCGACCCAAACAGGCACGACGTACAATCACGGCGATGCCACGGATGAGACCGAATCTCTCCTCCCGCTGCTGAAGAAAATCAAAGAGCATCACCCGGAAGCAAACGCAATCAGCACAGGTGCCATACTCTCCACCTACCAGCGCACACGCATTGAGTCCGTAGCCCTCCGGTTAAAACTCACTCCCCTCTCCTATCTCTGGCAATATCCGACTCTCCTGCCCGCAACACAGATCTCACTGCTGCAGGACATGCAATCTGTGGGACTCGATGCGCGGATCATCAAGGTGGCTAGCGGGGGGTTGGACGAGAGCTTCCTGTGGGAGAATGTAGCGAGTGAAGGCACGATAAGAAGGGTTGAGAAGGCGATGAGGAGGTTTGGGACGGATGGTGATGGGGCAGTGCTTGGTGAGGGAGGAGAGTTCGAGACCTTAGTAGTTGACGGGCCGAGCGTTTTGTTTAAAGGGAGGATTGAGGTTAGAAGGGAGGATAGGAAGGTTGTGAGAGAGGGTGGAGGTTCTGCTTGGTTGAGATTTCTGAGTGCACGAATTGAGATGAAAGAGCCTGGAGATGCATGTGAATTGGAAGTTCGAGCACCTGAATTGCTCGAAACAAGATTTCAAAGACTGCTTTCACAGATCAATGACCACGTTACACCGAAGACCCTACAAGAAGCTACTGATCCATCTGCAAAGCCGGCGTCATTGGGCAGCCTCGTGCCTGAAAGGTTACATTCACAGGACGAAAATAATACACTATACTGGACAGCCTTTGCGAAGAATTCAGAGTCTGGTAAAGCGGTGTGTATCCTAGCACACAATTCTAACGTCTTTTCAATCTCAAACAATGAGGCAATTACAATGGGTTACTGACTTTGGATATTCCAGACTATCATCGACGAGGCCAAAGAAGTGATATCAGAGGTCAAAAGCCATCTACACCGTTCGTCACTCAAACCAAGCAACATAACGTCAGCCATTATCATTCTACGTTCTATGCAAGACTTTTCCAGTGTCAATCAGGTATATGGTTCACTATTTACAGAGCCAAATCCTCCATCGAGAGTAACAATCTCATGTGGAGACACCATGCCCAAAGACGTCAATATGCTCATCTACCTTAAAGTCCACAAGCCTTTCGCAACCTTAACGCCAAAGAAGACATTACATGTTCAATCACGCTCTTATTGGGCACCAGCAAATATCGGGCCCTATTCCCAAGCAACATCCGTCCCACTTCCCTCATCCAATAGTCAAGGCTCAAATATATGGACAGTCTCCGCCGCAGGTCAAATTCCTTTAGTACCAGCAACCATGCTCTTGCCTACATCTGCATCTCCTCCTGACTCGGTATCATCTCTGCTAGAGAGCTTCAAGTATCAGGTAAGTCATCTTCTGCTAGTAATCCTCCTACCCTATCAATGTTTCATGGGAGATGAAGCCTAGCTTGATCCTTACTGCAGAAAATTAAAACTGATGCAATTCACCTCTACTCAGACTGTCCTAGCCTTGCAGCACCTTTGGCGCATAGGCATTGAAACGCAAGTAACATGGTGGACAAGCGTTGTCGCCTACCTACCACGCTCGTCCGTTATACCAGCTCAAGAACGTGCCCGTATTGCAGGGGAAGCCTGGTCTACTATCCACCAGAGATCGACTGCGGCTGATGTCGACGATGGTGAGGAAGTCGACCTATGGGAAGAGAAATATTATGCAGCCATGGGACGTATGGGCAATGAAAAACAGCAGCATGAATTGCCTCATTGGGGAATTGTAACCAGCCACGACGGCGCGAATAAGGATAATGCGCCACCGTATTTCGCGGTCGAAGTCGAGGAGCTTCCAAGAGAGGCGGATATCGAATGGCATGCCCATCTCGGCATTGCTGGCGCACCCGTTGCAGTACATTCGACCACTCGGCCAGGGTGGAGTATCCACGTCTGCACTTTCGGGGCCTTGATGGAAGTCGTTGTCAAGATTTCTTACGCGGAAAGTACATACAGCATGTGGAGAAAGGAAGCCCTCGAATCCATCCTACCGGATGCAGAGGACCACGTCTATCTGTCCTATATAGACAGTGAGATATGCAAAAGTGAAGGGGAGACGGACTGGAAGGGAGTAGTACCTTGTCGGAGCATCTGGGATGGCGACAGCAGACTCTCTGCTGTTCTGCTGTTGGATGTACGCTAGTGTCAGGCTATAAGCCTTCTTACAATGCGGAATGGGCAATGGTTTATCGAGTTGACGATTTCAGATCGCGCCAGAGACCGGGCGCCAACGGACGTCTTGCCCACAGTATTGTGCATCTATATCTTATTCGTGACCATCATCTGCCAGCAACATGGTAAGCCAATGTCCCCAGGAACCGTAAAGCCATTCGGGAATTCGCCCTCCCGAAACCACCCTCCGACCCTCCAACCTTTCCCTTCCATCTCAACAAGCCTACGCGGCTTTCGCGCCTCCCTCCGAACCCCGCCGTAGAAGCCCTTTCGCCGCGTCTCCCTCCCCGCCCCGTCGCCATCCGCATCTCAGGCCGGCCGAGGGCTCAACGGCGCCGACCGCCTCCAACCGCAACAACTCCATAACCCGCCAAACCCGCAGAACCCTCCCTGAACCACGATTTCGCCCGCTTCTACGCTCCGCGCAAGCATGCAAGGGCGACGGCTTCCGGGAATCCCGCGTGTTCTCCCAGTATCGGGGGCATGCATTTCCTTGCCAATTGCAACACCGAGATGCCGAGGACGGAAAAAGCACAGGTGCCGAAGAGATGACCGCCGTGGAGGTGAAGCGTATTCCTTGGTAAATGGAATATACACCGGCTTCTGGAGCATCCCGTTGCTGGGCTCGAAAGAGGTACGCAGATCTATTCAGCACTTCAATGTCTCACATGTTTAGAAACACGTACAGCTGAGATGAACCATCCATTTGTTAGTATACATACATCTATCTACCATCCTCCAATGCCGCCCCGAGTCCCCGACGACTCCTCAATCTTCTTTTGTCCTCCGCCGCCTCTGGTCGGCTTCTGTTGTGCAGCTTCATGCTTTCTCAGTTCCTCAGGGACACGCGAGATCGAGCTCTTGCTCAGCATTTGCTTCAGATCATACATGACGTCTTGATCTTCGTTTCCTAAGAAGGTGATTGCAACACCGCTCTTTCCTGCACGACCTGTCCTTCCTATTCTGTGCGTATAACTCTCGATATTGGTGGCCATGTTAAAGTTGATGACCAAGGAAACGTCAGGAACGTCTATACCTCTTCCTGCCAAATCAGTTGCAACCAGTACGTTGACGCTTCCGTTTCTTAGAGCTGCAAGAGCGGCCTCACGCTGCTCTTGTGTTTTGCTACCATGCAAAGTAACGGAGGAAAAGCCCATGTTTTTAATGTCTCTAGCCACGGCGTCACAATTACGCTTGATGTTTACAAACACAATAACCGGAGGTTGGAACTCTCCTGAAGTGAGGATTTCTTGTAATCGTTTCTTCTTTTTGTCCTCACCCGACACGAATTCGACACGTTGTTCAACCGTCTCGACTGCTTCGCCAACGTTGCCAATAGTGACAATTGCTGGTCGTCTGAGATACTTCTTAGCTATCTTCTCGATAGCCGCTGGCATAGTGGCTGTGTACATCATCGTCTGTCTATATTGGTCCCTTCTACCGATCCGCAAGCTCATAGCTTGTGCGTCTTCAGCTTCCTCCGTATCAGGCTTCTCGTTAGAAACTGGAAGAGCGTCCAAGATCTTGTTCACGGATTCCTCGAAACCCATGTCAATCATCCGATCAGCTTCATCCATGATCACGTAGCAGCACTGCTCCAGAACCAAAAGACGTCTTTCAATGCAATCCACGAGACGACCTGGCGTTGCAATGATAATCTCAGCCCCATTGCGTAGGTTGTATGATTGCTCCTCCAAAGAGTGACCACCAACGATACTAACGCAAGTAAAACCCAGCGGCGTCGCAAACTTTCTTGCCTCAATCTCGATTTGCTGTGCCAACTCACGGGTTGGTGCAAGAATGATAGCATAGGGGCCCATATTTTTGGTGACTTCGTTTAAGGCTGGCAGTTCTGAGATGTAGACAAGCAGTGGTAGCAAGAATGAAGCAGTTTTACCGGAACCTGTTACAGCCACGCCTATCAGATCTCGATTTTGGAGCGCAATTGGAATCGCAGCTCGTTGTACTGCTGAAGGCTCATCATATCCGACTTGGTTGACGATATCCAGTAGACGCTTTGGCAACCCAGACTCTTGCCAACTGCGCATAGGATTTGGTATGGATCCTCCCTTGGTACTGATATTGAAGTCTTCTTTGAAGATACGCCAGTCTCGTTCCCTCATGTGCTCTAATTTCTTCTCGCTCCAGTGCTTATCCAACGAGTTCCTTCCAGTGGCATCTTCCTTTCTCCGTCGCTCCATTTCCAACATCTCTCTTGCACGGATTGTACCAGCTTCTCTATCTCGTTCTTCCAGCACTCTGGCATATTTAATAGCACCTTCTTCTCCAATATCTTCGGCAAATCCACCTAGCCTACCTCTACCATATAAAGTCACTTCTGCGCGATTAGAATATATAGGATTGTAATCTGGGCTCGTGTCCTCCTCGACGTTCCACTCAAAATTGAACTTTTTCTCCGTAGTGCGCCGTCGTTTCTTTTTAGCAGAGAAAGTCGACTGATTTGTTTCCGCTCCCATGTACCTTGTTCGAATGAGAGCAGCTTGTGTATCATCGCCGTTGGCAGGTCGCTTCTCACCGGCTAGGGAGGCTTTACCGGTCGTTGCGGGTTTCGTTGGCGCTGCCGTATCACCGGATTTCTTATTCTTTGCAGCTCCTGAGTTTGGTATAGAATCTCCATTTCGCGTCCTGTCTGCGCGAGGACCTGTCGGTATGGAAGATCTAGAATTATAATGAGATCTCTCAGTTGAATCTCTACCATTCTGTCCATTATCGTAGGGTGACACTCCATTTCGCTCAGCCTCAAGTTTGCGCTTTTTCTCCTCGACCTCCTTCTGTCGTTTCTCGAGGGCTAGCTTCTCGCGGGCAGCTTTCGATAAAAATTTTGGCTGTGCAATTAAGTAGTTAGTAGATGTAGAATAAAAACTAGACAGAGCTTGTGAATATCGCTGCTACATTATGCCATGGCTGGACCAGTTACGTACCTTGGATGCTGCTTCATCGGCCTCTTTCTTCTTTCTTAGGATGTCCTCGATACTGAGGGGTCCGCGGCTTGGAGCTGGAGCACCCCACCCCTTCTTTTTCTTCAGAGGAGCCTCCTCGGGAGGTGGTGGAAGAAAATCCTCGGGTGGTGGAGGAGGCAAATCGTCGGGAGGAGGAGGAGCAAAGGAACTGGGCGGGGGAGGAGGTAATGCTTCTGGCGGAGGAGGCGGTATCGACGGAACGCCGTTTGTATGACCGTTGGTTGCCATTATCGAGGAAAGTTTTCGAAGCTGTAGATGTCTCCAAAATTGTCAGACATTTAAATCTTCGTCAAGGTTGTCGCGACTGGTCAACCTTGTGTTAAGAGATAATTTCCTAAACAGGACAAGGCTGAATGTGTATGCCTGAGGCAAATATCAAAATTTGGCATTCGAGACCACCACCTTGTAGCCGCGGTATCGACATACCAATTCTCGAAGCACAAACTCGGTCAAAATGTCAGTAACACCGGGTGTGAGCCTCCGCAAACTTGCAACAACGGAGCTGCCTCCACGGTTGCTACGATTCTTCGCAAAATATCCTCCCAAGGCAATTCTTTCCGTAAACCAGACAGCACCAGTGCCAGCCTCAAGTTTGGGCTTAGATACGACCAGTGAGCATGCCGCAAACCAGATTGAGACGCTTGGGTTCTTGAATCCTTTCAAGTGCCAAAAGCATTCTGTAACTGGTGCGCGGCACGACCCGGTGTTCTCGTTAAGAAGGCAGGCAGATCTAGTGAAGCTGGCGAGGAAACATGGGGTGGAGGAATTGCTACCACCTACGGTCAAGGGCACGGAGGAAAGGATGCGGAGGAGGGCAGAGAATGGACTTAGAGTCAAGGGCACAGGTGTTGGGCAACGTGTGAAGGGTAAAGAGTCAGAACGAACGATGAAGGCGCGGTATGCTGCGCTCCACTTTGCATTTTCATATGCTGTATGAGAATACAAATACTAATTATGTGTTTCTTAGATTGGAGAAGCGGAGACAGGCAATGTTGGAGATGCCGCAGATGATACAGACATGGAAAGAGGTACGTTTTGTTGTCATCTTTGAGCTTTTATTTGCATGCTAATATTATATACCAGAGAGGCCACGGTCGTGGATGGAAGAAGTGGCCCAAATAATGGCATTGATGAGGTGCATTGGATCTCATTATATGCGGCCGAAATGGGCCATTTGTACAAAACCGTATCATTGCTGGATTATGGATTGCATGGGACCGGCGTATGAGATCTGTACTATATTATAGCGAAGAAGAGATCAATGATGAGCGTCGGATACGATAGGAATATACTTCTAAAGCCGAGTGGAATGTAGCCAGATAATTTAGAAAGTAACCTTCACGTCTCTATATGGAATAAAGACCAAGTTCAGCCTACTGTGGTTTTACCCAAAAGTCGACGAAATTATGTTGCAAGCTTACAAGCTCTCTTAAAAAAGTGAAGAGCATTTGTGATGTATGACCTCGCTATGTTAGGGGCTACCTCCCCGCATGACGAGACTTGGATATGGGTGTTTGTGATCAAGGACAGAATGCCCTGTCCCAAGTATTCCGCTAGTCTTGAGCCTGAATTGTGGCTCGGCGAGTTCGGAGGTCTATTTTGAATGGAGGAGTAGTTTCGCTAGTAGTAGTTATTGGGGCTCATGTGCTTTGGATCCCTCATATTCTGCAGGCGTGTTAGCCAGCACTGAATCATGTGAGAGCCAAGGGTATTTGGGATTATTATTGGCCGTTTTGCTAAGGCCAACATAACTCTCAGGCAGAAATATTGCAGTTAATTTTTTAATTAATATTATGCTGTATATAATACTCCATCTGCTAACCCCCCCTGGAAAAAACGGTCATCGCTTAGCATGGTCCCAAGCAATTTGCCACGGGGCAGATCTCCCATGCCATGCACGGAGCGGAGCATGGTTGCATATTTTCAGATTGGCCAATCAGCATGAGGCTCAACAAACCCCAAAACCCCAACAATTGTTAACCCTGCAGGCGTCTGATTGGACCGTTCCAACGTCAACCATCTTGGAGAGACCATGTTTAAAGACTTCCAGACACCCAAAATCCATCAACCGATTGGCAACTAGACGCCTGTAATGGTGCTTGCGAAACCTGAGATCTGTCTCGTCCCGCTTGTGCATATTTTGCATGTGAAAATCAGTGCAGCAAGAGAAATTTACGGGTTTGGGGTCATCATCAGTTCAGCAGCCGTGTATTTCTCTTGCGTACGCATATTTTTAATTTTTTTTAAACTATCCTCCTGGAAACTTAAATGCAACCACAATTAATGTCTCTACCCCTTCGAAACTACAGAGCTCCCTAGCTGACTCAGGCCTGTCTCATTCTATGGCCCATTTTCCTGAGTCGAGCAAATGGAGCACCACATGTAATGTACTTGCGCCGGCTGGATGAGATAGTCGCCGATCAAAGTCGCTGTGGTGGGACGGTGAGTGTGAGTTGACCATGGTTGGCATGTGGTTGGCGGTGAGATGTCTAGACGTGTAAGCTGCAAAACCATTCTCATCTTAGAGGACGAGTGTCGACCAGTAGGAGCAAGAAATCAGTTACAAGGCATCTGACATGCTAGGTTTCTCCACGAAAGGTTGAGGCATTTGCGTGATCCAGCTCGTTTGTGTTGCTTAAGGACACCAAAAAGAACAAGCCTAAGCCTCGAACCAAGGTAACACAAGAATGATCAACATGCTTGTAAGATCAGCCACCAGCACCACCATTGATTGTATATTACAGGATTGGACGGTACAGAAGTGGAGGGGATGACCTGATATGTGGAAGATGGGTGACCACCCCGTTGCATTTTTATTTTTATTTTTATTGTCATTTTCTTTTGGGCTTTTGCACATGCAGAAGTATCGAAATTGGATCAGGTAAGATGCCCGAGGAGTAGCCACTAACAGTAATCGCAACGCGCCAAGGTCTCTAAAATATGCCAGCCAATGTAAGGAAGGAAAGCGGCGATAAACACCAAGTACCGTACCGTAGCAAAGGCCAAATCCACAACCAAGATCAGGCGTAGTCGCTGAATGAGCCCATGTTGGGGTGCTGTGGAATGATACATCACCTTCTCCAGCCAGGGGAGTGATGCTGGTGGTAAATTTATTTTCCATCTCATTCTACACCCCAACCAATTTTATATTAACAACGCGGACGTGGCTAAATATACAGATCCATGATAAGTACAGGCTACCCTACAGTAAAACGCACGTTCCAGAAAAAAAAAAAATTAAATAAAAACTAGGGGATTTACAATAGTCTACCTGCTCTGCCGAGGAAAGGAACCCCTGAAGTCTAGGATAATCTGGACGACCCGCCCCGCCATAACCCTAAGAGGATAATAAAAAGACGCCTCCCCCAACCTATCTTGTAGCCAATTCTTCACAAGCCTACGCTCTGAGTCTCTTCCTGGGCGCGAGTTTGAAGGTTCGTACTCACTCTCTACAGCTTCAATCAATTGATAGTCTGGTACTAACACAAGCAACAGCTCAATCCCTTCTTTCCTCCAAGCGGTCCGTCTCAAATTCTCAACAAAATATCAGCCCAGCCCAAATAAAGAGCTACCAACTTGTGTTGGCGGTGCAGATCTCCTCTCGACCTGCAGAGCAGAATCAAAGAACCACAAATTCGTGTGCTTTGTATCGCAACTATATACCTACCACTTTCAGATCTCCCTAAGAACATATCTCAAAATGGCCTCCACCGCTCTTCCTCAACGTGAGGCCTTGCGCCGAACGGCCACCCTGACCACAGCAGAGTCTGCTCCCTCTACTGCTCGCGGCTCGCCAGAAGACACCCCTAGACAATCACCCTCTTCCACCTCCCTCTCATCAATGTCCTCTCTTGATGGCGTAGACGAGAATGGCTATGGTAAACTTCTTGATACTTATGGAAACGAGTTCGAGCTTCCAGACTACACGGTTAATGATATTCGAAATGCCATCCCAAAGCACTGCTACGAGCGTTCTGGCCTACGTGGTTTAAGTTATGTTGCTAGAGATATTGCCAGCCTCGCTATCACTTTCTCTATATTCAATAAATTTGTCACCCCCGAGCACATTCCTTCAACCCCGGTCCGAGCCCTGCTCTGGGCTGGATATACTGTAATTCAAGGTCTGTTTGGAACCGGTTTGTGGGTTCTAGCACACGAATGTGGTCACCAATCATTCTCTACCTCCAAAGTTCTTAATGACACCACCGGATGGATCTGCCACTCAGCACTTCTTGTTCCATATTTCTCATGGAAGATTTCCCACGGCAAGCACCACAAGGCCACCGGAAACATGGAGCGAGACATGGTTTTCGTACCAAAGACTCGTGAAGACTATGCTTCACGCATCGGAAGAGCTGTTCACGAGATTCACGAATTGACCGAGGAAACTCCAATTGCTACCCTTATTCACTCCGTTGGACAACAATTACTCGGATGGCCAATGTATCTTTTTGCCAATGTCACCGGACACAACAACCACGAGCGTCAACCAGAGGGTCGTGGTAAGGGCAAGTCTAACGGCTGGTTCAAAGGCGTCAACCACTTCAATCCTTCCAGCCCATTGTACGAAGCTAAGGATGCCAAGCTCGTTCTCTTGAGTGATGCTGGTCTTGCCATCACCATCAGCGTCTTGGTTTCTCTCTGCAAGACATATGGCTTCACCAACATGCTCGTATGGTACTTCCTACCATACCTATGGGTCAACCACTGGCTTGTCGCCATCACCTATCTTCAACACACTGACCCTACTCTTCCTCACTACTCTGGCGCTAGCTGGAACTACGTCCGTGGTGCTGCAGCAACTATTGACCGTGAGTTTGGTTTCGTCGGCCGCACCCTTCTCCACGGTATCATCGAGACACACGTGCTTCATCATTACGTCAGCACCATTCCATTCTACCACGCCGATGAGGCGACCGAGGCTATCAAGCCAGTAATGGGTCGTCATTACCGTGCTGATGTAGAAGGAGGAGCACTGGGATTCTTGAAGAGCATGTGGAAAAGTGCTCGCTGGTGCCAATGGGTCGAGCCATCCGAGGGTGCCAAGGGTGAAGGAAAGGGTGTCTACTTCTTCCGTAACCGCAACGGTCTTGGTGTTGCGCCTCTGAAGCTCAAGGAGGTTAAGCCCGTGGTCGGAAATGCGAAGATGGGTGTCGCTGTCAAAGCGTAAAGCGTTAATGGCTGGTATGATAATTTTGATAATGGATGGTACTACATTGCGCTTGCGTTTTCCCTTTTTCAACTCGCAATTTTGCTACAGGTGTTAGGGAGTGCGATGAACTTTTTTTGGGGGGGGATTGATGATGGCTAAGGGAGGAAGACCAAAAGTTCCTGCAGATAGATCTGCGGTAGAGGACACTAAAAGAGAATACGGCTTTAGATTACTAGAGTGTACCGTGTATAGAGGTTATGGAGCCGCATATACAAAGTACTATCATTCAAGAACACAACTATGCCTCTTTGCTTACAATACCTTATATATGTGCTGCTGATTTGGAGCCTTGCCTATACGCTCAATAGATGTGTTTTATGGAGATACACAGAACACTCAGTGTCCTCTACGTTACCATGAATTTGTAGAATAATCCGAAATACTCAAATGTACATACTTTACGAAGCGCGCATGTTGGATGGGAACAGCAAATGCAGAAAAATAAACATGCTGAACAGGGGTATCATTTTCTCATGTCTCATGCTAAATATATATCCATCTCATCCAGGTCCACATCCAAAATTCAAATCCAAATCGTCTATGCTATATATCATCAATCTCCTTCTCTCCTCACCACCCAAAATCCATGTCCCGTCTCGCTTCAGGCCATGCATCCCAGCCTCAACGTTCATACTTTGGCAACGCCTCCTCATGGGCCCTCCCCCCTCCCACCTCAAAGCTTCGTGCAAACGCCTCCTCTTCCTCCTCCTCATTCAAAACCGGCACGCTAGGCGCATGCTGCCCTTCATCCTCCCCGTGCAATCGGCTTCCGCCCTCTCCGTTCCCCTGCTCGTCATCCGGGAAATCCGATGGCGCGCTCGCTTCCGCCAACATGCGCCGCCTCTCCAGCTCCTGCTTATCATCGGTGGCGCGAGCGCCACCGACAGGAGCAAGGTCTTCCAACGTGGGTGCCGAGGGCGCCGCCGTCGCCGTTTCCATATGTGGAGCCGAGGGGCCCAATGGGTCCGCTAGAGGGTAGCGAGGAGGATGGGGAGGATCCTCGGCGTCGTAGAGATCGTCGTGTGACGGTGATTGCCCTGCCGTGGTTGGTATCTCAAGGATGGGAGCTGGGATAATGGTTCTCGGAGATGAGGGGCCGGCATCACCGTCTTGAGGCGGCTGGCTAGGAAGAAGTCGCTGCTCCGCCATCCGCAGCCTCTCCTTCTCGCCTAAGCTCTCCTCCGGGAGAATCATCGGCGGCGGGACGTGGATCTCTGGGTGTGCAGGCGGCGGTGCTTCGATGGGCGGCGGCTCCTCCGCATATTCCCCCCAATCCTGCTGCCCGTACCCTTCGTCATAATATTGATACGGATACGGCTGCTCGTCTCTAGCCGACGGTTCCTCATATATCGGATCATGATGATACGAATTTACCGGACTCACGATTGTGGTATCCTGCCACTCGCTCCCCTGCATCCGCACGCTATTCCCCCGTCCTCTCTTCCGCGCAGAATCCGTAGACCCGACTACAACCTCGAATAAGCATCCGACGACACTTTTCTCTCTTCGGATATGGTCGGTATCCACGATACTTCCTCCCATGGCAGTGAGCATATTTGAGCTTGCATCTCCTCTTGCGGCGCCAGCTCCAAAGCTAGAAGGTAGCGTAATGGTTCCTACTCTTGGGACGTGTCGTTGTTGGCCCGCAAGCTTGCCTCCGAGGTCCACGACGACTTCAACATGATACTTGAAGCTGATCATCTCTCCCGGGACGCCAGAGATGGTTGGGAACGCGTCTTCAGGCACGCGGACGGAGGCGTTGACTACTGCGGTCAGCGTTATAGGATCGACGAGGATCGGCGCGAAGGTTTGGGCAAGATCTTTCCGGAAGACGCTACTTGAGCCTGCGGATGTGAGGGAAAGACCACCAAGGCCTGTTTTCGACTTAGGATAGTATTCTTCGTGCTTTAGTCGCTCAGCTTCTTTACCTTTGATATCCACAAATAGAGATAGTGGTGGCGCAGAGTCTATGCGTCCTTGCCTGTAGAGCGTAATAATGATCCCATGCATACTTTTGATAGCTTTTGAGTGCTTGATCGACACCTTTAAAGGTAAAGCCTCACCAGGAAGACACCCGGGTTTAAGTAGCTCTATCGTCGCAGTAATGGTCTTATCAGATGCAGACTCTCCACTTGCATGGCTAATGGTTTTGCTAGACGACGGCACCGGCCCAAGTCGAAAGCTCAGACCGGTGCTGCTACTAGTCGAGCTTTCTGTACCAGTAACAGCACTAACAGTGCTCAGCATTTCGCTCTCCACAGGACTCCTAGGGTTGTTCATATTTTCCGCATCACCATATTGACTCACAGACTCATCCGGAAGCGGCGAGCCCGACATCTGGCGTCCTTCATTGATAGGCCCAGTGTCTATGCCTTCCTTCAAGGTGTCATGAGAGGCATTTTGTTTTATTCTCTCTACTTTCTTCCGCCGCGACCTTCTTGATATGGGTTCGAGGGATATTGTGCGTGGTTTGGGCGGAGTGAGGGGCCCAATGTCAACAGTCTCTACCAGCGCGACTTTTTGGTCACAGCTAGTTGTCGCAGCAATTGATGTTGGTCTTGTGATGGTTGATGTAATCATGTAGGATATTGTACCTCTTTCGAACTATTGGAAAAGTCAGTCAGAGGGTTGATGCGCAGACACCATGGCAACCTACATCGATGCTTGTCGGCAAATCCTTCTTTGGAAACTCGAGTTCGAAATTGAACTCATATACTCCCGCATCGAGTCTACCCTCGCCACACAGGGTTAGTTCATCTTGAAAGAGTGAGGCATGCCCATTACCAAAGTACTGGGTTTTCCGTGAACTGCTTGATCCCGTCAACCCAGTATCGGTAGGCGGCTCATTCGCGCCATTGGGACTCTTGAACACTCTCACAAACCCATGCAAGCAGACCGTGAGATGTGTAATCCGTATAGGCTTTAAAACCGTAAGGACCACCGCTCCCTTAACCAGGTCTCCTGGAGCATACTGTCGGTGAGGCTCCAGAGGCTTGATGTGAAAATCCGTCAGGTTCCGCGTCCGCGCCTTCAACGGCGATGTGAATCTCGAAAACAACGACCGGCGGGTCGAGGCAAGAGGCGACGACGACGACTTAGGCGTACCATTCGGGCTCATGCTTTGTGTATGTTCGTTGCCAAGAGATAGATTGGTGCCAAGGTCGGGGATACTTGAGTTACACGTTTGAATGTGGTGATTGGCATCAACACCGCCAAAAAAGCCTTCAGTGCATAAGCGGGTGAGCTAATAATATGCTATAGAAGCATGTCGAATGGTCCGCATCCCAGCTTAGAGGTGAAAAACTTCTGGCGGTCTCGACGAGTTCCTGGTTAATGGAATGGAAATTGATGATGTGATGGAAAAAGGAAGACTCGGCGGCTTTGGGTGTTGAACGCGTTCCAGGTAACAGATTTGGTGGGCAGTTAAGGCTGAGGAAATCCGGTCAGAGCGCTGGTTCTCGAAACGCCGGGGGCAGGATTTTCGACGTTGATGCGAGGTGTGATTAGTAAAAATAATAACAAAGCAGTCTGGATCAGAGAAAATAATCAATAGGTTTGCGATAGCACGGTGCAATGAATGCGCTTTGCGCAATATTTCCGACTTAGGGACATCCTGACCTCTTGAGTGATTTGCCCCAAAACCCCTCTCTGAATATTGAAGGGGATCGTGGCGGAGTCATTTGTTAAGCTCGATCTAGTCTAGTATGTAGCCTGGATGCGCTCTAAATAGCGAGAGGGGATATTTTATGTGGACATCCAAGGATGTTCACCCTACTCAAATCCAATGCAGTCAAGCACACAATAAATTTGGGAAGCACATGGGTGATAAATGCTGCTGGTATCATCTCTAGCTCGTGTGCTCATTTGGATTGTGCTCGAAAGCTATCTACCTTGTGAGCATAGGCAATGAAATGGAACCTTCCCAATGTCGAAGACGCTGAATGTAGAGTAGAGGTCCATACGGCTGCATAATTCCCATACAGGGCAGCTGGCTGCAACTACTCAAACCAGATCCATATGTGCAGATGACTCGGCAAAAGCTTGAAGATTAAGTAGCCTCCCATATCTCAGATCTCATCTCTAGCTTCAACTTGGCGAATATTCAAGGTATCTGTACAACAACCCATCTTTTACTCTCGCCAGGGTGGCGAGCCTTCTATGTAGTCTAGCACTCGCCAGTCAACCTATCCTTCATAATATAATCAGTTCAGAACCGACAAAAAGATGAAATGGAGAAGGGTCTGGCTCAGGATGAACGCCGCCAAGGATCGTAGCGGTCAAAAGCTTGTCTTTCGCCAACAGGATGCGCCGAGATATCTGCCCGAATGCTTGATTCACCGTCACTTCATGGTACGCGATTGTAATTCGTGGGCCGTTGCGTACATTCACAAACAAAAGCCTGCAGGGCTCTCATGGCAACACTTGCTGCTAGCCTGTCAGGCTCATTTTTTAACCGACAGCAGAGCTTCTGACGTACCATCGCGTCGAGACCACTTGCATCCTGAATCCTGACTGAAATTAGCAAAATAGGATGGGACAACTCCTTCATGTTTTTGAAACCGCAGCTTTGCATGTGCATATAATAATAACATCTCTGATATCTCTCAGCAAATGGCAATCGTTTCTGTATGTCATACTTCGTGTTACGCGGGAAGTGCACCCTTCAGAGCTCGACAAGGCCCTCACCAATCACATACTCATCACCGCACGCAGATCTATGAATAGCAATTAGAACTGACAGCCATTCCTTCAACCAAAAGTTGCTGAGACTACAAGCGCAGCGATGGGCTACGTACTTCATCACTTCTGCAGTTGTGTTTCGGTTGCCGGTGAGCTCCGCAAGCAATGACTCAAGACACTCGATTCTGTCAGTCCATCTGATGGCGCATTCCTTGAGTTTGTTCGTCTCCTCCACTCTACGAGTCACTTCAGCTGGATTTATCTGGCTATATAGTGCCAGCTCCTTATCAAGTGCCTCTGACTCCTTCCACAGTGTGGCGTGGACATCAAGGAGAGCCGTCTTCCCCATCCCACCTTCGAGCGTCTCGTCATCTTCATTTCGTTTAGCTTTCTCTTCCTCGATCTGTCGTTCTGTCTCAGCAATAAATGCAACCAGTTTGCTCTCTTCTGCTTTTAAGTTGTGTAGCACGACTTCCTTTTGCTTCTTTGCGTCTGACTTGAAGCTCCAGTACCAATTTCCACTGCCGATCTTCTCAATGCGAATCATTTTCTCGTCATGAAGCGTCTGGAGGTACTCTTTAATATGCATTGCGCTGATAGATCCGACTGATGGCAGCAGTTTCTCGAGCTCCTTGAGGCTATAGACACCCATTGTGTCTTGAAACCATGTGAGGATCTTCTCTTGTTTGGCTGCAGGTGGAAGATTCTTAGGCGCCTATGATTCGTTAGTCCCCAAAGAATTCAGGAGAAACGGTCTATAAGTGAGTGCACCATCTTGCAAGTGAAGTCGAAACTTTTTTTGGAATTGAGATTGGGATCAAGTTAAGATGGGTGTTGGATCGTGGAATATTGGGTTGTACGTGGGTTCATTCTCAAGACGGTAAGAGGCCATGGCGTCACCCAAATCAAGAAAGAACCGCAAACCCACGTGCTACATACTACGTACTACCTTAGTCGCTTTCACAACTCGAAGCAAAGTCGAATATCATTGTTTTAGAAATTGCGATTCAGGCTTAGAACGTTGTAATCTTTCCAAGGTCAAAGTTCACTTAGCAATACGTGTTCTTCGCCTAGTAGAGGGAGAGCGAAGTCAATGACAACGACATCCTTTTTCGCGTCCTCAGATCTACTCGACGCTGTTCTCGTGTAGACCGACAAAACATCAGAAAACTCCAACCTCTGAACATCCACAAGGGGTTCTCCATCAAATCCTTCGTCCCGCCAAACCTCCTCAAACTCAATACTCCCACCCAAAATCTTTGCCCTCATGATGCTTAGGCTAGTCTCCATATTGCCTGGCAAGACCAAGAAAACTTGGTTCCTCCTATCTGCACAGATACTTCCTCGTGAATCAATTTCTGTAGGTTGGGAAGTGCTGTTGACTTGTACACTTGTCCATGACCCTTCTACAGTTAGCTAATAGGTATATAGCGCAGATTCTATAGTCCCTTACCTTTAGGATCTCGATGATACACGACCCATCGTTGACTTCCACTTCTATTTTCTCTATTCAGTACCCAGAACCCACCTTCCCAATCAGCAGCTTGCGCTTCCTGATTCAGAATCCCGCTTCCCATCGGAATCTCGAACACTCTAATACCATAAGCGCCTGGTCTTATGGTATTCGCATCTTGGTTCGCAAGCACTGCCAATGTTGCTCCATCAGAGTTCTTCCATGTTTCCCCCAAATCATCCGAAAAAGCATAATTGAGATCGTGGTTATTTTCCGGTCCATTTGGTCCCGCTTGCTGTTTATGTGCATTAGCAGGCGTATCGGCATCAGTCTGTACAAAGTTGCGGTAGCACCAAGATATATGCACCCTTCCAAGACTATAGTCTATTCCATTGATGTAAGGGCTGTTGGAGATGCCAGTCAAGTGCCGGCCCAGATATGTGTAAACATGATTGCTTGCAGAATATCTATATAGAACATCAGACCCAAGCCCCGCTTGGCCAATTCTGTATGTGAGAAGCAGATCATCTCCAGTGTTTGCAAACCGAGGATAGGTTACTTCCTTCATAAGGTCGTTTGAGGCAATGCCAGGCAGGCTACCTTGTGTCGTAGTAAAATTAGATGTGCTCCATGAACCTATTCCTGACTTAAGCGCTATATCTTGCTCCGAAATCCTAAACCTTAAGCTAAACAACGTGAGCAGATAGTTGAGTAGAACTGAGATTTGACTAACTCGTCACAATGGTGATCATAAGCAATGTGTACCGTCCCATCCCCACGACAGACTGCGATTGAGATGGTGTTGTGCCCATCATCCATAGTCTGATTGTAATCCTTGAAAGTCAACGTCTCCCAGTTATTTACAGTGTTTGATACTTGCGAGATTCGACGTCTTGTGATATTGACATGGCAAACATCACTCTGGTTGGCGTCAAGCGCATCCGTGTAAAAGGCTGCATACTGCCACTCTCCAAAACTCGTGATGGCATTTTGCTGGAACGAATTGGCGTTAATTCGATGTGTCCTCTTAGGATCTCTTCCAAGCACTGATTTTTGAGGAGAGTGGAGCATAGTGAAGTTGATTTACAGATAAACCTTCATATCTAGTCATAAATGTGCATAAGTAGTCACCCACGATGCTTGAGAGAACCTGCTACTATACTCTCCCGATCAATAGCTTGCCGATGGAGTGATTTTGAGTCTTGTTAAACCGCTTATATACATCCCACTACTTATTGTAGATGAGCAACGAACTCGGCACGTTAGTCTCTGAACCTCGCTTAGGTCACGTTAACTGCCGCAAGGGAAGCTCTTTGGTTGGTGAGCTTCTTTTTCAGGGCAGCGAAGCGAGCAAGGAGCCAATTATGTGCATTCTTTCCCGGCTTCCCCATGCTTGGTGCTCAGATGGATATCTCTTGGCCGAAATATATTACGGCGGGATGTGTTTTCTGGACGGGATACTTCCAACCCTGCATTGCACATGTGAGCCCCATGACAATAATTTATCCGCATTTATTTCTCCGGCTAGCATATGATAGCTTCATGATGCCTCACTTTTCAAGTCCTCTTTCTGTTTGATCTCGACAAATTTTCAACAATAATGTTCTTTAAGAGCGAAAAGTCGACCGCATGGCAGTGGCTTCTTCTTTACACCTGAATATTAAGACTGGGCCATCTTTGAAAGACAGTGGTTGAATACATCTGAATATCTCGATATCCATCCCTTGATGAGTATGTTCAATGCTATGATGCAAGCCTCATTAACGATGTCCAGCGACTTCCCGTCTAAGGCGAGAGTATGTAATGTATACCCGTCCTGCTTTATTTCAGAGGCTTAACGCAGCCCAACGGAATTTTATTATTTAGATGGTTATTTATAAGAACATTGAGCGCCAGCTACTAGTCAGAAATGTCCTTGGCGTCTTTCTCACCACCCTTTGGTCTGACCATTGGCAACAAAGATTGGACACGTTATTTTTCGGGAGCGTTATGTGTATCATCGGGGTTGCATTAGTAACTGGAGCTGTAAATACTGGTATGTATATGGCTGCTCGTTCGCTAAATCCGCCTCCCAAAGTAAGTGAGCCATAGCCTAGGATGGTAAATAAAGTACTGATAGACGGATACTAGATCATAGATATACTGTGACTGCATTTTCAATATGCAGTATAGTATGGAAACCATTGTTGCGGCATGGATCACCTTTGGTTCATTTTAAATGAAAGGAACTTGGCACGACACAAAACCAGACGACTCTCCAAATTCCACACATCTGATTTTTTCCTGTCGTGAAGGACGAGGTGCCAGTTGAGCTGCCGAACAGTAGACGCAATCCAGATTCTGACGCTGCTATTGGTGAGTTTCCCATCTTACCTGACCTCAGAATATCGCCTCTTAAAGACAATGTTGACATCCGACGTTTATTAAAATATACACAATTCGAGGGAAGAGGAGTATTGCAGATACTAACTTTGTATGTGCTATAGCAGCTCCATTTCCATGTTCTCGATTATACTGACGCTGAAAGAGCTTATTTTAAGGGCCAGGATCAATGCGAATCAGTACGGAAAGGATTCGGATGGGATTGATAGGCATTTTGGTGTCAATTGGCTCGGCCAGTTCTATGCCACCAACCTCTGCCCTCTACTCCGAGCAACATCCAAAACCCCGGATACACCAGCACCTCGTATCGTATTCGAGGCTTCCGAGATGTATCGTACTGCACCTCCCAACCTAGATTTGCCTCACTGGACGAGATTAATGATCCGAACGTTGGCAATACTGAATTGTATGGGAAAACAAAGCTGGCTATTATCTTAGGCGTTAAATATGATGTTTTCGAAGGGGTGATAAAAAAACGGTGATAATATTGATGCGCTATCAGTGCACCCAGGAGCTGTAAGAGTCTTGAAATCTTAAAAGGCTTGAAAGGTTAATACAGCTATGAAACAACAGTGGAAAGATGCGTATCCGGGTCTTCTTTACAAGTTGATCACCTCCGTGATGTTGGTCAGTGGACGGGATGTTGAGCAAGGTTCTTACAGTGCTCTGTGAGCCGTTATTCTCTGACCCGAAACGAGCATACAGATGTATCGCATCCTTGGGGTGAAATGGATAATTAACATGTTCACGAATAGGCACGCGGCAACTGGTCCTGAAGTCGAGGAGAAAGGTTGGAATGGCTACTACCTTAACGATCCTGTGAGTACTCATTTTGCTGTCTTTTCTCCGAGCGGCATGGCCTAGCGTTCACACCAACTTCTTTTTTCCTATTAATCGTGATATTGACTTCAATAGGGTACGCCTGGGAAAGAGTCGGGTTAAGCGTCTGATCCTACTTTAGGAGATGCACTGTGGGGTCTCAGTGAGCGCATTATCGAAGATAAGGTTGGATCGGATGCGCTGTAGATTGGGATAGTTCCTAAGAGTGCTTACTTATACATTCTGGGCAGCCCTCCAGACGTGCAATGTGGTACAAATATAATGCTTGTTTAATTCTATAATTTTGCCTGTACCCATAGGCCGAGCTTTTCCAGCCCTGCATATCCATCGTAAATGTCTCTCTCAACAACGCGGGGATTGATCTATATAAAGATAAGCATCACTATACGTTTACCTGAACGTGGACGACTTACAAATTTTGGTCCTAAATCGCTCACCTTCTCTGCGCCAAGAAGTCTCATACAGGTGTCTATTTCAGCTTTAAGAACTATATTTGGAGTTAGCGCTGTATAGGGCTCGGGGGAACACAGAAGGGTGTGTACATACTCTCAAACGTCCTATGTACCCCGTCAGTTCCTCCAGCACCAAGACCAAATAGTGCTGCCCGTCCGACTCCAACCGCTTTAGCACCCAAACATAACGCCTTCACAACATCTGTTCCTCTCTTGATTCCTCCGTCTACCCAGACTTCGATTCTGCCGAAAACCTCTGGGCAGTATTTCCTGATCTCTAGTAAGGTGTGCACAGCTGGTGGAGCTGTATCAAGAGCACGTCCGCCATGATTTGAAAGGATGATGGCTTTGACTTGAGGCGCAAACTGCGCTGCTAAGTATGCATCTTCATGGGTCTGAAGTCCTTTCAGAACTATGGGTAGTGATGTATGTTTCGCTAGCCACGGTAGCGTCGTCTTCCAAGTCAGGTCTGCAGCAGTTCCCCAGAATAATTGCTGACCGACTCCACCTCCACCAGGTCTCTTCGGTTCCCCTGCAGTTTTTACTGCGGAAGAGACGGGAAGTGATGCGCCAATGTCCTTAGATTTCTCATCATGCTCTCTTTTCCCCGGAACTGGTGCGTCCAGTGTTAGGCATATAAATTTGTATTTGTCTGGCATTGCATTGATTCGTGCCAACATGGCCTCACTTTTTGCCCGGTCTGTTTGGACATACAACTGCCAGCCAAATACCTGACCAGGAGCCGAACCCTCCACAATCTGCTCCGGAGTCATGGATGCGTTATTTGAGACAATCTGCATGCCACCAAATTCGCTAATTCCTTGTGCAATCCCATGTTCTCCATCAGGATGCGCTAGTCTTGCCATTGCAGCGGGCGACACATACAATGGCAGACCGACTTTATGCCCGAGTAAAGTAGTGGAAAGATCGCATTTTGTGCAGTCTACGAATACTCTAGGTCGCAGTAGGATTTGTTTATAAACCAGGTTATTGAAGTTTTTAGAGATCAGGTCATCCCCAGCAGAGTAGTAGTATGCCCAGCACTTCTTCGATATCTGCTTAGTTGCCACCTCCTCAATTTCGTCCAAATTTAGCAAAGACTCCATAGGAGGAGGACCCTCAACTTTTTGTTCTTGCACTGCATCTGCAGATGGCTTGGGTAGGGTCTCAACATCTACTGTCCCAAGCTTTGCTTCTGGCTTCAAGTTCCCTTCTAGAGTCCCGGGAGGGTGTATAGGGTCAAACTCTTCGGTACAATCTGTGCCCTAAAGGTCGTCAGAATCGGAATATATATGACTATAGCGAGACTCACCGCCAGTTTTAATATGATCTTTGAGCCTCCAGGATGCATAGGTAGGAAACTGGTCACGTCCCAAACGTTTTTCTTGCCATCTTGCTCGATGATGACCCAACAGCTATCACTGGTGTTGTGCTGAGCGACTTCAGCGGCATCGAATACTTTCGCCATATCTACAATGCAAAGATTGGGGAATAATGGCAAGGAGCATGAGTGGCTGGACGCAGATAATAAATAGGTACGTACTCGAGCTTGAGCTTGAGCTTGCAATTGAAGCCGGCATGGTAGACCATGCCACCCAGGCCTTTCTACAGGCCGAAAGGTGGGGGGCCTTGGGGGCTTAGGGGCATCCGTCAAAGCCCGGAACGCTTTAAAACTGCTGTATTATGGACCTCCGCAAGCCACACAAGTAAAGTCGGTTTCTTTCCCCACGATTTCCCCACCAATGAACTTCTGTGCTTACGGAACTGTCTGGACGATACACTAAAGCTGTGTGTTGGACACTACATTGCGCAGCCGCTTGCTCTATATACTCGAGGTAGATCGTTTATCTTCCACCGTTCCGTTCCAAAGAAATAACAATAATGGTCTACGAGTTTGCTCTCCTGCCTTCTCAAACTACCCTTAACGATTCAACATTCTCTCCCGCTGCTCTTCTCAGGAACTCCGCAACAACATCTGGCTTCGCAAGATGGGCGGAATGAGAAGACTGAACCCGTTCGACTACTATTTCCCCACCTCCCTGCTGAACGAGGTTTGACATAGCTTCTTGTCCTGGCATCAGAATATCAGACTAGTTTTCTTATTCTGGAAAGATTTTGTGATAGAATCGTCTTTCAGGAGTAATCTACTCTGAAGACATGTTTAATGGGTATATGCATGTCTTGGGAGTAAACTGCTCGTAAAACCTTTTGAAGTTGGGGAGCTTGCGTCGGCAACCTGACTGACCTTGAATAGGAATTATGCCATCATTTTCGCAAATCAGATAGGCTGATGGTATTTTTCGCCAAGCGGCAGATCTGGCTTTCTCCGTGAATGTGGCCTTCGAGTGTGGCCTTAGTTTTGATATCCAAGATTTAGCATCCTCTGGATCAAGGTCACCATAAAGCCATTGAAGAGCCTCACGCGGTGGTGCTATGTTTCCATCCTGCGCAAGTTAGCAAATGTTAAAGATAAAATTGATTCACATGCATTGTCGACTTCCCACCAATCCGCCTCACCTCCAGCAAGATCTGCAAGGCTTAAACCTTCAGGGCTAACAAATGCGGCGACATAGGTCAACTTGATCACTCCGCTCTTGCCATCTTTCTCTCTCTCGGCCTTGCTGAGCCCGTCAAGTGCGTTGTTCACAGGAATTCCACCCCAGCTGTGCGCGTTTACGATTACGGGTTTGCCATTGTCAAGTTCCTTGATAACTGCACTTCGAATCGCTGCAATATCATCGTCTAGTGTTTTGACTGGTGGACTGCGTCCAACTGACGGCATGCTCACCGTGATGCATCTATAGCCCAGCGGTTCGAGGATGCCAGTCACCCGGTCATAGTACTCTTCGGAATGCCATGCTCCATGCACGAATATCATAGTTGGGAAAGACATCATGCTCCAAAGACACTGCAATGCGGCAAGAGTGAGAAGGAAAAATAGCACCTACCGTTTGCCTGACAATGGGGAACTTGAGACTTATAAAGGCTAGCCCAGGTTCCCCACCCTGTAAATAGTCTATGCTCTGCATCTGATAAGCTATTATTCACTCTACTTTCCGGCACGATGATTTTGATTGGATAGAATTGGCTGATATACGCTACTCACCCCATGGATACCTTGTCTTGTACCTCAAATCTTGGAGGTCAGCTTAGGATGACAAGAAAATGATCTCACAATTCTATTCCCAACAAAGTCCAATTACAGAATTGTATCCCTTACGTCAAGAGCTTCTCTGCGCATAGAAATGAGCCAGCTCAGCACAGATGTAACGGGTGGTTGGCCAAACTATTAATTTCAACTTGTTCGGGGACTTTTGATGTTAGTCCACATGAAGGGCCGGCCGTGTAGTTGCTAAGTTTTTGAGGGAACAACTTGGAAGAGGTGTCGAATAGGAATGAAGCCTTTTCTAACTCTTGGCATCTAGACTGTGACTCCAGCGGCAGAAGCATGCCACTTTAATTGAAGCATGAACGATGCGCGTTGGTAGATGTGATCCTGGTTGTTCTTCGGCTCGTTTGCGAGCGCACACTCTATACCTGAACAGATTGTCATCTGCGTCTTCATGAAAGCAGCTTCATCTTTTTAGTGGGATGAGGCAGACCACCTAACCTTAGATATTTCTTATATTCTCGCGGCCATGTAGGATGTATAAAAGCCTAAGACAGCTTCTGATATGGCTTGGTTACGTAGGTGTGTCAAGCACAGCGTAGGTCTTCGGAACTGTCTACTTATCATGGGATCTAGTCATTTGGTGCCGCTCGATTTCGATAAGCTTACAGGCCTTTAAGTTAAATGTTGGTCCTTTGAATCTTTACGGGGATCTTACTCCACTGGGACCAATATTTCGGTCGCGCAGCAAATCAGAGGTGCTTATTTTTCAGCCCTGCCATGTAAGTCTGGCTTGCAATGCCTTCAGTCTTCCTTTATTGGTTCTTTTAGAATTTGGAGTTAGTTGGATTTTCCTCAGCCTCAAGAAGTTGTCGAATTTTATCTAACAAGTTGTTGCCTTTCAAAATTGTCTGATTAATGTTTGTAGCCGTCCGGCCCTGGCGCCAATACTTATCATTCTCTAGCTCGCCCTCGCCATTGACTAAAGACAAATCATTGCACTCTATCCGGTCGACATGTACTCCCATTCAGCCCCGGTTCCTCTCAGGTATGTTATGCTATACTCCAGATAGAGGCTATATCCGAATTACAATACACACGTCACGAAGGATACACATCGTTTTAACACTTCTGCAATAGAAGTCACAAGAAATCCACAAGAGGCTGTATTTCCTGCAAGGCAAGGAAAGTAAAGGTAAGTATGGCAGTTACACTATGAATCTGAATCTGAGGTCGGCTCCAGTGTGACGAAAAGAAGCCGGTGTGCGGGAAATGCGCTATACATTTCGCTAATGTCACCGCCTGTGAATACAAATCTGCGAATCCAGAGAAATCCTCTAGGAAGATATTAGTAGCACCAAAGACCAGATACAGCTTCGGAACACAAAGCTTAGTTACGCTGAAGCCCTATGATGACATCGGAGCGAAGGGAATAAACCAGGAAGCGGACCAACTGGTCGGTTCGTATCCAGAGGTTCGTCTGCGATCCTTGAATAAGGACACAGAGCAAACTGCGATACCACCGAGCAAGAGATACCGCTGTGCTTGCCATAACCCTGGTGTGAAGTCTCCAGCCCTACTCATAGCCCTTGTACTAACTTGGCCAATTTAGAGTTTGCAGACATGCTTCTCGACTCTGTCTCGAGGACCTGTAGGATATGTGGTAATCTTCCTGCTCTGGGCCAATCACCAGAACAAGCTGCCGCAGTGATTTCAACCACAATACTCAAAGAAGGACAATTTGACTCCTTTCGATTACGCCCACCACCCGAATCGCCACACGCCCATAAAATCATATTTTATTGTAAGTTCCATCTGCCCCTCGAGCGGTGTTGACTTTCCTGTGAGCCTGGTTGCCAGGTATATGCCACTCAGGTTTACGAGGGTACAGAACTTACCGTAGTGGCTAATGTTTCCATGAGGGATCAATACTCTTGCCTTCTTTCCGTCAAAGGTGAGCTTCCATGACCGGTTCTTCATGATCAGCACCTTGACGATTAATTAAATAATGTTAACCACTAATAGATACACTCAGAATATTGTAAACATCTAGGATGGTTTGCAGACGCAATGGCAAATCCAGCTCTTTCTCAAGTCGCGCTATACGTCACATCTGTGCATATAGATACTCTGCAAGGGCGCAGCAAAAGTCCCGAAACCCTACAGCACGGTCACCAAACCATAAAGATCTTGAATGATGTGCTAAAAGATCCCTCCCAAACCACTACCGAAGAGACCATCTCTGCAGTTTTGTTATTGGGAACTGTTGTGGTATGTACTCTCGAGTATTAACATTATATATGCTGAGATGGGCTATCAGGCTTTGATCGGAGAGCCAGAAGAAGTGGAAGCACATTTGAATGGTCTCCAGGCACTAGTAGAGCTTAGGGGAGGTATTAGCACTTTTAAAGCGGAAGGGTGTTTTCTACATATGCTCTGCATGTACGTCTCTGAAATACCCGCCCTCTTCTCCTTAGAAACACTCCTACGTCGCCTCTTTACTGACTGCTTTATAGAACAAATCACATCTACCGCCTCCTATCTGAGTGCCTCAGTAATTCAACCACCGTGACCGAGACACGAACACCTACCTCCTCCCCTGCAGAAGCACCGAAATCACCAACGCTGCATCCACTTTACAGATCTCCACTGTTAAAGGATTTCGCGATCCTATGTGGCTACAGTGAAAGTGTCGCTGAGAAGTTTATGGAATTGGGTTACCTATTTGACATGCTAGACGTTTTCACGCTCCGACTTGCACCAGAATTTAGACCACAGTTTGAGAAGTTGTGTACAGGTATCTGTGGCTCGATAGAAAGTTTTGCGGAATATCGGCATGGACTGTGAGTAATTTTCCTATGCTATTGGTTTTGCCATCGAGGAGGATGATGGACGCATCGATGATGGAGACGTCTGACAAGAGGAAGCTGATTCAGCTTTGCAAATTACCAATATACGATTAGAAATTGGACTTTCTTTCAGAGGAGCACACTAACGGTTCCATAGCCCATCACCACAGTGTGGCACAGCGAGGCAGCTGGATGTTTCCCTGTGACTAAAGGGGTAGAGAGGCAATTACATTTTTGAGCCGTCTCCGTGAATCAAACCATCGGATTCCACACAGAGCACAACATAATTGACCTCTACCTCTCTTCCACAGATTGGCAAGAGATCTAGGCGTGGTACGGGCAACCTAGAGTACATCGAGGGAGTGTTCTACTTGCTCGAATCACAGCCCTTTTCTCTTGGCTCTCTTTGATTTAATTGAGCGGTTTTTCTAAGCCCACCCAATTCATCCTTGACACTCGAGAATCCAAGACGTACAATCTTTGGCTTCCTTAAGGTATCCACAAATTGATTTAGGTCCTCGCTCTAGAAAATTACCTTCCTCACACGTCTCAATGTATCAGCCAACTCCGCGTATCTTCTCTGGTGTCGGAAAGTTATCCAAGCTTAACCCATTCCTTGACCTCACCCAATCAAGCCTACAACTTGGCCCTCTCTTTCTTCTCCGCATATAATACCAGTATTGGTGTCACACACCAATGCTGCCCATAGCCTCTACGGAACCCTACCATTGTCACACCGGAACCAAAATCATAGAAACACAAGCTCTTGAACCCTTGTAGGTCCCTCCATTTGCCATCAGAGCTGGCATTAAAAAAAACCCCCCCCAAATAACCGCATTCCCTTAGACCCCTATATAAGATGACAAAGAAAGGAGCAGGCGTTCCTCATCAAATGAGTGAGATGTGCCACGTAACACACAACGCCTTTTGCATAACCAGGCTTAAAATTCCTCTCCGGCTACACAAATCGGCTCATGAAGCAAACAGACATAACCAGAAAAAAAATAGGCATTCCAAAGAAATAACATCCCCATCCTAATCTCACAACAGCAGCCTCCTCCCCACAGCCTGTACAGTCATGCGAAGCGAACTCCCTTTCCTGCACCAGCCAACAAGACTAGCCCGTGGTCGACGCCTATATGTATTTATTTAAGCACACAAACTCCTAACAATCACAGGGGCGGTCCTGTGGAAAGGATTCAGGACAAACTGTGTTTGTAGGTGGACAAAAGAGAATGGAAGTGGATGAAGGAAATCGGAGGGACATCGACATAAAAATCCTCATCTCGGAGAGGGTTTCTAGACAATCATCTGAGGGATCGGACGATTGTATAGTTTTTTTTTTTTTTTTTTCCATTTTTAGACCTTGGCCTATAATTGCTAGTTTGCTATGAGGAGAGGTAGAAGAGAAGAGCCGTCACTTAAAGGAGCAAGACTGCGAAGGTTATTTTAAAATTTTATTTATTTTTTCTTACTGGTCACCGGCCTCGTCCGGAAGGGCCTTTTGGTGCATCTCTCACCAACAGCCTAACCTTTCCATCTCCTATCTCATGCCCTTGACTCAAGATATCAACCTCTTTCTCTTCCTCAACCTTGGCTTTCGCTCCCTCCCTGCTCAGCGACTTGTCCCACGACCTAGCATCAATGCCCAGGATTCCACCTACATTATTGCGATCTCCTGGGACGGAAAACTCGCGGTATGCATAACGCCACTCATTCAAAAAGTTACGAATAGCCTTACCCACTTTGTCCTTTCCGTTCTTGCTGTGATGGCCTGTACCAGTAATTGCGTACACAGGTCTGGACTCCCGTCCATTTTCTAAAAGTACACGCTCCAGATATTCCACGGCTTCCTCTGGATGAAGACCATGAAGGTCAACATATAGTTCGGAACTTGCTGAGCTGTTTTTATTGCGCTCTTCGTACAGTTCACGCGCGGCCTCGCGATGAGCTTTTCGCATGAGGTCATTTTCACTTTGTCCACGAAGGCTGAGAGCCTTTGCAGCACGAGCATCATTGCGATTCCATGCTTGGGCAGCACTAATTTCATATCAGTGAAATATACTTGAGAAGGAACGAGAGAAGACCATACCTTTGTAAGAATTTGTTTCTCAAGCCACCATGCTTTATAGCATCTTGCCTGGCTTTGAGGTATGCTTTATTGGCTCGCTCCCCAGTTTCTAGCCAAGGAACATGTTGAGGACTTGGGATTGCTTGCGCTGCAACACTATTTTCACCATTGCGTATACTTGTGGAACTACCATTTCTACCCATCTTCTTGGCATCTTGCCGCAATGCAGCAGGACTTGGCGATGGTGACATTTTGACTACATCAGCGAGGGAGTTGGGAGTAGTATTTTCTTTATGACCATGACCATGGCCTCCCCGCTTGCCATGGTGCTTTTTACCTGCTTTGGGTCCAGCTCCTAGAGAAGGAAACGCTTCATTGTCATCCAGAGCTGGTGCTGCAGGACTGTCTCGAGCTCGGTGGCGGCTACCAGGTCTGGATCTTTGGTTAGAGTCATCACTGGTATAGCCCTGCATGGCTTTAAAACCTGGAGACGGGGTGAATGTTGCCCCTTGGTAGTTGCCAAAAGCATTTGTGGTTCCATAGGCGGTTGTCCACTGTTCTTGTGACTGTAGGGATGGAAAAGCATTATAATCTTGGAATTGAAAGCTCGGCGGGGTATTCTGTGGAGGTGTACTACTTTCATCGAGTGTGAGTCGATTCATAAAGTGTGAAGGATCATGCGAGAAAATGCAAGTATCACCAGCAAGGCAGTTTCCCGACAAATAGTATCTAGATGATCAGTCTCAAGAACATATGCAGCTGCGGAGCAACTTACTTGCAGATATGGTTGCTCAAGTCGTGACTGAACCTACAATCTGCACGAAGGCATTGCCCTGTGGATAGGAAGAACCTACACACGACACCGCTTTTTTGCTGACCAGCAGGTGTTATGGGACGAGATATTTCTACTGACTTGCCAATGAGAATTGCATTTTTGGGCTCCACAGGGGCTTGCGACATGGCATCACCAGCTTGTCCATCCATGAAAGCCATAATAGTAGCACTCAAGTCATACCCATGGATAGCTAGAGCTGCCTCGATTTCTTCATCAGTCTTAGAAGGACCAAGAATAGACCGAAGCATATCATAAGGACTCATATCTAGTTGTTGTGGTTGAATGTATTCTGCGGCAGCCGCATTCAGGCCGCTTTGACCACCACCGCCAGATGAAGATGCAATGCTAACCCCGTCGTCGCCGACCAGCCAGTCCACATTATCGCTGCCATAGTCGCCATATATATCTTGTGTACTAGTGTCTGTTGGAAACTCATACGCATTCAAACTGGGACTATGTGGTATGACGGGGCTGGAAAAAGCAAGCCTCGGAGATGGTCGCGGTGAAGTGAAGGGAGAGGCCGTAGAAGACTTCACTCTATTGTAAGACTGATTGAAAGATGGTGGAACAAACCCGGGTGGAGCGAGTGGGCTGACACCCAGGCGTGGAGAAGATGATACCGGCGTTGAGCCTCGCGGGATCTGCCAGGGAGCAGGGGATGGACGGCGCAAGACAGTATGTCGCAATGGCGGGGGAGAGGTTGGATTTGTCGAGCCTTCGCGATATCTCCAGAGTACATCCAGCACAGTATTCTCGAGCTCCTTGCCAGTAAGCTTTGTCTCCTTCTTAAGCAGCTCCTCCAGATGATCGGTCTTCTCTTCGTCTTCTAGATTGGGGTCCTGTAGAGTAGGCAGGCAGATCTCGTATGTCGCATCGGACAGCATTTTTGCGGAGTCTGAGTATTTGCGATAAGGAATAATATGAATTCGACTGGTTTCCTTCGAGGTTTGTTGGTTTTATTGACAGGAATTAAGGACTCTCGGCGAGGCTTCGATGGGACGTTAGGTAGATCCGCGACTTGGAAGGCGCTCTTGTAAGGGAAAAGAAAGAGGCAAGCAGGGAGGTATATTAAAGGCAAGAATGATAGCAAAGCACCTGGCTTACATCACGCGTAAGTGAGGTTATTTCAGTGAAAGAAGTGAATGTAGATACTGCAGTTTGATACACAGACACGGGGGAATCACGAAGGCTGAGCCTACAAGTAAGATGACAGTCCCTGGAGAGGCTGGCTAACCAATTTAGGCTAAGCGGCGAGATGTGATGTGAGGGCATTGGTGGAAGGCTCAAATTGTCCCAGGCATGCGCTGAGCTGAGGACAAAGAACAACAACAACCTTCGATACTAATAGAACGATTTGGGGCGTCGAATCTAAAGCCGTTGAGCAGTACGAATCCGACCGTGATACGTGGAGGATTCTTTTGGATATGCAGTATTTATAAGGGCAAACCTAGCTTGATTCTGGGCGAGTAATCAGCTCTAGGCACTGATTACGCCACAGGTTACGGCAGGGCTGGAAGCGGCCAAAAGATGAATAGAAGCAAGGCACACATCCGCGCCCCCTCTGTCCTTTTAAGTAACCTGAAGTAACATATGAATATGAAGGTCGAAGGAAACAGGCATATTTTGTAAGAGGAACGTAGGGGGTGCCGTCGAGATGCAACTTGGAAATGATTTATCGGCCATAGCCTCAGTGTAGGGTGTTCTTGTGTAAATCAGATCTATGTTCGTATAGCTGCAACTCATGAAAGTCACAGATGCTCGTAATAAGCAAGTTACTTATGCATATAGTGATTGAAAGTACAGGAAAACTGGTTGGAGTACATTAATATTTTGGTCAACATCTTAACCAATCACAATGTGCCTCACTTAGACGAGGCTGTGCTCTCGATGACATATTCCCAGCTCCCATTGTTGAGTATGGATTTTTGCTTCGCCTTCAGTATCAAATCCTCGAGAAACTCAAATTGTAGCAAAACTTTGAGCCTCATTCGAATTCCATTTCTGTCCTCTTCTTGCCATTTTCTTACTCTGCGATGCAAACATAAGTGCGGGAATATTCAGCGTCAGCATTGTTTCAAAGCTCAACTCCGGTACGGACACGAACCCCATCTTATGCAAACACCTTCGACTTCCAACGTCGCTCGAAACAGATTACAAGAGATCAGAATACCCAATGAATCATTAAGGACAGTCGATCTTTTACCTGCTGCAGAATCAACCGTATTCCAACCTGGCAGACTCTCTTCTCCGCGCTAGGAGGCATTCCATCATGCCCGCCGATTATATGTCTACCGCGAAGGCGCTTTCCCTTCCCATCTCGCCGTCTGCCTCCCCATCACCAGATAGGCAAGCAGACAGGCCGTCATGGACTCGGCGAGCATCGTCAAGACGCGGTCCGAATCCATACTCTCAAACAAGCAACACCTCTCTTAAAACCCAGGTCTTCCGCAGCGTGGACATAGTACAACGGCGAATTCGGTCAACCTTCAAGAAACTCTCTCTATTACAACAAATTCTCGCAATATGTGCCCTCATTGGCTCTGTTATGTTTGGGATTCTCTTTCTTATCTACAATGAGAAAATATTCGGTGCCTTAGCACCTTACGCAAAGAAGTGGCGCGGCATCTCCGGAGGATGGACGATTCTCTGGATGTTAAACTTTATATCCGCATTCCCTCCCTTAATCGGGTACTCGACAACAGTCACGATATCCGGGTTCGTCTATGGCTTCCCAAATGGCTGGTTCATCGTTGCATCCGCCACTGTAGCTGGCTCCCTAGTCAGCTTTCTCGCCTCTCGAACCATCCTCTCTAAATACGTTCACCGTCTCGTGGGACAGGATAAACGGTTCGAGGCACTGGCCCTCACGCTCAAGCACGATGGGCTCAAAATCCTCTGCATGATCCGCTTCTGTCCGCTCCCATATTCTCTCTCCAATGCAGCGATGTCAACCTTTCCCACCGTGCATCCCTTGTCCTTCGCCCTGGCAACCATGATCGCCAGCCCGAAGCTGCTCATTCACGTCTTTATCGGGTCGCGGATGGCAGCTATTGGCGAAAGCGGCGAGAAAATGGACGCTTCCACCAAGGCCATAAACTGGGCATCTATTATTATTGGCGGCTGGATCGGGATAGCGGTAGGGTATATTATATATCAGAGGACGATGGCTCGAGCCGCAGAGCTCGAAATTGAGGAGCTGGAGGCGGGCAATCAGCGGGAGAGGAGGTACAGCGACGTGGATGCCCCGGAGACAGATGCGGCGGCGTTGATGAACGACGATGATATTAGCTTGTGGGAGAATGACGGATCGGGATACAGGGATGATTTTTCGGATGGGGATGATGATGACCCTTTTTCGAGAGGGGATGGAGAGAGGTAGAAGAACCGAAGCCCTAACAGTGGGAAATAGGATATAGAACGTGAAAAGTGTATATAGAGAAGATAGCTATGCTATGTTGGCGTTAGTTGGTTTGAAGGTGAGCATTAGATGTTTAGATCAGAAATCGTTAAATGCATGTACGAGAGCCTCATAGATTCACAGGTTTCAGCAGTTCACATTGGAGCATTGAGCGTATAAAAAGACGGGAAATGAATGTCAGCGTCATCAGTTGCAACGCTTTTCAAGATTCAATATGCATGCTCTAGACTATCCGCGAATCGCTGGAGTGAAGGGATTTCGAAGCGCAATGTGCTAGAAGCTATCACGTATTAATATCAAAAGAATTACTACAGACTGTAGCATACGATTACGTAGGATGCTTGAAGATGTCGTTCGCTTGGTTACTCTAAGTGCATCTCCGATCTACTCCTGGTATAGATGTGTTTTCGCTAGTACCAAGAGCAAATCGATATATAAGTGACAAATAGAGCATTCTGAGGCTAAAATCACAGAGAACAAAGACACAATGGACCGTGAGAATTTTGGGGACTGGTTCCTCGTAGGAGGGACGAGACGTGTTTCTTCATTGAGAATACTAAGAAACATGTCAGCTAGAGAAAACAGACAACGGCGGATACGCCTATTGTGATTAAAATAAAGGTATGTAATTGGCATTGCCCCTCGCCAGACTGGCGCCTTGCGCCATAAAAAATCACCATGATCCAAGCTCCAATCACCCAGCGCCGTCGCTAAACACAAAGTTCGTACAATCTTATCGTCGTTTATCATTGCATATTCTTCCACTGCTGCATCAAAGCCACAGCCTGATCGACAGGGTAACCTATAAAGACTGGGCCTGTGAAAACCATTTGGGGCACACTGCCTCCACCTTTTGCAACTTCAGGCTCGACGAACATTGGCTGAGGAGCGGGACTTTTTCGGGGTCCTGGGAGCGGTTCCTGAGGCCCGTTTTGAGATGCCTTCTGCTCGTGTGGGAAAGGACACTTGGCAGTCGACTTCACCGCCTCAGAAGGGGTAGCATTAAGGTGGGTGGGAGCGTCCTCTAATTTAGGTTCCTGATCAAACCCGAAAGGACATTTTGCGGACGATTTGGGGATATGGCCAGCCGAAACGGGTGCTGGGGGAGGCGAGATCGCTCGTTGTTCCGAAGGAGGATCGAACACCGGGACAGAAATGCCCCAGGGCCTGCTGGGAGACTCCCCTACCCGGATTTCTTTGAGAGGTCGGTCGAATCGGCTTTCCCTGTCATCTTCGTGTATCGAAGGCACTGATCCAACATCCTCATTTATACCATCAGCACTGACAGCCTTGGCCCAATTTTCAACCCGTTCGTTTGACATGTGTTCGTCATCCTCTACACGTTCAGTTTCCTCTTTTGCAGGCAACATCGGCTGATGTTTTTGTCCTAATCCTTGTATCATGCTAACCAAGTTTCCGTACTTTGCATCTAACTTTCTGATATCATCCTCATTTCTTTGATATCGTTTGACGCATATCTCATGACTTCTGGGTATTTCATGTTTGTGCGTTTCGAAGTACCGAGCGACCTCTTCTGGTGAGTGTTGATCTAGGTAACGAATCGGGCATTTTGCAGCAGGACCTGTCACAGATGGCGGAGGCGAGTTCATGGCCTCAGCATACATAGCGGCGCAGATAGGATCAGCGGAACGATGCGGTGTAGGGTCTTTCGAGTCTGACGGCGTCAATAGCCTATCAGAATCCATTGTGCCGCCACCTTGAGAATTTTGTATGTCTGTTGCGGGTTTTGCAGCATCAGTCTGTGCGGCATAAGGGCACAAGAGTGAGCTCTTTTTCCCTGGAACCGTGAAATCTTGTTCAAGAACAGTAGAGAGGCAAGAGGATGTACGTCGAGCAGAGAATCTGTTACTGCTTGTTCCAGATATACTCTTCCCACTTGCAGTGGAACTCTTCGATATGCGACCGAGCACCACAAGTCTCTGGATAGCTCGTCTGCCGTCTCTTATTGCCGCACTTGTTTGATCTTTAGAGGTTGAGGCAGCTCGAAGTGGCAGGGGAACCACGCCAGCTCGATCAGAATCGTTGAGGTCTAGAGGAAGTTGTATTTGAGATACTATACTGGATATCTCTGGCTGGATTATGGCATACTTGTCTGCTAAGCCTTGAAACTATAATGCACGTTGTCAGTTCAGCATAGAATGATAATGAATCGACAAATCAGCGGAAACGGTTTAGAGCTTGTCAGAAGTATACATGTGGTTTTGGTCGGTCGCAGCTGCAAAAGCAGCTCCAGATCTAGAGCTAAGGTGTTCATCATGAAGGAGGGGTTGTTTCGGATGTCAACATTAAGGATGGGTAGCTTACAGATTCATTGGCAAACCGAAGTTTCTGCTCCAGGATGGTATTTCGGTCATTTAGAAGTTGGACTTGATCAGCTAGGATTTTAAAGTTCTCCGTCAGTGTATTGGTAAGATCCTCATGGTTGAGATCATTATTCAATGACATGACTGAGAAAGGCCGGACGCCTCTTTGGTGGGAGATCGGGTTCATGGAGGAAGACGAGCACAAGGGCATCACCGAGAAGCTTTGTCAGCCGAATCTCGGAGCTAAGGTATACAGTCACGTGCCAACTGTCAGTTCCATTCACAGGATGTTAAGAGTTCGAAGGTGCCAAAAATGTTTTGTCTTGAAAGTCCGACATCGATCGCTATATCTCATTGTTCCTTTTGGCTGGCGGATGTACGGAGGTAATTGACCTCTGAAGAGTTTTCATCTCTATATCCAGTACACTAGATGATGACGAAGCTTGAATGGAAAACTTGGACAAGGGCTCCATCATTTTGCCTTGACTCTGAATATTGTAGACCCCATTTGACTATCTTATCCATTTCCATTCTCAAGAAGCATACTCTCCCTTTTGTTGTGATTACCCGAGAACAAGGCTGGGAGGCTGGGTTGTTCTTGTCTTCAACCCAGCAAAAGTAGCACAAATCCTGCGCAAGAGGCTCAGCCCCGCCGCGTCGTCTGGAAGGCCGAAGTGCAACATAATACGGACAGGCCCCTTATGTTGGATTAGAATGCTGGAAAAGCTCATCTCTCACTCGCAGGCTTTATTGCTTCTTCGTCTCACCCTTTGCAGCTCCGGCAGTGCAGCACCGTGTCACACGGCTATACTTTAAGTAAAATCAGATGGCTCCCAATTCGATACGGCGTAACTGTGCGAGTTTCTTTTTATAGATTTTGGTTGCCGCATCTCAGAATACTCATTAACACAATCTCCCATGTTGTACCACCACCACCACATCACATTTGTAAATTACCACGCTAGCCTCTAAAGTCTCGTCGAATCATATCCTCTTTCACTTTATCGATGAGATTCAAAAGGGATCTACGCAATGAATCTCACCTTTTGACACCAACCTACTTATTTAAAGTTAGGCTCCCCTTTCACCACCCAAGCGTCAAAAGTGATCGTCCTGACCCTTGCCAGGCGGGGACCCAACAGGTTTCGAGAAGCTTTACGCGAGAAATACGAATGAATGCAATCGCATCCCTCTCCGTCACTATCCCTCCTAGCAAATCAAGCACTGCCATTGTTTCACGCCTTTCTCAAAACACCGCCACATCAATCTTATCTAGATTTCTTTCTTGATCCAACTACAGTCACAGCTAATGCTTCTCTCTTACCTGAGAATTGCTTTCTACCCAAAATTGGCTTGACCTCTGACTGCACTTTCCCGTCCATCCTAACAGGATCCAGATGGGTTCGAGGGGCATGTTCACCACTTCCTTCTGAGACCAGGCGTTGGGGGAACACATTGGACGCTCACATCCTATTAAACCTTCTATAATGAATGACAACGCAGTCGTCGAGCCGAATCAGGATATGGAAGAATATCCAGCGGACAAGAAGACGGTGCAGGCGGACGCGTTCGAGAGACTTCCTGACGAGATTATTGAGCAGTAAGTTTACGCCTCTCTGCGTGTAACCCCAACAACTGCTGAAAGTTCCATAGAATCCTCCAACTTACCACTCCAAACGTATTTGCGTCATTGATCGTACTGAATCGAAAATGGCGAACGGTATCACAACAGACACACCTCTATGCACATCATCTCTCTCGATGCCCATCCTTTTCCGCTGCACATATCTCGACTCCATCTCCAGAAGGCGATGACGATCTTCCAAAACTTCGAAGGTTATTTGCACGCGAGGTAAAGCGCAATTTATTTGAAGCATATTTGCGGCCTCAAGAAACGATCATAAATTTGGTGTCAACATCCATAAGTTCGTCATCTGCACCGGGCGGAGAAGCATTTCATTTCAGTCTTTCTCCGAGGGGCCACTATGTATTAGCATATAGCTCTTCTCGCATTCATGTATTAGATGTGACAGCTCCGAAGATTGTTGTCAAACGCGAACTCAAGATCCTGCGACGGCCAGCCTCGACTACCATCACTGATGATGGATCTCTCCTTGCGGTTCTCTCAACTGATATGCAAGTTGACCTTTATGATCTCACCAGCCACCCTCCCAAGCATACACGCGCCATCGCACTGGACCATACTCCACGAACAATCGCTTTATCTCCTACCGGCTCAGTCCTGGCTGCTGCGTACGATGCAGGAGTCGAGGTATCGTCTCTCGAGCCAGATTGTTTAAGCACTGAAAGAAGAGCTGTGAAATGCTATGCGGTTGACTCTCTGTGCTTCTCTAAAGATGGAACGCAGCTACTGGGAAGCACTATACAATCACGAAATCCAAGCACAGTAGTTTTGACAGCACCTTACTATGATCCCGGAGGCAATCTACCAGAAGAAAGCACTAGCGCGCTATGGACAACATCAATTTTATTTCCAAACGGTAGTCGAGATTGCAGTCATGCTGTTCTGTTACCAAGCGCTTCAGAAGAAGAAGCAAGCTGGACTTTCACCTACGATCGAGTATTCGAAACATTCCGTGCAGTACGAATTGATGACCTGCGGAATGGAACCACGTACTTTACTGGTCCCACGGCAGAATCACATAGTAATTTATTGCCAAGCACTTTGCCTGCCGCAAGTGAAGCTGGGGATCTCGTCGTTGCTGGATTTCAAGGATGCATATGGATATATGGCGTACCAGAAGATCTAGAGGCGATACCAAAACTTAATGGGGCTAGCAGCAATGTTGAAAGCGAAGTTGGTACTCCCTCGATTCAGCTAGGACGTCGAAATAGTGCACCGTCATTGCGATCAGTTACTCGACATCGAGAGGGTAATAGTAGAACTCCGCAATGGCAACTTCTTTGTGACAAATTCCGGAATACTTTTGTCGAGGGTCGCAATATCGCTGCCTTAGACCGCGTTAGCTCGATGAACTGGGTTACCGATTTTTCGAAATCATATCTCGAAGAGCGGCTCGTAGCTGTTGCCCCTGGCGTTGGGGGGCTACCACCAGAAAGCGAAGACGACAGTATGAACCCTACAGATGGCGGCCGTATATCCGTCTTAGACTTCGGTTATAATGTGATCAATGGAACCAAACGTATAATCACCATCGAGGTTGGAGATACTGAACCCGAAATTCTCGAAGAAGAACACAGAGATCTAGATACCGAGGTGGCCTTGGTGAGGAGGAGAACTGTGGCACAAAGACGTGAAAATCGTACTCAAGTCGTTCGCTCAGCAACCACGATAGCTCGACCAGTCCGCCCTCCTATACCACCGATGCCACCAATGCCGGATCTGAGTAGCATGAACGACTTGTCAGAGTCTGCAGCTTCGGTTACAAGGCAAATCATAGCAGTCCCTTTAACGGACCAAGTGGAGACCGCATCCATAGATGAAGACGATGAGGCGTTTGATGCTCCTTACTCTCAGACTAGTCCCCGTTCAGGAACGACACTTCGTCGTGCTGCAACTGCGGCTGCGGTAAACCGGCGTCTTAATCCTCGTTCAGTGGCACAAGAGCATATTGAATACCGCCGTGCCGATGGCCGAGAGGAACATCCTCATGAGAGTGATGCAGATAACTGGGTCCCCCCTCCTCCTCCATATAGCAAGGAGCCAGTCCCGCCATTGCCAGAGCATATTCAGAGATCAATCCTAGCAGAAGCTGCAGCTGCCACTCTGCAACGCGCAAGCACTCAACGTACCTCGAGCTTTGACTTCCCGGGTCTGGATGGAAACACTCTTCAACGCTCCAGGACCTTTGCTTCCGTAAGCTCTGCTTCTAGTCAGACAAGGAGAGAATATCCTTTCCCTCGTTCTAGGAGTGAGTCCACCACAGTGACTCTTGGTACACTTTCTCCAGAAGGAGAATCTCCCATGCCCAGAATTCCAAGCCCAGTTTCGCCAAACTTCGATGATTTATATGATGTCTCTCCTCCTGGTTCTCCACAGTCAGGATCTCGAAGGCCATCGGACACCACGCCAAGCGCGCAACCCGAGGAGCCATCTCCAGAATCTACTCCGGAGCAAACACCGGCAGTCCCAGTTCCGACCCATCAAATAGCCCGAAAACCAGTTGCAGCGGCTCTACCTAGAGTGCATGAGCCCGCGCTGGCAGAGCCTGCCCTATCCACTCTTCCAACCCTAGTACCATCAATGAGAGCAACTATTCAGCAACCTGTCTCGCCGATTCCACAACCTCAACAGACTCCAGAAATTTTGAAGCGACGTCTTATGGATTGGGAGACCACACCAGACGCTGATATACCTTCATCACCAAGTAGAGGGGCGACACCCCCGCCATCCGGGGTTACTAAGTTGAGGATGGAGCAAGCCCTTCCGTCTCGTCCTGATGAACGGCGCCGTGTGTCTGAACATGCTCGGATTGTGCCTCAGCAGCAGGGAGAAGCAATAGAGCATCAGCCAGCGCCTGTAGCAGTCAGTAGACCAACAGCTTGGCAACAAGAAGAAACAGCATCTGCGCCTCTGCTTGTATCATACAAGCGGGCAAATGAATGGCAAGAACATCTAGCTCAGGCTCCGGTTCCTACATTCGTGAATAAACCAAATGACCGAGAACGAGTAGAACCAGAATCTGCGCCAGCCTCGGTACCTAGATCATCTTACAGATTAAACGAGTGGCAGCAAGAAGACATAGTCTCGCAGCCAGCATTGCTAACGCGACGAAGTGAGACGGTGCCATCCCAGCCATCTTCCCGTGCTGAAGATAATGCACCTTCGCAGCTTGCGCGACGGGCCGAGACTGCACCTGTCAATGCGCAGGTGCCAAACTCAGCAGTAATTCCAACGACACACACGCTGGTGGGGCCAAGTGCGGAGCAGATAGCACGACTCAACAATCGAAGAGACCGTCCGCCATCGCAGATCCTTGCAGATCCTCGCCGAAGTTCGGTAAACTATTCGCAGTCCTCGAACTTGGTTCAGAGCAGGCCTATGTCTGACTATGCACCAAGGTCTGCTTCCAATCCATTACCAATACCAGGTGGAGACGCCTCGACTTGGAGATCTGTCTCTGGTCCATTACCTGTGACTGGCGGCGATGCATCGTCTTGGAACTCTCTGCAGAATACGCCACCACGAATGACGCCCGACCACTCAGGTCCTCCGAGAGGTGCTGCTGGTGCCCACGGAGGCTCGCCTGCGCGCTCAAAAACAACCTACTCACCACACTCCAACTACTCTCACCAGCAACAAAACTCTTATCCGCCTCCCACCCGACGAGTCAGTCTCAATGCACCGAGTACTGGTACCCGTCTGGCATCCATCCCTTCTCCTAATAGTCTTCGGCCCACCATGCAACGTCTAGACACCATTCACAGCGCCACATCCGCAGATCCGCCTTGGCCACTGCCGGGGCCAAAATCCGTACCAGTTGGTGTGAACCGCAATCCGAGCCGCGCTGAGCGAAGTGCGGCAAAGAATATGAAGGACGCCAAGAAACGCGGCTGGCGAGCAAGTATGCGCCCAGAGAAAAGGGAGAAAAAGAACAAGTGGGGAGATGCGAGCAGTGCGGGCTGGACAGACGTTTCCGACATGAGGAGCGAGCTGGGTAGACACGAGGAGAAAGAGAGGAAGAGCGGCAAGTGTGCTGTTATGTAAAAGCCGTTTACTATGATTAATTATGATTGAACGACATATATTTTCTCATAAGGAAAATGGTGTTGAGTATGATGTCGGGAATGACAAAATGTTTGGGATACATTACTTTAGCATGATTATAAATATCAACATCTTTAGGTCCTCTAAATAACTTCATTCGCATTATATTCAGGTAGCTATTATCGTGATGGTGGAATGCAATCCTCTTTCACCATCTGTGCCGGTAGAAGCACTTTATAAGGACACAGGAGACTTGGCGCAAGCCCCTGAAATAAGCGAGAGATGAAGCCAATTCGGATGGTCATGGGCAGAAGCATACCGTTGTGTCTTGTGGATGGAGACTGTATATCAAAGAAGGCAAATCAGCATATCTGTACCTCAAAAGATAGGTAATTTGCACAAGAATAGACAAGGGATCTATTGTGATTAATAATCCAGATCCAGATCTAAGTTTAATGCATCCTGCCATGTACGTCACAATTTCTATCCGACCGATGCGAATACGAATGCAAGAATATGTACAATGTTTCCTGGGTATCCTAAAGGGGGAGAAACATCTGAATAACACCTATGCATAGGCCGCCTGCCTCTCTGCACGTTTCCAGATCAAAGCCTTAGCCCCCATTGTCGGCTACATCTGCTCGCCGCTATAAGTATTACCACGTCCTCTGTCCATGGCCCTTGAGCATAGGGGGCCACGCTCCAACAGATCTTATGTATTATCCTGCATGATGGGGGTGGTGCCGAAAGAAGAGGGATCTTGACCGAGATAGAGGGGGGTATATCGTGCTTAGCACATCCAAAATTTGATTTGTCCTTCCACCAGACTTAGGATGGAATCTGATGGCTGGTAAAAATATACATGCTTTGATCCTTTAGCCTCGGCTATAAAAATGAAGGGGCATGCAGAGGAAACTTACACCATTCTTTGATACTCCTATCATTTAGACCTTAGGTCGTTGGCTTGCTCATAGAGAAAGCCCTGGATATCCATTCGAGCCGCCTCGGAAATTGAAGTTCGTCTGGTTATATTGAACATTGAAGTTGGTACGATTTGCATTCCCGTTGATATTCGCCGAAGTTGATTGTCCATACGCACTGGCCCGCTGCTGGGCCATGTATGGAGGTTGCTGCAGAGTCATCGCCCGTGGGGAGCTCATGTCTTGCTCTTTAGTCATGGGAGCCGCGTACTGAGCCATCATCTCCTTATTAGCTTCATGCAGATCTCGGCACTTGCGAGCGTGGTCGAAGAAGAGCATTTTATGTGGGATCAGACGCGTCTCATCGGCTTCAGGATGGATCCTTTCCAGCTCCTGAGCCAGGTGATAATCAGAAATACTTGCTCCAACAGGCACTTTGCCCATAGCCCTCGTGAAAATTCCCATGCCAGTCTCAGAAATGGTACTGCCTGGCCGGCATTCGTGACGGCTCTGCGCAGCGATTTGAATGCATTCTTCTGTCACGAGAGCTCGTTGCAGGTGCGTTATTGTGTGGAGATTCGACCACCCCAAGTACTCAGTAACCGTGTTGGCCATATCATTAAGCGTGAAGTCTGGTTTCTGCTGTGCTAGGTACTGCATAATCCGCATAGATATGTTGTTTCCATTTGCGTGCCAATTAAGACTATAGACGGCGTGTCTTAAAATAGGCATGTGCCCGTATATGATACTGCCATCAGGCATCTGGACCGTTGATTGTGCGGCCAATGGCAGTGGTATGGTGGCCTCCCGTCTGATGCGCGCGACCCTACGAATCATGTATTGGTACACGAATCTCAATCGCATGCCAGTACTGTTCAGATATTGATCAATGACCCCGACCAAATCGTCTTCTGCCAAGACCCTGCTCGCTCCCACCTACTCGGAAAGTTAGTACTGTGAAATATGATTATAGTCTAAAGGAGAGGGAGTTGTGGCGCTTATATTGAGGGATGGTGGCTGTTCGGGAAGTTGGTAGCTTCAGGAACAGCAATCATGCTTATGTTGCTAGACAGGGGATAATCAAATTAAGGAGCCAAAGGAAGACTTACATATCGTCCAAGTTGATCGCCAATTTGCATGAGTCTATCAAACATCGGAGGGGCAGGGGGAACAATAAATGGTGGGCTCGACCCAGGATTTTGACCCATAAGCTGAGTTTGAGTTCCAAATATACCTTCCTGATAATTTAAGACATCATTTGTCAATTGAGTTTCATTGACGGATTGGCCCATTTGCCGAGACTGGCTGCCATTTAGACCATCTAAATGATTGGAGATCTCAACCATACCTTCAAAGACGTTTTTATCTTGACCCACAGCAGCCGCGGGAGGATCAGCCATGGCCGGGATGCTGTCGTTAGATGGCGCTTGGTCAGTGTGCATGAATTCCTCTCTCATCTGGGTGGCGTTTTCGAATCCAAAGTCGCATGTCGATGGAGACCGTTTGATAGCTTGAGCTTGGGGCGTTACTGATTCAATGCTCATTAGAGCCTCTGACGCAGAGAGAGCTGGGTCAAGAAGTCGTGTTCTAATCAAAGCATGGTCATGAGAAGGAGCTACCGCTGCTTGTGCATATCCCGTCAATGCCAGCCAGAGATTTTGCTCGAAGCCAAGATCGTCAGGCTCAGACATCCTATAAGATGGAGTTGCAGGTGTTCCTGCAAGCACTAGTGCTAAGGATTATGCTAGAGCCTAATTCTCAAGCGACTCCCGCGCTTTCTTCGAAGCTACCGGCGAAATATACAGTATTCTATAGTGTTTCAAATGGATCTATTGGTTGAGTGAAAAATGAGGATGTTGGAAAGGTGTATGCTTGTTCAGTTGAAATAACGATTAATTCGGTGTTCGTTGGGATTTTATTTAAAAATTGAATAAGACTTCATGAAGAACCAAGTTTGGTGGCGTGAGAGAATAATTAGGACGCCGGCGTTATATATGTTTTCTTGCCTCTCAAAAGCTTCCTCCCGCGGATGGTACTCCCAACGAATTTTAGACTCACCTGTTTTAACCAACTTGGGCAATTAGTCTGGAGACCTGTTATCTTCACAACGATGCGGTGACAGTTTTTGGGGGCCAGCACAGCATACTAAAACATGGCGAAAAGTTCGGGTTAAAAGCATACAAGCCCAACTTGCGCTGCATGAATGCTTCGAAAGAGAGAAATTTTGGGTACATCAAGATCCAATACTTCTACATATTCACAGCGTGTGTTTCCCCGGCATATAAGCAGGAAAATCTGCCACTAGCGCTGAGATTGTAAAGGTGAGTCTCGAAATATGGAGGCTTGGCAACTTTGGTAGAAACCCTAATTTAGAGCCTCACCAGAGCTTCAATTTAGGTCCCATGACTTAACCAATACCTTGAGTTACCACTTGGTTCCTTACTGCAGAGGCCGTTGCCTGCGATAAGTCTAGATATCAAGAGGTCTTTTCGTACATCATCCGTATCCCCTCGGTCGAGTCCCAAGTGAAAAGTTCAAAACTCCATCCAAGTTGAGGCCAAAAAAGTATTATTCTTCTGCACAGTTTTCAAGTCTTCCTTAAGTATCTCTGCTACGCAACTTGGCTTCCTTACAAGAAAAACAGTGGCATAACCATCATGCGAGTTATCTATGTCGTCTTTAGCAGCCATATTACAAATTCTAGTTTCGCTTGAAAACTTGGGAATCATCACATACCCTGCGGAGCCTCTTTCTCATTTCCACGCCTTCAAGAATTGATCTAGCCATTTCTGACGGACTAATATCTCACCTATCGCCTACTCTGAGCAGCGGGTAAAGGCTAAATCTTAGTCACGGCACGATCAAACGCTGAAAGCCCAACACCAGACTTAGGATTTTCACACTTATCAAGAACGTTGTGTTCACAACCATCAAATGAAAGCACCAAATGCATACCTTCAGAAACCTTCCATGTGTCCCGGTTTAAAACTGAAATAAATCAAATAAAAACACCACAACACTCCCTTTTCACTAAATGTGGGGGGCTATCCTGAACCTGCTATGATGTGTAGCAATCATCTCGACTTGCGCGCCTTTTCTAGCGACTCGTTTCTGATGCGAATATGCTATATATCCAGGCCACCATAATTCGGAACAAAACCCAGGAATAAGCATGCAGCCTCATTTATATCTGACCTCTCCGTAGAGCAGGTATGGCAAGCAAAGTCCTAGAACGCCGTACCCCCGAGAATCGTTCAGCCTCGTCGCGCATTCGCACTCCTCAGTTTGACAGCCGCAACGGCGCCCTCTGGCAAGTCTCTCAGAATTCGCCGTGTAGCGGCCCTCCTAATGACATATCAGAACCCTTGACCTCACTCGACGGCTCCACGCAGTTTGACTCCTTACCAGCTCAGTGGGATCTCTTCATCACCAGCTCGCTCAGCCTCAAACGACTCCAACTCCACCTCAAACTCAAAGCCTCCCTCCCAAACTCTCCCCGAGCCCCGCGAACCGAGCGCCAAAATGCGCAGCTACGACCGCAGGCTCAGTACGCCCAACGCTCCTCACGTCTCCACAATCGAGCAAGCAAAAGGCGACACCGCTCCCTCCAACGAAGTCTGGCTCGGCCTCTTCCTCGGGGCATTTATCGCCTTCGTCGCGATCGCCGCCATCCTGCGTGTCACACGTTTCTTCCTTCGTGTATTCCGCCACCATTGGGCTGCTGATAACCTATATCTCACTCGAAGTCTTCAGGTCTGAGAATATGCGCGGATGGGTGGCGAAAAGCATAGTGTTTGTGTATGAACTGGGGTAGGCCATTGAGGTGACCAGGGAGAAGGTAAACATAATATATGCATATTCTAGCGGCTGTTCAGAGGAGTAGAATCGTGCTGAAGCTGGCTGCAAGTTAGTTGATTGAGACGAATGGTGCGAGCGAAGTCTGTTCCTATCCTGCAAGAAGTCTTTGCTTAGATTATGAAGCTAAGTGAGTATCAGGGCCACAAGAGGTGAATGTTCCAAGCCAAGAAACGCAGTGAAAGTGCTGACAAAAGGGATATAAAAGACAGTTATTTCAACAAAGAAACACACGGATCACTTTTCTGTGCCGGATATAACTAGATAGCCACCTATGAAATGAGTCTCTAGCTCTTAGTCTTCCTTTCCATGGATGTAATTCCATTGGTATCATGTCTTCATTTATGCTTAATTCCTAAGCTATTCATTATGTGCTAATTATAAGCAAGTATAAGCCCAGGGTTGGGTAAAGCAGACCTGGAGCTAATGCCAGCCATATGCGATTCACTCCTGAAACTTACTCCATGATTGCCATGCCTGGCTGTGCCCCAAATCCTGACTTAAACTCCATGAGAACAACGCGAAAGGGTTGGCGATATGTGAACTGGTGTACGAGGGAAAGCGAGGAAGAGCGATTTCCATGAACAGGACGTTGTTTGTGTTCTTGGTTGCTTATCTTCTTCTCCGGTGGCTAATATGACGTTATTTAAAATGAACGAGCGGAGCTGTCCAGAGTTGACTAGTTCAGCGTTAAGCCTCCTAACATTGCTTGCTGATGAGCTGACGATTTTTTTTCATCATACCTCGCCGGATGTAAGAGCGCCATTATTGTATGCGGGTTGATTCCGAGTCATATTGAAGATAGCATCGTCCCGAGCCAATAAATGTGCCATTAAAGCAGGGTTCGGCGGCGAGACACCAGGAGGATCTCCGTGAATACGTCTATAATGGCTGCTTGCATGTCCAGGAGGAGGAAATCCAGCTCGGGCATATTCCCCATTATATGCGGCAGGGTTATGTATATCTGTCGGGGATTGTGAGGAAATTGGGAGAAGTCCACCACTGGTAGTGTTAGAGTCGCCTGCTGGTGATGCTTCTTCAGGGGATGTATTTGCAGCAGTCGACATTTGAGGATTGGGGGTCCAGTAAGGTGCTCTATCGGAGCTCGTCCTTGGGTAGGTAGGTAAGAACGGGTAATTTGTACGTTGCTGAGAATTTGAGGAAGCGAGCGTGAACCGTGCTGACCCCATTGAGTTAGGTCGACTGGGAGCATGCCTAATGCGCGATGATCGCCGCGCTTGTGATTCACGAGGTGACATTCGACTACTGTTTGGAGTATTATCAGGTGAGGAAGACTGTGTTGAAGATGTTTGGAGCTGTATTCTACTCTGGCTGGTGCTGTTCAGCGGGCTATGGCCACGAATCATCAGTATCATGAAAATAATTGCAGATTAGACATTAGATACCTTTCATAGGATAGAGCTTCAGAGGACGGACTCTGGGTTGGAGGATTTCGCTCTGCACGTGCATATATCGCCGCTTGTTGTTGTTGCAGGAGAAGTAGTTGCTGTTGTTCCTGGAAGGTCAGACGGGCAAGAGTATCTTTCCGTGTTGGGGGATCTGGTGATAATTTGTTGCGACAGTAAGGGCAAGTATCATTGTCTTCGAACCATTTCTTTATGCATGCATCACCAAATACATGTTTGCACTTAGGTAAACGAAGTGGCTGTTCGGTGAGGCCATCCGGATTTTCAGCGCCTAAATCATTGTAGCAGATCATGCAGCCTGTCTAAAGTTAGCAAACCGTAAGCTACCGCAGGATTGGATGAGGCGCAAAAGAGCACTTTATTTAACATGTAGTTCTCAGACTCTACTGTCTTAATTTCTTCCTCTGTGTGGAGATCACCATGTCACTTACTCTTGTCTTCAAGGTCTTCAACTTTCACTTTTTCGAGTGCATCGATGATTGCTTCGGGAACGGCCGGCTTCTTTGTCGCCCTCACAGTTTGAAAGAATCTCCTTCTGTGATTCACCTCACCAAGACCATAATATGAACCATATCCTGGTGCATAGCGGCGCCCATACGTTTCACGTCCTCCAATTCCTAACCAATAACTATCTTCCTCATCGGAGTCGTAATTACTGCGTCTCCGTCTGGCTGGGCTTATACCATTTGCTGGCGATTCCTGGTTGTTTGGAGCAACATCAAAGGAGCGTGAAGTCGAGGCTGTGGGTGCTACATAATGAATTAGTATTTCACTGGGGCCGAATAAGTAATTCTTACATGTGCGGAAATCTCGTGGCGTCCTTGGAGGTCTTGAAACGTGAGAACCGTTCGAATTATGCTGCTGTCTGCCTCCAAAGGGCGTTGAATTTGGAAATGGCCCTCGTGAATAGACGTTCCCGCTGGGACCAGTATGTAGCTGAGAATTATGCGAGTAGCTACCGCCAGCCAGGGGCATTTGAGAAGCCGTGTTTCTTCCAGCATTTGGCTCAGCTGTATTGGTATTACTCGTGGGGTTGAGGTAGGCTGAGTAGCCGCTAGGAAACATATTATGTCTTGCACCATAGCTAGTACTAGGACCAGCGGCTGGTATGTAGCCCGTGTAATACCCAGAATATGCTGAGTTAGCCATGCCTTGATATGTGGATTGTGCATCACCCAAACCATGCCATGCTATGTCGTGCCTGGGAAAATTGCCCCATTGTGAATTGTGTGAGGAGGCTGCGAAGTGAGACCCACCATGCCCGTACCACGAATCGACATTGTAAACGGGATCATAGTGGTGGCCTTCTCGAGAAGAGTACTGAAGTTGGCTGGATGGCAAGGAACCCTGACGTGGACGACTGATGTTTTGGCAGGGAGGGTTGTGGGGTTGGCTCTCGTCGTGGTCCATAGTATAATCCATCACACTAGTACCGTCCATGCCGACCCCGCTTCGTCTCCAAGCAACTTCTTGAGACTGTTCAGCAGTAATTCATACGCTTCTAGATGACAAGCTGTCGAATTATTGGTATATGATCGAGAGCGTCCTGGGATATTCTGCTGCCGCAGCTATCGTAGAAGACTTGCGTGACCAAGAGTGGTGAAGGCAGGGTACTTCATGTGGGGAGAGCGGCTCGTGGTCCAACACCTATGACAAGATCGAGTTCACTTTTAAAGGTGCCGTGCTCGAGTGAGGCAGACTGGGATGGTATAGAATCCTAAGATTCGAGTCGGGTCACAACACAAACTCGTTACTGGAGGTGAGGCTTTGGTTATGAGAAGGGAGAATAAATGGGTGGGAGGAGGCGGGTTTTGTAGGTGCAGAGTGTAGTTGGGTTTCGTGACTACTCGTAGGGTTTGCCCATGTGGTGTGGGCATGGACTGCGTCTTGCTTGATTCGATACAGGAATGGGAATCGGTGGGGTAAGGCACGGTTTTACGGTTGCGGTAGGCCCTTGGAGCTGAAACTGAATTACAGAGTTGGCTTAAAATCAAACCGAGGGTGGTGCAAAAGTCGTCTACGTAAGGCCATGACCGACCTGACTGTGTGCTGCTGTAAGGGAATTCGGAAGGGAAATGAGCTTACCTGAAGCAGGAGGAAGGCACAAAAAAAGGCCCAACAGCCTGTGGACCTGGAACGGGTATGATTACGGATTTTCTTATTGTGTATACTTTTTTTTTAAAAGAATTTATTTTGATTCATTTCACCCAAAATAAAGAGACATAATGCCGTACAGTAGATTAGTTGCTGTTGTATTCACCGTGAAGATAAATGATTGATTCAAGGACAAGGGAATATACATGTACCGCCAAGTTGGTGTCCAGTTGACAATAGTATCCCGCCTTGGATTATTCCCTACCTCAACTTACTTGCTGACTTGATATGGCTGGAATCCAAGCTAGCCAATACCTGTACGAGACATTAATCAAGCTTGGTCTTGTCCTCTCTCACCAGAAATATGGGCATCGTTTGCTCCCCCTCGTACTCACATGATACTTGCCGTCTCTCTCCTCACCAACACTCCCATTACCTTGGACTGCATAACTATCTTCTTACCTTACTTGGTCCACTCTATACATACCAAGCTGTGTTAAAATCTGGGTTGGGGATTGATTGATTGATAGATAGTCAGCCATCCAGCCAGACCAGCCTGTGATTAGGGCATTTGCCATTCCCGTCCCAAGCTATGACCCCGCGTCAGAGACGACTCAGAGTGACGATGGAGCGTCTACGGGACGGGGGGGTCCATCTTATCCCATCTATATGGGTAGAACCTATGGGAGCTACATCCGTGTTATTATCGACTAGTCACTTTGCTAGCCACACTCTACAACAGCCTAATTATGCTCACTGAAAAGTTCCTATATGCTCGCCACAGCGGCAGCAACAGCAGCAGCAGTAGCAGCAGCAGGCGAGGTCGAGTCAGGACCAGCGTTGTTAGGGTGAGGCGAAGGCTGGGTGAAGGTGATGGCCAGGGTTCTTACTCCCTTATCGATTGCTTGCCGCCGCAATCGTGCGGACCCTGTAGCCACCCCAAAAAGAGTTCCCTACTACCCTGGACCAGCCTGGGGGGACTCTCTACTTAACTTCCAACCTGCAAGTTAGAGAGGACCAAGGATCTCGGCTTCAGACCATCCGCCCCAACAATGGCGGACGTGAGTATAGAAATGGTTACCACCATTACAAGTTTCAAGGCTTCCGAAGGACAAATTACAGCCTTCAGGCCATTCCGAGACAGATGAGGCAGGCCGCATAGAAACAAAAATAAAAAACGAACCACTCGATCCTCTCGTCCCAGGCAAAATCAAGTCCGTTCGTGCCACGATCAGCCAAGTACGAGTTTAAAGTACGTTGCTTACAGTATTACTCGTACCTGCCTGTACTCTTGTCATCACTTAATGTACTGAACCTAGGTATTTCTCACTTGTTCCGGTAAGAAACGGGCCACCCGAGCTCAACTGTTACGATTCAGTTGCTCGATGCAGCGGACGGAAGTTAGTCGCGGAGTAAATGACCCAAACCCTCTCACGACTACGCCCACTCCTTAGGTGATTTACAGATCTCGTCACATCACGTCGCATCATTCTGGGCAAAACGGACGGCACCTTGAATAAGTAAACTCATTACGGAGCATTATCTGCTTACCATGTGCAGTTCTTCCACCTCTCCCCCCTCCCCCCCAAAAAACAAAATTCCCAGCCACCGTCTTTTTCTTCAAGGTTGATTACACTCCACATAAATATCAGTAGCATCCCAGCAGGATTGCTCGCCCATAATAGACCATTTTACCAACCCGAATAGGAACGTCCTTGTGCATTTCTTCCAGGTTTCACTAGATTCTTCGACGTCGCCAAATCGCGGAAAGACCGCATACGCCTCATGCAAAAGGCACTTTTCATTCTGTCCACCTGCCGTTCTCAAACTTAATACATACATCACCATAAAACCTCGGATTCACAGATGTTTTTCGTTTAACATATGTCCTTGAGGTTATTGGAGTGGATTGGCATCCACAGCTGACCCATTACTCGCAGTTCACCAGATCAGAGTATCTCAATTGATGGACCGGGTATACATCGGACCATCGAGAACAGAGATTAGTGCATACAAAATTCCCCAAATTAAAAATATATTGGTGATACAGCTGCATGTGTACATGGTCGGAAGTGAGAGCCATTCGTTCATCACCCGGAAGTGGCGCCAGGATTGTAATCTTATAATTTAGAAGATACAACGAGTACATATATCGACTCAATTCGCCATTTCATTATCATAATTGATCCATGATTGCTCTGTTTACGAGCCGGCTTGTGGTCATCAAGTCCTTACAGTCTCGACTCTCATCCACCTATAGCCATATGATTCCTTCATCACTTCATAAGCTTCTCTACCCAACAACCTAGAGTAAAATTGCGAAACTCAAAGCATCACTTTTTCAGCTTATACTTCCCGCCTACAAACTCCAACGCGCCGTCCGCCACAATCGTTCCTAAAAACTCCTGCAGCTCCTCATTACTCAACGGAAAGCCATCCGGCAGCAGCATTTTTAGCATCATCGCAATTTGCATCAACGGCATTTGCGATGAGTTATTCTTTAGCATGCCTTGAATAAACTGCCAATATAGCTGGCGTTTCTCTTTGCTAATGCCTTGGGTAGTCATCAGGGTGATATCGTCGGTGCTTCCCTCTGGTGCGGCACCCGCACTTGTAGCAGCTTGTGCATTTGAGCGAGCGCGATCTTCTTGGTTCAATGTTTCGAGCACAGCGTAAACGTCTTTCTCCACCGCCTGAAGGACAAGTTTGCTGGTCCAAAATTTCAAAGCGCTACGGACAAGGGTTTCGTCCATCTCGAGGTGCTCAACTAATTCGTCTACGCTACGTCTAAGACTGTCATCACCACCTTCATTACTTTGAAAAGCCCAAATGACAGTTGCTTGCCATGTATGGACTTCTTCAACAACATTTCTATCTTTTAATTCAAGCTCTACCGTCGCCTGCCCAAGGGCATGAAGCCAGGTGAGTTTTCGAGATGTCTTAAGTGATTCGAAGCCTGTTGCATACGTCTTTTGAAGCTCTAATATATCGTCGGGCACTCTGTATGTCTCATCATGAAGCTGAGGCCAGAAAAGCCTGGATAAGATCTTTGCATTTAAAGAAGGTCTAAGCAAGGCAGCAGTATTCGTTCTCCTGTCCTTCCCTGGATGAAAGGCACTCGTGCTTCTTTGAGTGTTACTGCCCTCATCGTCACTGTTGTCGAGCTTTTGTGCCCGTCTTATGATACTGTTGACTCTCGCGGAGTCTTGAATATCCTTCAGCATAACTTCGCAGCTTTGCAGTGGCGCCTCTCCGAAGCGGCTCTTCAGAAGCTCAAGAACTTTGACCTACATCATATTAGCTATTGCATTATCGTAATTTCGCTGGTGAAACCTACCTCCTTGTCAAAACCTCCATCTTGTCGAAGTAAATTTTCCCCGATAATATTCTGAAACTCCTTGATAAACACTTCTTGAGTACCAAGGGCACGGATTAGGGTCCCAATGATATCCGCAGTCTTTGATCTCTTATAGCCAGGGCCGGCATCAACTGGATCTGGCATCCAATCTTTGTCGTGCCAGTCCAACTCATCATCGTGTGGCCGTAGTCCAGCAGCATCTTCGCCGTTGTTTAATAATGCAGCTAATTGATGAAGGCGATCGCTTCCTCGTCCTAAAGGATTGCCCTCAGCGTCTACAGTGTCCGATAATAGGCCGGTAATAATGACTCTCACTGTATCCTCGCGAGAGTATAGATATAGCTGTAGAGGGTGGGCAACACGATCCAAAAGTACTTTTGAATGATCGAGGGCGTGAAAGGAGGATATCATAGACACATAATACTGTAATATTTGTAATGTCGACGCCCCGGGATGAAGAAGTCTTTTATTCAGAGCAGAGGCAAAAACCTCTGTGAGATGTAGTCGCTTTTGAGGGGTCGTAATTGCAGTTTTGAGATCCTCTAGTGCTCCACTGCTATTCGGCCAGCTCGCAACAATATCGAACAGCTCATTCGTTCGAAGATCAGCCAAACGAGCAATCCCCATCTCTTTCCACTTCGTAACGAGATTCCATGGTATTCTCACCATCTCCGATCTAAGGACATCAAAAATCCGGACGGCAAGTTGCGCATATTGATTTTCAATCCATTCACAGAGCTCCACCACGCATTGTGATCGGGATACATAATGAGCTTTTCGAGCCAAAAGTGAGGACTGTGGCGGGATATGTTCATTGGTAGATTGGGATGTTGGAAAACTTCCATCTGACCAGATCCCTTTATATTTGGAATTGACATATGAGGTCAAAGAATCATGCATAATCTCTGCTAGGGTGGTTTGGAGGCGTTCGCCCGATAGTCCAACTTCCTGTAACGATTCGAGAAGCTGTAACAGCTCGCTAGTTTGTTCTTTCGGTACCAAATAGTCTAGCTTCAAATGGCTAAATTCTGCACTTGTTGGTATACCGAGAATTGCATATATCTTAGTTCTCAAGATATCCTGGAGGGTCGGTGCCAGCTTGTCAGTTACAGAATTTGAGACGACAGCGTGGAGATCTCGGCACAACTGTGGTAAGTGATGAACATTCCTACTGGACCCGGATTCTGGAAAAGCTCTCCCTACGATGATATTCATTCCATCCAGGTATAATTGATGTGAGGCTTTCAGAATTTCGATGACGACTGACAGCGAGGGTTCAGTCTTGTGATCATTAATGATACGCAAAATTACCGGGAGTATCTGGTTGAGAAAATGGTTCCGGACCTGATGGGTGTGCCACAGTATGATTTCCTCAGTATAGGTTGCCAGAGGTAGTCGCGCTTGAGGGTCCAATATATCCTGTAGAGCTTGGTGGAATTCTCTACCAATATGGTTCGAGCGAGGCGATAGGCTTTCAAATATATGACAAATTTCGTGGCAACTTCTAAGATTTAGATGAGGGGGAGCATTAGGTAGAGCCAAAGTATGGGTCACAGTATGCCATGACCTATCCCAACGTGCTTGATCTTGAATGTTATCTACTTTTTCAAGTGTGGCATGAGATATTTTGGTGCTCGGGCCCAGTGCGTGCCGGTGATTTATATCATGCTGGAGAACTTCCTGACGGGGTGGCAAGGCTCCAAAAGCTTCACCTGGCGCTATAAATCCGGTAGCGGGCGTTGCTACTGGAGTTGGTTGTGAAAGTTCGGGAGCTCCAAAAACCGTGTTGAGAACGCGTTTCTTTCGAGTCGTGAGTATCTGCGTTGCCATCTTAGAGCGAGATAACCATACTCAGACACGCTACAGATAGTCTCGCTATGTGACATGTGTGCTATATGTATACCGAAATGGCAATTGTTTGGAAAGAAGGTGGAAGTCACGAATCACGAAGTCACATGATTTGGCATCGTCGCTTATGCGACCCATAAAAACTGATGACCTTAAATGTGTGGTTCAATTACTTTCACGCTCCGATACTTCAGGACCTAGTTTCCTTAAGCATGATGGCATGTTCTACTTGATTATGCGGTTAACGTATGGGAAAAGGTCAGTAAGTAGATTCCTGTTATTTTTTAACTTAGTAAAATTATGTGAACCACAGCAAAAGCCTGATACCTTTTGATCAGATTCATATGCATATGATCGCATCGTTAAAGGTGTTCACATGCCATACACGAAAAGCTATTAGATCTAGGGCCCCGATCATTAGTTCTAATTACAAGCTATATCCATGAAACTCCGTGATGCTATGCTCTTGAGGTATAAGTCCCAACTCTCCTTAAATGCTGAAATCCAACTTTTGGTGATTAACCATGCAGCGTGCCTATATACGAAATGACAGAACTTAATGGAAACGTTAGACATAAATATCATATCGACGTTATTCGTCCTCCTCCGCCAGTTGTTCTGCCCCTTGGTCTCATATTTATCACCGACTCCAATTCTCTTAACATATGAGTGTTTGCTTCGGCTTTCTCCTTAAGCGATTCTCTTTTGATCCTATCTTGCTTCATTTTTGCGATGCGCTCGTCTCGCGTAAGAGTGCTGCGTTGCTTTGGCATGGCGACCGCCTCGAAAACCTCTTCTACATCAGAGCTACTGAACTCCATGCTAGAACGAGATCTCGTCTCCCCGTTCAATGCTCTCAATGCGTCTGAGACGTTCCCTTCATCCACCGCTGTAAGACCACCGAGGGATATTGTCGGAGAAAGCATGCCACTCATGGACGATAAACGTCGCTCATTCCGGTCAATGTTCGATGCGAGGGCAGCCTTTCCATCTTCCCATTCTTGCATCAACGCTTTCAGATCCACTCCAATGGACTCATATTGGATCATCAAGTTTGCACCAAGCTCCGATACATCTGCAGCCTCATTTAAGTTCCGATCGGATTCGTCACGTAACACGTGCAGTTTCGCTTGTAGTCCTCGAATTCCGCTAGATAGAGAATTAAGCTTTCTTAGTTGTGCCCGCCATCTCTCGCGATTTGGAGTCAAAGGTAGTTTCGGGGTTGCTGGAACGGGAAAGCCTTCTAACGGTCAGAAATACACTAATAGACAAGGAACCATATTATCTCACTTTCTTCTTCCTCAAGAATCTGGCGGAGTCGTTCCTCGGCTGCACTTGTGATAACGCCAAGTGCATGGATCTCTTCCATAGCGATAGTCCATCGCACTGAGTCAGTTTCATCACCATTCGCCTCTAGGGCCATGAGACAGCATAAGAAGATATTCCTAGCGGTATGAAATCTTCCAGCCAAAATTTTCAAGACACGTAAGGAGTCCAAGTCCTCAAACTCGCTTTCTGAAAAACCTAACATTGCCTCAGAAGAGTCGCTTTCGCTTATGTCATATATATCATAATACTTCTCCAGGTCCATCGGCTCAGCAAGGGGCTTGATCGTCGTACAAGCATGATTATATCGTGGAATGATCTCAGCAAAGCATAGTCGAAGGGCCGTTCTCAACCTAGTGCATCTCCTCGTCTGGCTGCGATCTTCTAAACGGCTTATTGGGGGAAGGGGTATGCTACTGAATGTATATTAGTTTTGAACACACCGAAACATGGGAGTTACAGACATTCTATAGCCGCGAGACACTAGTTCAACCTCCTGGACTAATGTCATGGCACCGGTTGCTACATGGTCAAATTCCTGAGCTTTGATAAGAAGCTCCGATATCTCAGAGAGTGTTTGTTGTCTTAAATACTTTAACCATTGTCTGCTTGTGAATGCATATCCCACAGAGAGTATAATTGTCCATATCAGAAGAAATAGAATTGTCCGACTCCTACTAGTTATTGAAGGGCTACCACGCCTAACCCAGTCAATCATCCACGGAAGAACAAATGCAAGCGCGGCAGTGACTGAAGCGCCGACAAGAGAGGCAGCGGCGAATTGAGGAGGGTTTGGAGCTGGAATGGTCACATCTTTCTTCCGTCCATGGAGAGCCTGTCCAAGATATGTTTGCCCGCTCAGGAGTTGCGAAGCTACGATAGAATACCGGAAACGTTCTAAGAACTTTGCATTATCCGCCTTCCCTAGTCGCGAGTTGATAGCTCTCTACTTTTGGTCAGTACTTTTAGGAGACAGCCTTTCGATGCCCAACTCACTGAACAGGTCTCTTGTACGAGAGCTACAACTTTGGTTTGTGGAATATTCAGCCGCAGAGGGGGAGGTAGTTTATTTCGGAATCTGGACCGGACCTTCGGTATGCCTCGTGGCGCAAATGTTGGAGAGGAGGTATCGACACATTGTACGTCCTTATCATCACTCAAAATGCCGTGGGATTCTTTCCCGCCTTCTCCTACAGAGTAGCATTAGTGTGATGCCTCTTGAGGATTTTGAACCACGAACCTTCAAGATACGCGGCGAGGGGGCTATCCTCGTAAACAACGGACTCCATGGAAGACGAGAGGTTTGGTCACCATAAAGCAACAAAGCCAATGCTGGCAATCATTGCTAGAAAGAGCCCCTGTGTAACTGGTCGGGAGGACAGATCCAAATCAACAAATAAAGGGATCCTCGGTTGCTGTAATGAGTGATCGATAATATTAATCTCCGTGCACGGATGTTTCTTGACAAGGTTCTAGAAGGCTAAGATACCAAGCCGAGGGCACTGGACTAAGGTGCTTTAAATTGCTTATCAGAGGCTTCAACGACCTGTCGAGAGAGGATCAACCTTAACAAATCGACAATCTATTTTATCAAAGAATTTAGGATCTGGAGAAGCAGAGCACTACCAGGTTCCTAATGCCGTTGAAATTGAAGGAACTGTCTGTATAGGAAAAGAGTGTTTCCGCTCTGATGGTTGACATTTGTAGTGCCTTGGTTACCAGGCATACATGGAGGTTTTCTTCTCCCGTTCCGTACAATGCATTGCATCCACTTGCGCAGAGCAGTGCACTGCACGGATAGCTGCACGTAAAATTCCATCATGCTATCGATGCTTCTCACCGGCTCAGATTACCTCAGTGCTACTTCAGCTTTTGTGTTGTTACTGGTATGATGGTCAGCAGCGAAATGGCACAGCATGCGCTATCAGTCCAGCCTCTTGCTTGAGAAGTGCGCAACTTCTCATCTGGACTCGATTCACTATCAGAGAGATAACTTCAAATCTTCAAATGACGGTCATCTAAAGCATCAGGAGCAAGATCCCTGCCTTTACTTTTTTCGGACTTCTGCGAGGAGCTTTTATTCTGGATCTGCTTTCAGACCCCAACATGGATGCAAGAAACAAGTCAAAATCCCTTGCACCTACGAACGGATTAGGAAAATGAACAATCTCACAAGACAAATGCCTTTCTCGACCACATTTATGTCATCCTTTACTTCGCTCGAAACTCTGATCGATTTGTTCCGGGATGGAGCGGCAGCATCCTTGCCGTCTTGTTATTGTTTTGTCGTCTCTCGTCTATCCTTTAATATACTAACCCGCTCCTAGTTTGCATTGTGCAATACCGTGGATCGTGGCTGCTGCCTTCTGAGATCTCGACCCATCACGATATATCGCTACGCATTCCTCTGCATGTGAGCGCTGTTGACGAGTTAACCTACTAAAGTGTTTCATCCATGCGTCCATTCGCAATACTTCGGCAATATGGAAACTTGATACTGAAGTTGTTGCTTTTCAAGCCATGTTCAAGTGTGACATGTTCTGCTACATTAAAATCTTAGGATTTGCTGAGAACAGTAAGTTTTGAATACTGCAATTGCGTCATGTTCCGGCTTGGTTAAATTAGTGAGTCTTATTGTTGAAATTATGAAGCTATTCAGATAAACATCTGAAAGTTAGGTAAACCAAACCTTGTCCATGCTCTCTCACGAGGATTCTAAGAATACGAAAGCAAGGTCCACTCCCATTTTTGTCCTGAGCGAAGAGACACATCCAATATTAATCGTATCAGATACGAGACCATTTCGAGAAGATCAATAGACTGTACGAGTGGGTTAACTTAGACCCCGAATCACCTCATCTGGGAATCTACATCGCATCTCGCGAACCAAATCCCGGCCAAACACTTGGCAACACTAGTACAATCGCTTGCATCCTAATTCTTTTTCAGTACATATGTTGTTCTTGGATTTGGGTTTTTATACGTGCAAACGATTGGCTTAGACTTACACGAAGTTCTGTAGGGTATGGCAGTTTTTGTAGAATCTACTCATCATGCATTTTCCATCGTTTTAGATATCGTCAACGCCGCAAGCTTGATTAATGAATGCCACCGTTAATGTTGATTACAACTCATGTGGCAAGTTTACAAAGACCAGCTTACAGAAATGATGACAAATTCAATCTAGATACCGAAGCCGACTAACAAAGTATTTTTATGCTTATTTGCTGTTTGAATGACCCATCCCAAGCTTGTATGCCACCACATGAGTCAGCAAAAACACAGCCCCGGGTTCTCGCGGACTTAGCGAGAATTGTCGACCAGTTTTAATACCAGCACGTATCACACGAGTCTTTTGTTAAATACACGAATTTTCCGAGCCATTCCCGTGTTTTCGGCATGGCTGAGTACGTCATGATCTCTTACAAATGGATCCTTCCTCAATCTCTCGTCGTCGGCGTGTCCACAGCTCACATGGTTGGCCAATTCAAACTTGAAACCTTACTCATGATCGCAAATTGTAGTGGTACTATGCTATTCGGTTCTAGAGCAAGTTAAGCTGCCCCCATTGCGATTAGCATGGAAGCTGCCAGATAATTCCTAGTTTCTTAGCCAGCGCAGATGCAAGTCAGCTTCAAACTCCGTCTACTTATGAATGGTTGTTCCTTGGCACGACCACATCGTGATGTTGGTCGTAGGACCTAGCTCATTTTCCCTTGTGTGGTTGTATTCTTTTTCTATGGCTTCAGGAGCATCTACCTTTGGTTTTGGTTACATTGTTTATATCCATTTGCAACTGCATCGCCTCGTCTTACTTCCTCAAGGAGGTTGAGTATTCTCACTCTAGACATATATAAGTGAGGAGTGATTGCCAGTGATAATACATAGACCACAGCGGCGTTCTTCTTCATATCTACCTGTCTACGCTGGAGCCCTTGTATTACTAGAATTGGTCTCATAGTCTTAAAGAAGGATTCTTAGGCGATTAAGTTCTTGCATTTCTACCTACTTTGTCTTCACTCGTACTTCAGAGACTGTCAAGATGTCTTCTCGTCACTCCGGATCAAGTCGCCACCGATCGCACCAGTCTTCAAGAGCCTCTAACGAGAATCAGGAGGACCTTGTGGAACAGATCAAGACCATCGTTGCACTGCTTTACGAGGTAGTTTCTGATCGACCTTCTGAATGGGAAACCTATCTGCCTTCTGCTCGGTCTGCAATGACCGCACTCGATCATATCCGTTTTTTCCGGGACCCAGCTCGCTATGCTGAACAAGTCTGGATCATTCAGGGCCTTCAGGATTATGCCTATCATGATCCTGATAATGGTTGTATCCGGGATATTGTGGAGCATTGCCAAGCCTCATGGCTGCGAGTGCTTCGAAACTATCCAGATAGCGTAGATACTCTAGCCGGTAAGCTGTTAGATATTTCCCCTTTTTTTCAGAAAATATAGTATATACCCTTATCCAATAAAGCTAACTCAAATATACTGAACAAGGGCTGGGGAGTAACTGGCTTCTGAGGTCGCAAGCAACACTTGCAAGAATTCAGCGAGAGGAGGGAAATGATTCTGGCTCTAGTGGTGGAACAGGTTTGTGCACTCTATTTTCCCTAAGACATCCTTAGACAATAACGAAATTAAAATATATGAAGGATCAACGAACGACCCCCGAAGGCAAGGGCCTCTTTACGTTGAAGCTCGTGGCTATCTTCAGCCAGCCGTAGATTTCTACACTCGAGCGGTACGAGCCGCCGATGCCCTTGAAACCACCGGTGGGGACTTGCTATCCTCCGTAAGTTAATTCTTGAGCAATAAAAATATAATTTGACTGACGAATTTACAGGCCGCAGAATCTCAGATGAGCTTAGGCAATGTAACTGCATCGCCAAGTGATGAACGATTCTTCACTCAGGCAATCCGGTTCCTCCGTCGTGCTGAAGCAATTCCGGGATACACTCTGAGCGTGTATATGCAGCAATATCTCAACGACTATGGGAGATACGTTTCTTAGGCTTATTGTAGGCTTGGAATATGGGAATGAGAATGGGTATTGGATGAGGGAGTACTGGAACGAGCGATATGATATTTTTGGGAACTCATTTGAAAGATTTTGTTTTGCCTTTCTACCATTGTCTTATCAACTTACATCGAAGCTGGAAAAAACTATAGATTAGACTAGTATTCAATATACACGCTTATACACATTTGTTAGAATGCTTCATGCCATTCTTTATTTGCTCTCTTTTGTCCTTGCTATATTGGAAGTTCAGGGTTATCTGTTAGGCTCCATTGCGGAAGACATAGCTTTGCCCTAAGCCAGCGTCTTATCAATGACAAACTCACGTCAACACACAAAGCCCCAACATCCGCTTGAAGCACGGTGGCAGCACATCCCAGTCTCATAAGATTCTTACATGAAACGCCGTAGCCAAGACGGTGTGATTTTAAGGAAATAGAACATACGTTGCTAATATGTAACACTTTGCAATCGAAAAATATGAAGTAAATTTTCGAACTGGCAACATACGAAACAGCCCCCAAGAAACTTCAGCACAGGGGACAGGACAGGAAAATCCGTCTAGAAGCAGTTGCTGATCTGACCAGTGGTCATCTTCAGCCCTATTGCTTATCGTTGCTGGGATATTGAGACTGTATCAGACTGGAGAACGGGGCCAAACACGGTGCGTTCCTGCAGAACGCCTTTACCTCTGAGCCAACGTTTGGATCTTTGTCCCCTGAAGAACTTCAATCCTTGGTAGGATCGCTAAAAAACGTGTAGGTGAGGAGGAAGCTTATAACCGAGAATCACGAGATGAAAAGTGGGCCTTTGAAGTGCATTGTTTGCCTGACTTTCTCTCAGGCAAAACATCCCAGCCCAGTTATCTTAACGACCAGCCATGGAGCTTGATGAGATAGAACTCACTCACAGTTCATGCGATTGCCCACAATCTAACCTCCAAGTTTCAATCTCGCAATTCCCACTCCCGTCATAAGTAGGAGAAAATTTCAATCATGCTCACTGAACGGGAATTGCAAATTAGCCCGATTGCGCAGGATTCAGTAATCCATAATACCAAGGTTGGTTCCGTCCCTCCACCTCGATATTCCATCGATTTGAGGCTTGAAGCTCCAGATATCTGTCACATTGAGTGGCCTATGGGATTCCCGCAATTTCTGCGTAGCAATCATTGCCACGCGCCCCCAATTGTCAACTACATGACTAACACACTTCCTCTTCCCAATCCTCCTGTCATCCAACGCTAACTCTTCTATCAACCAGGTTCTCACAACCCTTCGCGGTCTCACTGCCTCACTTTTTGGCGTAGGTGCTGGCATCCTTGGGCTGGAGTCCTACCCAGGCTTTATATTCTACCTCGTTTTCTCCCTGCTTACGAGCGCGCTTGTCTACGCCTTCCGAGTCCGGCCCGCCATTTCGCAGGATATCAGCGAACAAGCGAGTCTGAAACGATACTTCAGAGGGAGCATGGAGCTCTGGACGGGGGGACTATTCGACGGGCTTAGTGGTTTTGTCTTGACCTGGACCTTATTTTATGGTTTAGTCCGAGCATAGGATGGCTGTGAAGCCAGCTCCCTCATGAATAATTGGCTCTGATGCCTGTCCTATGCTGGCTTTGGTCTCTTCTGGACAACACATGTGATCGGCCCCCCATGCCGGACAGAAAGGAAGAGAGGTTGAGGAAGATGTCAGACGTGAGACGGGGCTGTGTATGGAAAGGAAATCTCACCAAAGATGATTATTGAATGGTATTAGCATGAAGTGGGCTGTTGATGGTACACGGCAAAAAGTATACGTCCGTGACTGCCCGGATATAACAGTTTGACTGCCATGCAAAATAGGTACGAGCGTGAAGTTCTTCAGACGCCCGATGTCAGATCTAGCTGTGGGAGAGGCTGAGACGGCCCAACGTATAGCCCCTTTTATTTTGGCAAAACAGCTTATGGTTGAAACATTTCATGTAATTGTATGAGATCCGTATTAGTGCACCAAGGAGACTAGTAGCAGAATACACAAATATCTCAATCACATGTACTGGAAGCATTGCCACCCTTCTGTATGCTTTTCCGTGCCGCTTTTTCCAGCAGCTTTTTCATTGTTCTACTTAAGGTTCCTTCCGAAAAGGAGATTTTTAAAATTTCTGTCTATCCTGGTCTCGGTCAAGTCTTCACACACGATATTTCCAATATCTGGTCTACCGAGTTTTCGGTAAGCAGTGCCGTACTGGTCTTTACTCGTGGAAATATGATATGATCCATGAGCCCCTGTGATCATTCAATGTGAAATTAAAATATATTTAGAACCCCAGTTGTTCATTTCTAGTAGCACATGTGTTGAGTATTCTATGATATTGGCCATGGTTTATTAGTTACATAACGAACAGGGTGCAAGCTGACTGAAAGAATATCAGACTAAAATTCACAGAAGAAATGAGAGAAGAAGCAAAGAAACCGATTTCTCCTAAGTCCATCTTTCAGCCCTACAGGTGGTAAATCTCATAAATGTGGGTAACAGTGACGGTTCGGGAAGCGGTGTCTTGACATATCTCGTGCAACATCAGACCACTTTAACATGTCATTCCCAACGTGAAGCCGTTCCGAAAATTGCTCCGTAGCATTTTCGGCACTTGAATGTTACTTTAAGGGAAACGTTCCCCAGTGGCCAAAATGCCAATTTCTCGGTTATCAAGAATACCAAGATGCCATCCACAATGCCTTCTCCTATGCCTCCCAAATCTTCCTGTTCCTCGGGCACAAGCTGTGAGTCAAATCTTACATCAAAGTCCACACGGTGCTCAAATTCTCCGTACCGAATCGCGGTGATCGGAGGAGGGATCGCGGGGCTGACCTTAGGACAATTGCTCTGTAACTTTGAAGATGTAGAGATCATAGTTTATGAGCGTAGCAAAGACTCGATAGACCGGTTGTTCGGGTACCGGGTGATGCTTTCAGCGCCGGTGTTGGTGAATCTGAAAGCTAATTTGAGGAAAGAAGTATGGAATGGGATCATGGCTAGTATAGGGGTGCAACCGGAGAATGGGCAGGAGCTGTCTTTTATGAAAAGGTATACTCATTATTCACTTAATGCTCAGTGATTGGGAAGCTGACGAGGAACAGCAATGGGATGAAAATGTTTACGTTTGACCCAGATGAGATCCGTGATCAGTTCTCAGTTTCAAGGTGGAAGCTGAGGGAGGCATTGCTCCATAAATCTGAGCGGTTCGTCAGATTTGGCAAGAGTTTCAAGAGATATGAGAGACTGCCGGGTGGATCCCTCAAGGTCGTCTTTGAGGATGAGACGACCGAGGAGTGTGACTTCCTAGTTGGTGCGGATGGGATTGGCAGTCGAGTGAGGAAGCAACTTATTCCATATGCGTCATTCGCGCAGTCAAATGTTGCTGTGATATATTTCAAGATAGCCTTGACGCCGGAGACGTTTGAGCTTCTTCCCACTCAGTCTGGAAGCGGAGTCATGGTAAATTCCATTGTTTCTTCTTGAGACTGCTCTAACATCATATCTTCACGTCAGGCATTCTGCAGCCAGAATCAAAACCTGATTGTCCATTCGTGGATGAATCCTCGCAAGAAATGGGCAACAAAGTATGACGAGTACGACATCGTAGCTGACGAATCGTTTATCATGTTCGGATATGGCAGCCCTATAGACCGCTTTCGCAACCAAAGTAAAGCACCGGACAAGCTCTCCTCAGAAGAACTGAGACAGGAGTGTATTGACCGGGCGAAAGCGGATCTGAATATGCATCCAGATTTTGTAACAATGGCTGAGAAATGTATCCTCAACACTGCGTACATTCATATGGTGAGAGACACCAAGGCGATTAAGCCTTGGAGCTCGGATTGCGTGACGCTGATTGGGGATGCAGTGTTTAAGTAAGCTTGGGTTATTGTTCTATGAAGTTAGCTCTGATTCTGATTTGCATAGTATTTCGACGATGTTGGGGAAGGGGGCGAACTGTGCCTTGCTCGACACAATAGCTGTGGCAGAAGCATTACAGCCTACATCCATGTTCGCACCATACTCGAGGAGAACACGACTGCAAAAAGCTGTGGTTGGGAACGTGGAGCGGAGGCAGAGGGAGAGGCGTCGGGGAAAGATGGTGCAGAATATGGTATATTTCGGGGATAATACATTCAAGGAGTTCTGCAGGAAGCATGGGTTGAAAATGGCACTGGGTTTGGTTGAGGACAATGATGCATGGAGAGCTTGAATGAGGGACGGTAGAGGAAGAGAAACTATGATTGAAGAAAACAGCATAGCGGGCGGATCTAGAAGGTAGAAAGAGTTGGCATAAATGCACTTCAGTGTGCAGAGCATAATAACACAAATGGACCATTAATCCAGTTGCTCCCAGGATAGACATTAAATACAGACAGATAGAAAGCATAAGCGATTCCTACACCTGTGGGGCTTTCCAAAATGTTATTGTACCTATACAGCACAAAATAGTCCTGGAAATCAGGGATTAGGTGGCAAGGTATATCCTATGATCTATTTGTCGAAGGCTTCAAAAGCATGCTCTATGGTTCGATCACGACGACCTCGACATCAATCATCAATTATTGCTCCGAAATCGATGAGTCGTAATTTCGTAGCATCCTTAGGATGAAATTGTGCGACCTTTGACCGAACAAGGAACCTTGATGCCGCAGACTCCTTCTCTAGTTCAACATACTGTCCGGGTCCATTGCCCTCTGCTTCAACAAGACTGTTGAGAAGCTGCTCTGTCAGATCTCGTACCTCTGCACCCGCAGCGTCTTTCTCACTGCGTGGTTCTGGTGTCTCATCACCGTCTGCATTATGCTGCGGGCCCCAGATCTGATCAATGCGTCGTTGTTGGCTGTCCTTATTGACGTTCTTGCTTGGCTTCTTAGCTTTTCCTTGGCTACTGAAGCCAGCTTCAAGCATCTCCTCATCAACGTCGAGTATCCCACCCACAACTGGTCCCCCTAGCTCTTCAGCTGCAAGCATAGCTGCTAAATGCTCATCGATGAATTCGTTGAACGCTTTTACTAGGTTGCCGGTCCCGGTATCGTACCGATTTTTCTTTTGCTTCAGCTCCCGAATAGTGTCTTTAGCAACCTGTGAAGAGGACTTTTGGGTGCGCTCTAACCTCTCCCTTTTAAGAGATGCGACGCGATCTTGTAGACCCGCCTGAATGAGTTTTGCATCTTTCAGGTCAGACTGCTCTTTCCCTAGCTGCTTCTGCAATTTCTGGAGTTCGCTCCCTTTGGATACAATGCAAGCTTGGGTTTCCTTGATGCACGTGTCCGTGACACGAAGCGCAAGCAGCGCGGCGGTTGGTGAATCCGAGTTTGGTAAATATGGTTCACTTGGAGTGACGGACTCATAGGCGGCCTTGAGAGCACGTAGCTGCTGTAAATGGGCTTTTACATCTGAAGATGGCTGAGGCTCAATGGTGGTTGATGAAGCCCGGAGCTGAAGTTGGTGTTAGGTGCAATGCAAAAAGACTCATGGTACAGGATTACAACCTTTTCTAGTACATCTTCCTGCTCTTTCACCCTAGCCTGAAGCTTCTCTAGGGTACGTTCTACACGCGCATTTATTTGAGACTCCATGCTCATATAAGGCTGGTCTGAAACGGACGCCTCGGGCACAGGATCTCTAATCACGGGCCAGCTATTTGAGTAAGCTCTCTAGGACAGCAGTCTTTCCACAGGAGTCATCCGATTCTGTATGGAGCAGCCACACTACACAGCGTAGACAAATGTTGCCGACTTTGATCACAGATTCAGCATGTACTCTAAATCGCAAATTTAGAGAAACGCGTTACAACGCGCCACAGTTTAACAGTCACGTGAGTGACACTAACCCGTAATTGAAACAAATTGGAGGTGCCAAGAGATCAAGCTCTCGCTTTCAGAAACCAAAAGCTTTAATCTACAGCGCAACACTACTCACCTCGCTCTTCCCTCCAAGCTTCTTCATCACCACACACCCCTTTTCTACAATCTTGTAATTTTGGCACCGCCCGGCTCCTGAGTTCTTTCCCTAATATTTCTGGTCACTGAACACACAGCTAGCTCGACGCCGTCCATCAGCATCAACTCAACAGCCCGCTTCATCATTAACATAGCTGCCGCACCCGAAACGAGACAACGCAACAGCTCAAGCACAAGGCAATCTTTCATCGGCCGAAGGTATATAACAAGGGACACGAAGGTGTTTTGATCATTTAGAAGGACTCCCCAAGGTTTGAGCAAAGGTTCACCTCCCAATCATCGCCCTCAAGCCTTACTCCTACCTATTACAAGTCTGCAGAGTTTCTCTACAGATTTGTCTTTTCAAGATCACTTCCTCTTCCCTTCTTCGACCTCTCTTCTCTTCTCAACAACCCCCGTTCAAGCACACGCTCTACTCCTCTCCGATCACCAACACCAGCAAGTTTTCCTTCGAAGACCCCCAAGGTGTACATAATCGAAATTCAAAAGCTTATTCTCGACTTCCTCCCCGACCGCATTCCCAACCCAAGTGAAGATTAACAATAGCAAATATGTCTGCCTCACCCCCAACAGTTCCAATTCACTCAGCAAAGCGCCCCCTCGAAGACCCCTCTTCTCCATCTGCCCCCACCGACCAACCTGATGCAAAACGTCCTGCACTTGACAAGGGAGATGCAGTTGGTGAACTGCCTGTCGTTAGCTCTAATGGCGTTAAGCCAGAATCTCCAAATGACACAAAGGATGTACAGGGAGATATAGTGGTCTCAGATGCTATTTCACAGTCAATTGAAAGCACTGAAAACTCAGCTAGAGGACCAAGCACAAGCTCGAATATGCCACACGACGAAAGTGGCTGGATTCATATCCGTGCTGTCATCACTAGTGCTGAAGCAGCAACTGTCATCGGCAAAGGGGGTGAGAATGTTTCACAGGTTCGAAAGTTATCTGGTGCGAAGTGCACAGTGAGCGATTATCAAAAGGGTGCAGTAGAAAGAATTCTTACTGTTAGTGGCGGCGTTGATGCTGTAGCTAAGGTATGCATTGATCTCTATACATCTTAAAAATACTTTCTAATAATCACAGGCTTTTGGTCTCATCATTCGCACACTCAACAATGAACCTATCGACGCAGCTTCCAATGCCAATTCAAAGACTTACCCTCTACGGCTCCTCGTTCCCCACGTCCTTATTGGTGCTATCATTGGCAAAGCAGGTATTCGAATTCGGGAGATTCAGGAAGCTTCCGGCGCCCGCCTGAACGCTTCTGATGGATGTCTCCCCCTTTCTACAGAGCGATCCCTTGTTGTTCTCGGTGTCGCAGATGCCGTCCATATTGCAACCTACTATGTTGGCAGCACTTTATTTGAGCAGCTCTCTGAGAGATTCGGAGGTCCATCAGCATCTGCTTATGCTTCTCGAAGTGGTGGACCAGCCGGAGTTGTTCCTGGAGGCATGCAAGTCGTGCCATATGTCCCCCAACCAGCTGGTGGAAGTTACGGCCATCCAGATCATCATCGCGGTCGCATCGATCGTGGTGTAACTCATCATACCCCAAGCAATAACTATGGCCAACCAGCCTATCAAGGTCAAGTCCCCCAGCAACAACAAGCTGCTGTACCGGTTCATTATGGCGGAACACAGCCTGCGGCTGGAGGATATGGTGGCGTTGGACCACAGCAACCGCAGCTTGGTGGACATGGTGGAGCTCAAGCGCACGCTGGTCCAGTAGCCCAACCAATGCCTGGTGTCATTCCCGGACAACCATTGACTCAGCAGATTTTCATCCCTAATGATATGGTTGGAGCTATCATTGGCAAAGGTGGTGCAAAGATCAATGAAATCCGCCAGCTTAGTGGAAGTGTGATCAAGATCAATGAACCACAGGACAATAGCAATGAGAGATTGGTCACCATCACTGGGACTGCTGAGTGCAACCAAATGGCTCTATACATGCTATATTCAAGACTTGGTCAGAACGCTACCCAGACTGCCCCCCAAAAATAATCACCGTTCACTGGCTAATTTCCTTTCAGAGAGTGAGAAGCACCGTATTTGAGAGATCAATATTTGTTATGATGGGATTTATAGTTTGCTTATGGTTGCAGCGGCGCATTTCTTGGTGCTGGGGATATCAAAACATAATGATGCACCACGGTAGGAAGGGATACCTGAAGTTCTTCCACACTTCTCGGGTATTTGGACGGGTGAGGGTCTAGGTTTGCACCTAGTTTCGAAATACCATATGAATGAGATGCCTGCCAGAATTGCTTTCATACAGAGATGCGTGCTTCTGTTTACTTCGAAATTTGTTGATTTATAATTGTGCCTGGATTCATGACTTCGTACTACACGCGTTGCGGAGGTTGACATTGAAAGCCCCACTTAGCAGATAGATACAGGTGGAGATGGATGACAAAACACACATGACATCTTCTACATAACCATGCTGCAGGTCTCTGGTATCAAAACAACTTTTCAGATCTTGTTATATACCTTAAACCGAGATCACTTAATGCTCAGTTTCTGAATACTGCAGGCTCAGGGATTGTAGCAATGGCGTACCCAGTCACGGAGATCGTTTACCTCACATTGAAGCCGTCTATCGACATCTCAGTCCCAGGGCCAGCGGCAGACATCTGGCACCAAACACTCAGCACCATCGCCGCGCAAGATGGCTACCGTGACGTCATCTACGGGACGCAGTTAGAGAATCCAAATATCTTGATGACGTTCATTCGTATATTCCCCCGCGTTCAACTCCGTGACAAGGGCGATGCTAACTACCCTCCATCAGATTGGACAAGCATAGATAGGCATCAAGCGTTCATCGACAGCGACATCTACGGGCCCTTCGCGAAAAACCTAAAGGGCATCGTGACGGACATCTACTTCCACCACTTCCGCCCCTCATCCTTTCCGCCGGCCCTCTTGATGGACGCGCCCGTCATCGAGGTCGCGACCTTCTACGACGTGGAGCCCGGGTTCCATGCGGCCGCGCAGGAATTCGGCCGGCAGCTGCAGGGTGGGAAGGCGGATGGGTATTTCGGCAACGTCGATGGCGAGGTGGTGGAGCGGGTTAGGCGGCGGAACGGCGACGGGGCGGAAGGCCCCGCCGTGGTGCTACTTATTGGGTGGGAGAGCAAGGAGGCCCACTTGAGGTTTCGGGAGACGCCGCTCTTTGCGGAGCATATTGGTTTGTTGAGGAAGGGGAATGGTGGAGTCGAGATAGTGAGTTTATGTTTTTTTTTTCGTTCCTTTTTTTTGGGTTAACTGTAGAGGAGAGGTGGGAATGGCGCTGATGAAAGATGCAGGTTCATGTTAAATTTACGAAGTTTGAGGGATGAGGATGTGAGCAGGACAGGTTAGGAATCTTGGGACTTGGGTCAGGGAGAGTCTGACGGGTTGAAGGGATGTGGAAGTTAGGCTGGAGACTGTGGTAGGATGCGAGAATTAGCAGTTCGAGGAAGCTGATGATTTGACGTATCATTGGTTTAATGACGTTAAGTGAATTTTTGTCCATGATGCCACTTTGGAAAATTGTACACGCTGTTTTTGGTAAGTCCGAATGGTGTTATCGGGAGGTTGAGGCCTCAACAAGTGATTATGGATTCAGAATGAGAAGACTTCGGAATTGTGGCCTGACATATGCCCTGACCCTACAATCGGAATCTAGCGAAATATGGATCTAGGCCAAGCCAGATAGCTATAAAACAATCTCGAGGTTGGTATCTTTATTGAATTTGATTTCTGGGACTATATGGCATCTGTCTGCTACTAATGGCTCGACTTGATCATGCCTCAAAACTCGTGTACAGCTCACATTGGACCGTTACATATGCAAAGTTACCTCCGACCGCAACTATTCCTTATAAAACTCCACTATAGTATCCTTCAATGCCGCAAAAATCGCAGTCAAAATAAATGCAAAGCATGGAGGACTACCTAAGCGCCTCTCCACAAGAGCGCCTCGTCTAGTTCGTCCCATGCATCAGGGTATAATTCCATAACGCCTTTCTCTTTCTCTATCAGGCCTCTACTCAAATCCTTGATTAATAATTTATCCGTCTCTTCGCTACCATACCCGGAATCTGAGGACAACCGTGGACTGCCAGGCGGTACTAAGAGATCCAGACCAGCTTGAGTGGAATGAAGCTGTTCTCGGCATGTGTGGATTATCGACATCATGTCTTGGATAATGGATCTCTCGTTTGGCTCGCGCCGGTCGCGTACAATGTTTTCTATGTGTTTGCGCACGAGGTCTGGGAGGCTCTTTAGGTGCTCTGGATCTATGCCTGAGAACTCCATACTCTCGTGGACAAGGGCAAATTCATCCATGATCCTGTTCACCATGGCATCATTCGCGGGACTCAGAGCTCGAGGCGGAATCACGTCGTGATCTTCAAACCCTCTCCATGTTCGCCCAGGCATGATAGCAAAATAGTCACTGGCTCCCGGCGAGAACTCGATCTCAGCTGACCAGGCCTCATCGTTAACGTAATCCGTCTGCTCTTCCTTGCGTGAAGTCCCAGTACACGCGAATGACGCTAACTGTGGGCGACGGGGTAGCTGTTCCAACTTGGTCGTGGAGTCATGGCCCTCTATTACAGGCTCCTTCGATACATGAAGTATAGCCTCTTTTGCCTCATCTCTCCTCTCTAGGTTGGGACGCTGCGGCAGTGGAGGGGGGTTTTCAGCCCCGTCATTCCGCATTCTAATGGCATCCAACTTATCATGGAACATTTGAACGCTATCCTTTCGATTTTGCAACCATTTTGGAGGCCTCCAGTATTCATCGTCTTCTTCATCCTCCTCATCATTATGCCATAATCCTGGTGACAAGGGCTTGATAGACGGACTTCTCGTCCAGTTCCGTATTCCCAAGCCAACATAACTATCTTCCACCTCCTTCTCAGGACCTGGTAGTTTTAGTGTCGCATCGGGGAGTTTCTCAATGGTTTGTGGTGGAGGAGTCGCCTTCGGTCTGGTCAATTTTACTCCAGGCTTGGAAGGATTATTCATTGTTCGTCGCATCATTATTACATCATCGTCGCTTGATTCGTTAATGTAAGGGTCCTCCTGATCGTCTTCGCCTGCGTGTGGAAGAGCAATACATTGACCGACAGATTCATGAAACCGGACACTCTTTGAGTTATTCCAAGGAATTCGGAACGGCGATCCTATATCTGAATTAAGTTCAGTAGGAGGACTACTCGTCAGTGCTGGTGTGTTGGGGGATGTAGTTGAGTCGTGAGATGAGAAAGCTGCCTCTAGGTATTTTCGTGTTTCAATTCCTTCAAGAACTTGCTTCCGTAACGAAACGGAAGACATAGATTGCTGGAGCATGCGTTGAGACAAGCTCCGTTTTTTTAATATTGAGATAATCGGGGAGGGAGCAGCTAGGTTTAGTTCCGGTCCGTCCTCCGATTTCTTCATTAAGTCTAAGCTGCTTAGTCCAGGTTGAAGAGGACCGTAAAGCCAAGTGGTGTCATAGTCCCTGAACCTATTCATCTTTAGCCTCATCTGCCACTCTCTGCAAGTAGGGGGCAGGGCAATTAACCATCGAACAGTTTCAGATGAGATGGTCTTTAGCTGTCGCCTATTTTTCTCCCAAGTGCGCCACGATGCGTTTTCTAGCCTTACACTGTTGGGCAAGACTTTCCGGTTAGAGACTATGAATTTCCACGACGACCAAATGTCTTCCTCGCTCCATTCATGAGACAAGTAGTCCACGTGCCGGGATGGTTGTATCCGGGCGGCAGTATCGTCCTCGGGGCGGGCAAGCAAAGCAAGGGGCTCGATGCTTGGACTTGAGATAGACCTTGGAGTCTCGATGAGAGGTTCCAAGTGGCCGATCTCAGATATTGGGCTGTGTGTATTGTCATCTTCGTATGTCGGAAAGTATATCTCATCATCAGGATCCTCGAATGCAGGTGGAGTGAAGGTTGGGAACGAAAGACTAGTCGGCTTTGAGCGTGTCTCACTGTATATATGCGTCGATGAGATATCTTCTGTTCCACAATAAAGAGCAAGCTCCGCCTCTTCCTCATCCATCTCGAACAGATCTTCCCTTAAATTATACATGGTGGCGGTCATGTCTGACGAAAATAAGAAGTAAGGAAAGTCACACTTAATCCGTCCTTGAAACTCTCCTGGTAGCTACTCTCCATATAGAAGTAGTTCCAGGAAAGAGATTTTTGCATAAGATATCGCTGATATATCAAGGACTCGGTGACTTTAGACCGACCACGTGATGCAAAATGTAGTAAGCTGGCGCTCTACAGCGAGCGTCAAGACAGTATCGATTGGATATGTCAAAGACAGCGTATATCAGCTGAGTTGGACTTGATATACGTATGAGTGTTTGTAATACGTTCAAGTTCTGCGATGGACATCACGACATCAAGAGCACCACGGTAATCTTCCCCGGATTTCTCAGCCGTGGTAGCTAGGCTCAACTGTCAATGGCGTGCAGATTGCAGAAGATGAACGGCTGGAGATATGTTAGATATTGTTTTTGTTTTTTCGACATCAAGATCTTGGGGGGGTGGGCACCTATATCTCGGAGTCCGAACGGGGTGTGTGTGCATACAGGTATAGAGTAGTTCGTAAGGGGCAAGTCCGACGTTGCAGCCGCTTCGTTGAAAAGCCCCTGACTAAGATCCTGGTGTGGCTAAGGTAGCGAGAGAGCTGTGCTGTTCAGGCGGGCTGACTGACGTAGATATATTACCATAGATAGAGGCAAATGCTGATGGATGCACGAGATGCTTCTCCACGATTTCCCATGTGGTATTTGAATCAAAAATCGAATGTTTAGGGAGGTTGAGTTGACGCCGCGCTAGAATTTAAGATTACACGAACGACGCCGGGGCATTTTCTCATCTTTTTTGGCTCTCTTCGGGCATTCGGCTGGGCTGGGGTTAGGCGAAGTGTTGGGGGGTTTACGTTGGGACGATCTCACATTTTGTTGACACAGCCATGCTCCCCATGTCATGCCAACATTCAGCCCTTGAAACACTGCCTTAACCTAAAATATTTTTATTTATTTCTGTACTAATAGGTAACCACAATCACTTTCCTGACTACAGTACTTTGACTTTTAGCTGCTCACGCGACCTCTTCTGGCCACCTTAGAGTGATCGAAAAAAAAAGAAAGGGAAGACCCCTTCTGGCTCACTTCCCTTCCCCCACCCCAACTGAGCACGGCCTCTTGCATGCCACGATATCCAGGATGCACATCATCCCTGTGCCTCAACGAATGTTGTCCTTTTTATCCATACCTTGCAACAGGCCCGGCACCGCGGCGAGAGAAACCAGCACACGCATCAGATGAGCTTCTATTCAAACAAGCTTCTTCCAAAATCGTCATCGGAAAAACCCACCGAAGAGAAGATGGGGTATTCTGGAACGAGGGTCAGACGGCTTCCCGGCTTACCATCGCTCGGTACAATCCAAAGGAATCTCATAGAAGCTGCAGAGCGGCGAGGAAAGCGTTGGCTTCTTGCGCACCAATGTCACCAATTCTATCAAATGCTAATAATGGCTAGTATTTCCAAGGGCAAGTTGCTTTGGATAAAAACCGAGCATCAGAATTCCTTTCCCAGTTCGTTCAACTGCTCCCTTGCATAGATTTCTTGACATGCTTGATATATCCTCATTCCACTCTTGACCTGAATGCTGTTGGCGGTCATTTAAGCCAAACGGTGATATTGAATCCCCTCATTCGATACGTCAGACCTCTGGATTTGTGTACTTTAATTGTTTTCGAGTGCCGCACCAGCAGAGGTAATATTACATCACAACTGGCGCCTCTTTCCTCAAGAATTAAACAGACACCGATAGGCTTCCCTGATACCCATGGCTGATCCAACCATGGCTATCTGAACTCTCTCTCTCTCTCTCTCTCTCGTAGACAAAGAAACAGTCCTGTAATCCTTCAGCTGCAAGCCAAAGGCGGCAAGCACCGTCCTCCAACACGAACACTAGGAGATATCCTTCTAGCCCGAAAGTTGATCCTCCCTTGACCTGGATACTAGAGTCAGATTTGCAGACCTCTAGCAGGTAGAAGAATGCGCCGAGCATGCATTATAAGGTACGAGCGAGCCAAAGAACTGTCAGGCACAAGCCGGGGGGATGGTGTGATCAGAATTCTGCACTGCAACTCTCACTGGCTGCCTAGTCCGGCGGATGTGCACCGATGAGGCTGGTATACGGATGTAGTACAACAGCTCTTAATCTTCGCCTTGGATACTCTCTGTTCGCTGCCTCTATTCGCTTGATCCTTTAAGAATGGCACGGAGCATGATATTGGTGTGCTGGCGGGCGCACACATCTTCTTTGCCTAGCCCGTTTAGTCAGCCTTACCCTTTCTTTGCGTTCTTTCTCCTAGAATAAAGGCTTGTCTATCTCGTGATAAGGGAACGCTTGATCTTTCGCTCAAGCAGGCGAGAGAGACTCAAGAGTTCTGCACGGTTTATAAGGATCAAATTATTAATGGCCATTTAGCTTGAAGGGGCACGCTTGGCGAGTAAGTGAGAATTGAGGGTATAAAAGACGCATTCCCCAGGCTGTAGATCGTAAGAAGGAAAGATGAAGAATAAAGCCATCATTTATACAGCTTTAGATGTATGAAAGTCGACACGCGGAAGGGTAAAGAGGAGGCCGCCCGGGAAACGGGTACATCGGATTCGCTCGACTTTGGGAAGCACGAATTATCAAACAAGAATTTCAGGTTTAAAACCATAAGCGGCACATGAGGTAGAGTCAACGAGAGTACAGAGAACACACGAACTTGATATTCACACCCTTATTCAGGGTAGACAATAACTATGGTATTATCAATATGGAACTCTCCCCAGGCTGTCTCCAGCTTCCTCGCATGGATAAATCGAAATGGCGCCTGAACGCCTTTTCGACATGACCGCATAAATATACTCCCTCCTCGCAGGTGACAATCCTGAAAACGCCAGTCGCTGTGGCCCTTAACCTGACATATATCCTACATGTACAACGAATCAAAATGCAACCAAATGCCGGCATCACGCAACAGCAACAGGCGCAGATTGTGCTGCGCCAGCGTCCTGCTCGATTTCTCCACCAGCTTCCCGTTCAGCCCAATCACCCCACAGACCGCGCTTCCCTCTCACACGGATCGGACCTCCGAGTTTAGATTCTTGTTGCTCAATCTTGACAGCATCCTTGGTAGCCAGGACCAATATCTCGAAGAACATTTTCGTGGCATCAGCTCTACTGGTGATTTCTTCTGGTAATAGATCATGGAAGAAAACGTTTGCCTTCTTTCTCTTGTCGGGGCTATCAGCTGCTTCAGCACCAAAGCGGTCACGAAGTAAATGCACTGCGTGTTTGGTTCCAAGAGAAACTGGACCGCTATCAGCAGGGTGTACTAATGGCGCTCTAGTCTCATCGAAATTAGGACCGGGCGAATCTGGCAGGCCAGCACCGGCGTTGTGGTCTTCATCCTCCAAGTTTAACGGAAAGCCCTCGTCACCAGCCATCTCCAAGATGGTCCCGTCTGCGGCTAGCACAGTGTTTTCACGCCCCAGGCCTGCATCTCCAAGTCCAGCATTGAGGTTGTCCTCATCCTCCCCAAGCTCTAAACGCGGTGACTTATTTGGTACTTCTTCATCGCTATCCATATCAGCGATGCCACTATCTCGTTTGCGCTTCAGCTCTCCAGTCCTTCGTACTGCGGCTAATGAAAGCATGCCTCTAAGTTCTGGAGCCCATCCACTACTCCGTCCTTCACCCATAATGTTTGACACAAACCCACCAGTCTTCTGCATTTCCATCAGAGCCAGAAGTTCTGGTTCACGAGGTAGGAATGATGGAGCCTGAGTAATCTTTTCGGTATTAGCCTGCTGGGCCTTGATCTGGTTGTTAGACAAGGTCGTCTGAGAGTCCGCTTGCAAGACTTTTTGTTTTCTGGATCGTTGTGCAGGATTACGGAATACTGATTGCTCAGTCTCATCCTCTGGCTCGTAGATTGTAGAGTTTATGTTTTTCAAGTGTTCATTCTCAATTGCCTCAGCGGCAGCATCATCGATATCTGAAAGGGGTGATTCAGAAATTCTTGCTCGGTCGATAGTTGGAGCAGCGGGGAGAGCTGAGACGTCTGGTCCATCGCCAATAGGAAACATGTCAATATCACCATCGTCATCTATCATCCGAACAGTATCATCTCCACCAAAGTCCAGATTAGTAGACGCATCACGGTCGGGTATGTAGTTGTCCTTGGCAGGAACTTGGAGGTCATGATCACTGAATAGATCTTCCCCAACTGGTCGAGCTGAAGGCGCATCTCTCCCAATTTCGATGCTATGGTCATTCTTTGCGTTCATAGTCGTATTCTCATCATCAAAACCAAAATCAAGACCAAGATCTATATCATCTGGGTCCATCGCAAGAACTTCGTCGTCGAATATATTTCTGTTCTCAATACTATTCTGTAGAAACTGGCTTCCTTGTAGATCCTCTTGCAGGTTTATGTCGCGGCTTCCAGCGCGATGTTTCCGGCTAAGATGCGACTCGTCATCCAATTGGGAAAGAAGAAACGTTGCGTCAGGCAAGGGTGGCATCTCGAGGTTGTCTCCTTCTGTAAGCATGTCGGGGAGCATAAGTGCCTCACGCGATGGTTGGTTATTGCCTGTGGGCATGTCATTATTACCAGAAAGTCGAAAAGCCTGAGTACGTATGTCAGCTTTATTCGAAGAGAAGAGTTGGAATACATACCATCTTTATCTTCATAAGAGCTTCGTTACAATCGTCCAGAAGGTAGCGCGCCTTTCGACTATAAATCCTCACTACGCCTAATAGCAACTGCCCACTGAGGCGCAGAGCCATCGGTGCTTGGTTAGGCGTCACGATGGCTTCAACGCTGTCCTTCACACTGGCTTGCAGGATATGGTTCTTCGAGAGTTTGCGCTCGAGGTTGGCAGAGAGCCAGACACGGGCCAATGGCCCTGTCTTCGATAACAAGGTCTCAGAGTAAAACATTGCGACGACGAAGAGCAATCAGAAGCAACGCAACTGACTTTGCGCTCAACGGCAAGGTGCTTGGTGCTTGTTGTTGTGAGCAAATGCGGGGGCTGGGTGTTGATATAACGTAGGCGCGTTTGTTATGATTCTGCGTTGGCGCGTCAGGTAAATGGAAGTCTCGTAAGTCTTTTTGGAGACGCGTAGGTAATAATCTAAACGAAGTCGCCTTGTCGCAAAGTAGAGATCGTAGCAGCAAAGGTATAAGCAAAAAAAAAAGATGGTGTTGCCAGTTGGTCGTGTGGTTTGTTACGATAAAATGTAGGAATTTCAGGATCAACGAGGAGGTTGGGATACCCCGATCGCTTGGCATTTAATGATCACATGATCCTCGAACCTCATGTCTCTCGTCCAATTAAGCTGCTAAAGCGTTATTCATCAAATAAAGGGCTATTTTGGTTATTAATATCAACAACTTTCATACTCTATATTATAAGGCAAGTGCTGATTGTGGCTCATGAGAATATTGAGTTCTTAAAGATCTGGCTTAAGGGTTGGGGTACCCAATTTAGACAGGGGCTGGCCTGGCGCTCCTCCAGACGACACGTACTTTCTTACTGTCAATTGCCTAATGTTCACAATTTCGAAACAATTTTCTCCTCCAGCAATTGAATAGATTATACACATCTGAAGAGGGTAGATCGCATTACAACACTGAACCTTTCCACGGCGTAGGACAATTTCAACCTCAATCCATACCATTCTACCCAGACTTTCGCATGCCTCAGCGATAGGAATAAGATCAGCGACAGCAAGCTTGCTGGTCGTTTTTACACATCTGTTGGGGAAAGGGAGGGGATCAGATGCCTTGGCCACGAATATCGCGGTCTGCGAGTCCTGGAGCGAGTCTATTGCCATTGGTAGCACTACCAACCATTCAGTCTCCCAGCTCGGAACCTCCATCACGACCTCGATCGAGAGACAGATCACGATCAAGAAATGGACATGCTCGAACGACATCATCTGCTGCTAAAGTAAGTAGTCTGCGACAGCTGCTGGGTCTTCCTAACCACTGTCTATAGTCAATTGCAGATGATTTTTCAAGTCTTACTCCTGCTGAATGTGTCGCGCGATTGTCTACTTCTTTAACGAGCGGCCTGACACCTACCGAAGCACTTCGACGCTTACATGACCATGGACCTAACGAGCTTCCTCACGAAGAGCCAGAGCCTCTTTGGCTTCGATTTCTGAAGCAATTCAAGGAGACCCTTATTCTACTTCTTTTAGCTGCAGCAGGATTATCTATAGTGGTTGGAAACAAGGATGATGCTGTTAGTATCGCGGTAGCAGTTACAATAGTTGTATCTGTAGGATTTATCCAAGAGTACCGATCAGAGAAGTCCATTGAGGCTTTAAGTCAACTAGTACCAAATCATGCACACCTGATAAGAGGAGAAGCTAGAATACCGTATTTACAGCGACCACCGACATGGCCGTCAGGCGCTGACCATTCTCAAGAGCAAGAGGGCCTTCTCGACTCAAATGCGACCACGGATTCGGAGGTGAACATAATGGCTACTTCAATCAAGGTCATGGCAGCACAATTAGTCCCTGGAGACTTGGTTCTATTCAGTACTGGGGATAGGATTCCGGCCGACATTCGTGTAACAGAGGCTTCGGATTTAACAATTGATGAGTCCAATTTGACAGGGGAAAATGAGCCTGTAAGGATAACAGCCGATGCGAAAGCCCGTACTTCGTACTTTTCCAGGTCACCATCCAACTCTTTAGAACCCCCTGGCTCACCAGTTTATGCCTCCGAGGGAACAGGCGCAGTAGGCGTTGATACTCAGTTGAACAGTACCACGAATATTGCTTTCATGGGAACTTTGGTGAGATCTGGACACGGCAAAGGGATTGTTTACGCCACTGGTGGAAACACACATTTTGGCACAATCGCAGCCAGTGTCACTGAAACTGAGAGTCCGCGCACGCCTCTTCAGCTTTCAATGGATTCTTTGGGTTCTCAGCTAAGCCAGGCGTCTTTCGCAATCATCGGCGTCATATCCTTTGTCGGATGGCTCCAAGGCAAGGGCTTGCTAGAAATCTTTACCATATCTATCTCCCTTGCGGTCGCAGCTATCCCCGAAGGTCTGCCGATCATTGTTACTGTCACATTAGCTCTTGGAGTGCATCGCATGGCCCGACACCATGCGATTGTCCGAAAGATGCCCAGTGTTGAGACGCTTGGTTCTGTTAATGTTATCTGCAGCGATAAAACTGGTACGTAAATTGTTCGTGCAAGATACTTTCCAACTAATATTTTCAGGGACATTAACGATGAATCACATGTCAACAGCAAAGATGTGGTATTTTGGCGCGGATGGTCCAATTGAAGTTGCGGCTGATGAAGAAGGAATGGAAGGGAAGGCGGATAATGCAACATTACGGATTTTACGGATTGGCAACATTGCCAATAATGCCCGTTTGACGAGTGCATATGCCGAGCAAGGTCCTCCGTCCGCTTCATCAATAGCTATCCTGAGCTCAACCCAGGATCGATCCCCGGGAGAAGGGCTGAGAAGTCGGTGGGTCGGGCAGCCAACGGATGTTGCAATGCTCGATATGATGGATCGTTTCAAGGAACATGATGTCCGTGAGTCTCTTGGACATCGAATTGGCGAAACCCCGTTTAGTTCTGAGAGGAAGTGGATGGGTGTGACGATAGGAGATTCTGGTTCTGAAGGAAGCTCAACAGCGAAGGAAGTGGCTTACATTAAAGGCGCTGTCGATCGCGTACTTAAGAGATGTGACACCTACCTTAATAAAGATGGAAGGGAAGTGATTCTGGACTCAGCAAGGCGGCAAGAAGTCCTAGATGCCGCAGAGAAGTTAGCGGTAGAGGGACTTAGAGTTCTGGGATTTGCGAGTGGAGCAGTTGCAAGGCATGTTAAATCTTTAGCTCCAAATAGTCGGGGCGGTGCGCCTTCTCCTGCTCTTAGATCGTCACATCCACCAGTGTCCCATGACGAGGATGTTTACAAGGGCCTTACTTTCGCTGGTATTGTTGGAATGAGTGACCCACCTCGCTCTGGGGTACAAAAATCCATCAGAAGGTTGATGAGAGGTGGTGTTAAAGTAATCATGATTACTGGTGACGCGGAGACAACCGCATTGGCCATCGGTAGAAAGCTCGGAATGGCAATTGCCACTGCTCGTGAGCATACTGCCAATTCTGTTACGGTCAGGCCGGTTCTCTCAGGGCATGAAATCGAACACATGTCCGACGAGGAACTCGAAGGTGCCATCGCTAATACTTCAATTTTTGCTCGGACAAGTCCCGACCACAAAATGAAGATAATCAGAGCTTTGCAAGCCCGTGGTGACATCGTAGCCATGACAGGAGATGGCGTTAACGATGCTCCTGCCCTCAAAAAGGCCGACATTGGCATCGCTATGGGCCGACAAGGAACTGATGTCGCTAAAGAGGCAGCTGATATGGTTTTGACCGATGATGACTTCTCAACCATTCTACATGCGATCGAAGAAGGAAAGGGGATTTTTAACAATATCCAGAACTTCTTGACATTCCAACTTAGCACTAGCGCTGCTGCGCTTAGTCTGGTCTTCATATGTACATGCTTAGGGTTCAAGAATCCTTTGAACGCGATGCAGATACTCTGGATAAGTACGGTTTTATATTCCACTATTAAGACAATAACTAACGATTACAGACATCATCATGGATGGGCCGCCCGCGCAGTCTCTCGGTGTAGAGCCCGTTGATCCAGACGTTATGACAAGGCCACCTCGAAAGCGGAATGCTCCTGTCTTAACGAAACCACTTATATTACGAGTCCTTACGTCGGCTACGCTGATTATGCTTGGGACAATGGCAGTATATACACATGAAATGCTCACCGATGGTGAAGTGACGAAACGGGATACAACTATGACATTTACCTGCTTTGTACTTTTTGATATGTTCAATGCACTGAACTGCAGGTCAGAGAGCAAGAGTATTCTTAGGGGAGAGGTTCCACTTTTTGGGAATAAATTATTTAACTGGGCGGTGTCCTTGAGTTTAGGCGGTCAGATTCTGGTCATATATTTTCCGTGGCTACAGCGTGTCTTCCAGACGGAGGCTTTGGGACTACTAGACATAGTTGCTTTGGTCATGTTGGCGAGTTCGGTGTTTTGGGTGGATGAGTTAAGAAAATATTACAAAAGTAGGCAGAAAAGGAGACTTGGTGGTGGATATAGCCAAGTTGTATGACCAGGTATGCACATTTGAAAGGGTCCCAAAGAGACTCCCATTGTATAGATAGTTTGATAGCATTTGAAGCGTTGATTTCAAGTACACATAGACTCGTATCATTCTTTCCCATATCCTGTGAGAGATGAATGAAGTTGCACAAGTACAATACTTTCACTATGATAAAGATTCATTAATTTCATTTCTAGAACAGAGAGAGTCTTCTATCTTGTAACCATCTTCTTGTGCTGATAAGTGGCAAGCTTGTCCTAAGCTCGCTTAGCTCCACGGAAACAGCCAGCTAGAGAACAACATTAATATAATTCTTACGAATTGATATCCATGACGAACCTCAACCAATGCCTCCACTAGGCCTTCAGAATGGTGCATCTGCTCAATCAACTGCCGGTGATCTTCCTCTTCCATCAAGTATATACGAGGCTTCCTCCTTAGCTGCCATTCGCGCATCACTAGCAACCCTCCACACCCGTGATGCCGCTATATCTTCACGCCTACAGAGTCTCATCGCCTCTCAGGCTGATTTGTCTCGCGAGCTAGGTCGCCTAGACCTTTTGCGCGCACATTTAGGAACACAGGTTGTGAATACTAGGGACATAAGCAATGGCATGCTTGACTCCGCCGCCAACACGGCCTCGCACCTCTCCTCCAAAGTGAAAGAGCTTGATCTCGAAAAGAAAAGAGTGGAAGAGACACTTGGCGTGGTTGAACAAGTAGCAGAGCTGAAGGCATGTGTGCAAGGGGTAGTAGGCTCCATGGGCGCACCACAAGATTGGGAGGCAGCAGCGGGGTATATCGCACGATCTGCAAAGATACCCAAGTACATTGTTGAAGGTAATTTTGCAGCTACAGTTGTGCCGTCTGTAGAAGTGCCAGATGCCCCAGGAATCACGATCGAGTCTGCGAAAGAGTCACTCTGTGTATTATTTTTGAGGGAATTTGAGAAAGCCGCGGCAGACGGGGACGGAGCAAAGATTACACGCTTCTTCAAGCTTTTCCCACTAATAGCCAGGGAGGATACTGGGCTGGAGGTTTATGGACGATATGTTTGCCAGGGCGTGGCGAGTCGTGCGAGAAGCAATTTAAAGGAGGGAACCAAGGGCCGAGACAGCAAGGAAGGTTTCTTCTATGCTAACGCGCTGACAAAATTGTTTGAGCATATTGCTCAAATTGTGGAAAATCACGGAGGTCTAGTTGAACGGCATTATGGGGTGGGGAAGATGGTCAAGGTCATCGAGCGATTACAAATCGAAGCAGACGTCCAAGGTGGCATAGTATTGGATACCTGGGGCGATGAGAGAAGTGTTGACAGGAGGTTAACCGATGTTAAGAGTTACCCATTCTCTTTCCTTGTGCAAAGTTTCTTGCCTACGCAAAAATCCTCCGGTATATCCAGAACAAGCTCGCCAGCTGCCGGTGGGGGAACCAACGGAAGAGTAAGTGAAGATGAGGGAGTTGATATGAAGGAAGTGGATGGACTGCTGAGCGAAATGGCGATCATGCTGGGTCGCTGGTCGTTGTATACCAGGTTCTTGGGTGGAAAATGCCGAGTAAGTTTGAATTGAAACACTGCTCCTAATCTATTTCTAAAATCTCCTAGGACCCTATTGCTAGTCCTGACGCTCCATTGGTAATGCCTGATCTATTGATCGAATCAGCGCTTTTAAGGAAGATCTCTGCGAGGTTAACTATACCCTTCAACATTTTGACCACCTTTTTCTTTCGCCGATCAGTTGAAAAGGCTTTTCAGCTTGACGAATCTCCAGCTGGACTCTCACTCAATCTCTCGAAACCATTAGACGGCAACGGGCCATACATTATCTCTCCAGTTGATGACGTAATGTACATAGTCAATACCGTCCTACAACGATCCATATCCACATCCCAGCGAGAAGTCATAGCATCCGTAGTTCCTACCATAGGGAGAGTTCTTGGCTCTGATTTTGTGGGCATGATTCAGAGAAAAATGCGAGATGAATCATACCCAAAGGCAGTTGTTCAAGGTGGTTTTCCTCCAGAGGACAAAATCATTGCATTCATCGTTCTCATTAACTCCCTCGACATTGCGAACGACTACATATCCCGAATCGTCTCAACGAGACTTCAGCCTGCCGAGTTGCCACCAGGTACAAACGGCTTACAGGAAATGTTCCCATTTTCTCACGATGCAGTCTTCGTCGCGAACGCACTCGAAAATCTCAACTTTACGTTTTCATCCAAAACAAATGAGCTCATTACAGAAGGTCTTACTGTCCTGTTTGAACGAGTAGTCAAGCCCAGGCTTCGGCCAGTTCTATCAGATACCTTCCGCGATGTCGACTACTCTCTAACGGATGAAGACATGGCGGAAATAGCTCGGCAGAATGAGACCGAGGATGACCCTGAGTTGCTTCACGATCTAGTAGCGAGGAGATTCGAGCACTCATGGGATGCACTCATGAAGCCAATTCAGCGTCTCATGACTCCAAAATGTTTTGCTATGTTGCTGGATTCAACGGCCAAATATCTTGCTCGTGTTCTAGAGAAGCGTGTCTGGTCTTATTCTGGAAAGATGAATGCTCTTGGCGCTACTAGAATGGAAAGAGACTTCTCAGGAATCATAGGCGTCATTTCTCGAGGCGGGAAATACGGTGTTAGAGATATGATGGCAAAGGTCACGCAGATTTGCATGTTGGTCACTATGGAGGAAGAAGAGTGGGATGCTCTAGTTGAAGAAGAGCAAGGAGGAGATGAAGATATGGCATGGGTCCTAACCATGGATGAGAGGTTACGAGCAAGGAACATGGTGAGAACTACCTAAAAAGGAGACTCTAAGGGTTGCATGGATGGACAAAACGGCTATGATAGAGACGAAATAAATGAGGTCTAAATATATATCTGGGGTTCGTAGGTATGTACACTGAGCATATTTTGGCTAGCATATATCCTCTTAAAATCCTCCTAGGCCAATATTTCTCGTTCTATCTGTATCCGTCGAAGAGATTTCTGAGCAACGATTATTCAGCCCTTTAGAGATCTCTTCTAGCACCTGATCAGTGCTTGCAGTCCTTGCAAATTCACCTTTTAAACTTTCGACATGGACACCATGAACCGTATCAGCATCATACTTCCCTCCATGCTTCGCCCACGCAGCAGTTGCGTCATCTATGAGCACGATATCTCCTTTCACAATAATCCCATCCCCTTCAACATGATCAGCGACCCCAAGATCACTTGCTGCGCGGATCGTATTTCCAAGACAAAGATCCACCGATAACCCAGCGAAATAGATCTTCCAAATCTGTCTGTCTTTCAACCAAGTCCCTAAGGCAGGTTCGACAAAAGCAGAATTAGTAGATTTTGAAAATGAGGTCTCCGAATGAAATGCTTTGTGCGGTGGGTGTATCACCATGCTGGGTTTGCTTGGGTGAAGAGGAGAAGCTGGGTTGGTGGATTCATGGATTATGTGAATTATGTGGGCATCAGGTGCGGCTCTGAATGCTGCAAGGAGCTTGGATACATTCCCTTCGTATGAGGGATTGCTACGGTTTGTTCCCCAGTAGCCTATAACAGAGAGCACATTAGTTTGCGATCTGTTGGAAGATTACGAATCAGGTGATTTCTATTACCTTTCTCGAGGGCTCCAACCTGACTGTCGACGACGATGAGCGCCGTATGGGAATGGTCAGCCATGATGTTATTTCTGGGGCGTTTCTGTTTTCTCAATCACGCTGGCGCGAAGAGGCGGCGGGGCAAGACTACATATATATCGTCAGCATCCGAAGCATTGCATCTCAGCTTGCAAAGCATTATAGGTCACGAGGAACGTGCACCTGAAAAAATGTACTCTCGCTGGTAAGCAACAGACAGACAACATGTCTGCATGCTCTCGTCAATCATTGCCCATATTAAAACAAGGTATATGTGCTTACCGTCTTCATGAGATAGAATCGTACAACTTAACGGGCTCCCGCTAAGTGCATAGCTTGTGGTACAAGTCCAGGTTTAAACCTCTCTTCGGCTGATACGTACCTGGCAAACAAGCATTACAGAATGCTATCTAAGGTATGTCCCTTTTCACGATCCCTGGTGGCCACGTTCGAGAAGCATACCAGGTAGCGGAATTTTGATATCCCTTGCTGACTTGGAACAATCGCAGATATATACAGCAACTTTGAAATAGCCGGGTGTGATGAACATGCCACTGCACAAACACACGTAGTTGCCAAGAATCTTGCAGTCCTTATAATGTTATGCGTTTAAAGGCTTCTGTTTGACACGGCTAGTTGCACTGTCGACCCAGATTCTAGTCGCGTACGGCGACCCTCATTCCTCAAACGCTCCTGCACACTCAAAAATGCCCGATGAACTCTTCCATCGGCTGCCTCATGGGTATAGATTATCGATTACACTTCTCTCCTATCGGTGAGGTTGCACAGGTAGAGCACAGCGCTCATTTTCAGTTTCCGCAGCGATGTTTCGCCTCCCCAGGTCTTCACAAACCAGCCTCATTTGGACAGCGATCTTCTCCGTTGCAATATGGCTTTTCTACATGAACTCCCCTCTCGACTTCGACTACAGCAGAAGCCAGAACCCATCCATCAATATTGTCATTGCAGCAACAAATACCTCAGACTATACATGGACCGAAAACCTACACATCCCCAACATGAACATTATTCCGTATATTACGAACGATCTGGAAGCACTGTATCATCCACCTGCCAACAAAGGGAACGAGGCGCTGGTGTATTTCTCGTATTTGGTTGATTTTTATGAAAAGATGCCCGATATATCGATTTTCGTCCACGCTGGGGATAAGGCGTGGCATAACGATGCTGTCTTAGAGGGCAGCATTGCATTTATAATCAATAATCTTGACCTTGGTGAAGTGAAGCGTCGAAAGTAAGTTTTATCTTTACATCAGCATTCTTGAAACCCAGGGGCTGACTTGAGTGGATATATGAACCTCCGCGTGGATTGGAAGAACGCATGTCCGGACTGGGTACGTCTGGGTGACCATACACCGAACTTCTCTTTAGATATATTGAGCAGCCTTGGACTAATTCCCAACACATAGATCAACACAACGAAAACGGAACTCCCAGGATCGAAACTCCAGCTAGCAGAAAGTCTAAAGCTAGAAGAACCGTACATGAAAGGTGCCTTCCTGCAAAACTTCCCCGCGGACCGGCTCCCCCCAATCCTCGCGCAACCTTGCTGTTCCCAATTCGCCGTCACCCGCGAAGCCATCCTCTCCATCCCGCTCGAGCAATACCAATACCAACAGAGCTGGTTGATTGACACGAAGCTGAACGATCACCTATCTGGACGAGTATGGGAGCATATGTGGCAGTATCTGTTCCTAAAGAAAGCGGTGGATTGTCCGGTTGCATTCAAGGCGCTTTGTAGGGGATGGCATGTATGTTTTGGGTCTGAGCAAGAGCTAGTACGATGGAATGATCTTGCCGACACGGCAAGCTGGAAGAGGGATGAGCTGAAGAGATTGAGTAAGAATGGCGCGGATTATTGGAGGATCGAAGCGTTTACCAGGCAACTTGAGGAACTCGAGACACAGTTAGGTAGCTTGCGGGATGAAGCGATTGAGAGAGGGAAATCAAGCTGGACGAGAGCTAGACTTTCAGGAGATTTATGAAACTCGTCCTGCAGCTACAGTCATTTAGAAAGCCAGTGAAAATACACCATTTCCGGCAGACTAAGAATCGGATCTATACGCCTTGGCGGTATTCACGTCCCACACACTGAATATTAATGGCTCAGAAGGGGCTTAAAACCTCCTTTCCTCCTTTCCAAAATTAGCTCCAGGCGATTGTGTGTGCTACTGAATTCTTCAAAGAGTCAAACACTGCGAAAGTGAAGCACTCTCAGGCGGTGGATGAGTATTAGCTTCATGTTCAGCAAGACCTTTGAATGAATCCGATGGATTTTCATTGTAGCAATTATTTGCACCCAGTGGCACCCTGATACCTAACTCCTTGGCTATCATATTGCCGGTCTGAGCATAGTTATTCCGGCGATGGAAATCTTACAAGTCGGTTTCAAATTGGGTAGATATGATCTTCATTTCCGATTAGAACTGGCGACCAAGAGGGGGTGATTGAGCAAAAAGATATGTACGTGGATACCTGTTTGCTTATTCTGTTTTATTTATCCTTGAATAGTATTTTCCTAGTTTGCAGTGATTCTTAAGGCAAACTGATGCTCTATAGCCACTGGTCTGCACTCCAACTATTATCTGTTAGCTACTCATAGAGCATGCTTATCCCTAGATCGGCCGAGGTAGCTTCTGGCCATGCTAGAGCTATCGAGAAACTGGCCTCGTGCTGGTGCAATTCTGCAGGTCGCTCAAGTATATTGACATATATGATCAATTCGTCCTCGATTTCGAGACGTTCGAGCCATCTAAACTGAGCTGATACTGATAGCGAATCAACCATTCGTACCATTAGACCCAGGAGAGTGAATTCAGGCGTTTCTTTAGGTTTAGGGTTAGGAACATAGGTTAAGCAACATGAATACGAAGCTTCGCTTCCTCTAGATTGAACAGGGCTTGTATCTGTGGGCATTTGTAGCCCCTTACGCTCGAGGCGAATGAGGACTGAGGAGCCATTCATGCGATTTCTCCAGTGTAGATATATATTCAATCCGGTTTTGAACCAATATTCGCTATCTCCCCCACTAAGCAGCCTGCTGGCCCATGTCATGCATGATAGAGGATAGACTTCGACCAAGCTAAAAAGTTGATAAAAATCAAACGAAACTGTGATACCGATGCGATCATTAAACTGGGCCATGCTTGGTTGAGTGCTTTGAAGGTAAATTCTTCGCGGTGGAGCTTGCAACAATATCTGATGGGATATCAATGCCGGACGAGCCGATTCAGGTCGCCAATATCCATTGATACCTGTGCCTTTCATTAGTGGAAGACCAGTGACAATTCCATCAATTCCGCAGTGCAGAAGCGCGATAATTGTATCATTGGAACTGTCCTCTATAACATCAAGCTCAATGCGTAGCCCAACATTTGTCAACTCAAATGGAGTCAGCTCATCAGAAGGGTTCCAAGGCAGCTCTTTCATAGCCCCCGACATCGCAAATTGCTTGGGGGAAGCGGCAAAGATTGGACTCGTATTGGCGAGCAGGTCAACAGCAGGTGTTAGAGGCAAACCATATTGATAAGCTAAGAAGGAATGATCTCCAGAGGTTTTAATAATCTCAGACTGGAGCCTCGAAAACGCTCTCTCGCCTTCTCCATAAAGTAAGGGCATGTTGACTCCAAAGATCCCAATTAGGCAATAAGCCATATCTTCTGTCCGTGTGGTCTGCCGATTTGCGGCCCATGACATTTTTTCCGCAACACTTGCCTTTGCAAAATAACTTTGTGGATTATTGCCGAGCAAATACTCCTTTCGAATTCCTGTGACTTTGTGTATAGCTTTTACTAAAGAGGTGTAAAGAAAATTGTCCGGTAGGCCAATGTGACCAACCTGCTCCCATCTAGAGTTGTAGAACCATACCAAGGATGGTGCAAGAAGCTCTTGCAGTGTCCATCCTCTTCTGAACCAACGGCTTCGGGAGAACTCGGTATCAAAGCTATCACTCCGAGAACTCGTACTTGTATGCACATCAGCAAGGTACACACAGCAGAGCTCGGCTCTCCGGTAGTAATCGAACATGGAATTGATAGCCTCTGACAGTTCTGCGCTACTGGATTTATCGATACAGCACGTGTCAACCCAGACATATTGCAGACTTTTTGTTAAGGCTAGACGACAACAATTTTCAATCTTGAACCAGCCAGCCTTCGTCTCGCAAAGTCGTGGGAAGGCTTGCATATCCTGGAACGTGACTTCTCCCACACCCCATGTATGTGATAGGATGGCATATTCTGGTATCTGCTGGTCAAAAAACTCGAGCAGCGTTTTGGTCTTCGCATGTAAGAGACGCATGGCGAGGGTATCTCGAAGCTGAGAAGTGTTCCGTACATGAGAAGGAAGAGTTAGGCAAGCAAAAGGAAGCGGCTTACATGTCATATTTATATGGCTGACAGAGGCTGCATATTGCCAGTGCAGGTGATCAGTTCCTCAACTCCCTCAATCTCCTCTCTCAAAATGCGGTAATACCACACCATTTCAAACATTCTGCTTACGGACCAAACGTCGCCCATTTCGAAGGCGGTCAGCACTCACTGGAGTGTGTAGAATTGGTAGTCAAGTTCCTTTTAGATGCATCGGGCATAATTCGAAGTTGGCAAGTATGAGAGCGAGGCTATCTACGGCGCTGATGACTTTAGAAGTGTCTTCTATCAAGATGATGGAGAATCATCCAAAGTAAATAGCAGACAAATTTCTGTTTGATAATGTTTGGTCTGTATCGAGTCAAGTGGCTGAGCAGGTTATGCGATTGATCTTTGATCTGTGATGCTCAATCTCAGGCGACACATTTTCGGCACTGGGATGTGCCAATTACTACTTATCATATGGCCAGGGTTTGTTTATCTAAAGCGTTGTAGGTGCATATGAGGAGCGGAGACAAGGGCCCCTATTCTTGAATTTTGTTAAGGTGGTGAATGCAGGCATCCAGATGTGTCGTGACGTGGTGACGATGGGGAGAGAAAGATGCCTGGTTGAATTAGTCAGGATTCTGGAACCTTTTCACCTAAGACATCCTAGGCATTACATGACTGTAGGTAAGCAAAAGGGGGAAAGCGATTGCACCCTTCTTCCCACCATTCTTTATACGAGCAAGGTACAGTGTACATGCTTATTTTCATGCTCTAGGAGATGTTGGAATAGTGCACGAACATATGGAGCCAGACTACAGCCAATAGAGCGCGCTTCATCGTACTACTTGGCTGATGCCGGAAATAAATGCACTTCTAATCATTGCAATGAACATTTGGAATGAAAAGCAAGTTGACTAATCTCAGAAATACTCAGGGACTTGATACGATAACTATGATAGTATTCCCATAAATGTTGGACCGATTGTACAGTTTTCCCTAACAAAAGCCATTGGGTATACAGAAAAGAAAATAAGGTAGATAGGTCGTCAAACGCCATATGCTTCCATCCCATTCCATTATATGCGATTATCCCTCAACCGTAGAACACTTCCATATTTTCCATTTACAAAGCAAGTGCGATAAAAAGGCCTCCAACCATTGCCATTCCACCGCTGACGATGTTAGCCATAGCGGCGCTGGATGACTGGGCTGGTGGGCTCTGGGTGCTGCTTGGTCCTGTGACTGTGTTTGATGGTCTAGTGGCAGTCGTGAGCAAGGTGGAAGTTGTGCTGTTGGAATGTGGGGTGTTTGTTGGTGTGGAATAGGTGGAGGTCACGTTCGCGCTGGTGCTGGTTGTTACAACAGTGACGGTGGATGATGGGACCGATGTGACAGATATGCTGGTGCTTGTGGCAGAGTATGACGGGCCTTCAGAGATTTGGATTGTGGTCTTGGTGGTCGTATCTGAACCCTTAATGGAGAATGGGTTGCTGTATTGGATCTGCTTTGTGCTATCCAGAGTGATAGTCCATCCGTATGTCTTGAAACCCAGATCCACTGGTGTCCAGGTATACTTTCCGGCGGAGTTCTCAACTTTAGCGATGACTGCGCCAGTAGAAAGAGTAATGTTGGAATCGCCTGTGAGGTTGTTAGCGCATGTTTTTTTTTTAATAAATTAAATCTCGGCCTTGTCAGACATACCTTGAAGCAATTGAATAGTAGCTGGTCCTGTAACATCCAATGGGTTCCAAACTAGATCAAATGGTACGCCAGCGGTGAGAACCTCATCCCTCGCAGGGGTTTGGATAGCATCGAAGAGATCTTGAGCAACAACGACGGTAGATGCAAGCGCCAAAAAGGCGGCAGAGATGAATGAGTACTGCATGTTGAAAATAAAGAATAAGAATAATAGATCTAATGAGTGTAGGGTATCCGAGGATACAAATGATTATATTTAGTCAAAGATTCGTGGTGGAAGCAGACGTGAAGTGAGAATCCTCAGCCCCAGAAGGGGCACACGGCTTCTACTTAAACAACTCATTTCAGCTTCTCGAAGAGGACTAACGCCCATACTGGAGATGATGGCCCACTGACGAGGGTATTTTCAGGATTTGCGGCGCAACTTCATGGGCGGTATTGTTGGAGCTGGGCCGTAAGCCGCTTCAAGGTGAGCGCTGGAAAGCGAAATGAGTGAGGGAGGTAACAGGGGAAGCGGTTGGAGGAGATGGTCAGGGGCTATGGAGGTGCTAAAGGTTCTAAAGGTGCTAAGGGGTTAAGCGGGCAAGTTTGATTTGCAGAGATGTGGAACGCTTGAAGGTGCCTGAAGCTAAGTCCACCACAGCCCATCATAGGGTGAGCTTATTCTCTAAGGTTAAATTTCTAGTGTCATTCGATTGTTTGGATTGGTGATTGCGGTTAATTGTTGATTTCAAACACGGCTGGCCACCACCCTGCTGTACCAGTACCAGTACCAGTACCACCATCGTATTCTCTACACCGAGTACTCTACTCTAGCAAGAGTCAACAAGACTTCATTCAAAAGACGATTCACTTCGCTAGTCCCTCTAGACTTCACCGCTGCCCTGCCGAGTCTCAGACTTCCGAGCCTGCTAAGTTCAGGCCCTTTCTGGGCAAATTTGCGCTTTGGGGGGCTGGCTCCACTCAATGCTGAAACCTCATCCTTCAGCTATCCCCCGGGTTTCGACAACATGGAATCGTGATTTTCCCAGTGTTTTCGTATCGGCAGCCACAATATTTTTCTCCGATAACGTGCTGCACTTGTGATGTAAGGCTGAAAAGATGGCGTTGCTGTGACATTCAGGCGATTCATCCACAACTGAGGGACCCAAGAAACCGGATCCTATGAATTGCGTAGAATTGTCCATGGGCTGAGGGCACCGCTTTCACCACAAATAGCTATTCCGGTAGTGCCAAAAACGGGTTTGCAGATTACCACACGATAACGTTTTTACGCACCCAAATGGTGACATTGACCCCTACTAGAATCAGTGGCAGAGCGCCACCCGTTCAACTTAATGCTGGAAGCCCTGGGCATCGTCTTAGGCGCTTTTCATATTGAAAGCAACCACTCCATTCTAAAAGGGGGTTTTGTTAATCGATAGAAAGCGTGTTTCCGATATTCGTTCCTTTCGATGCTTGGCGTTCCGTTGATTTCGAGAAAGAAACCGGCATACTTCGTTGAATTTCCCTTCGTACCTCTGCTTTATTGTGAATAAGAATTATAGTTGATTCTGGACTTCCTAATGAGAGAATTCCTTTACTTGATATATCATGAGCTTGTGCTCATGATATGCGACCCCAGTGGTTAAGCGCAGAACTTTCTACTTGCATCCGGCATCTACACAAAGAAACCCGGGTAGTCACAACCTCATGACAATGGCCCGAACAAAGGCTCTGATCACATAATATTTATGCCATATTTGGGCAAATCTCAATCAGTAGTTTACCTCTCCAGAAGGGCAAGAATGAGCCATGGCTATACGAAAGCAATACCAGGGTAAAAGAAAGAACGAGGCGGCGGAAGAAACAGTTACGAAACGTCAGAAGGGTGATGACTTAGGCCACGATATTATACCTGAAGGAGAGAATGCTGTTGAGCCACCTCCAGCGGATGATTTGACCGTAGGGAGGCCGGGAGAAGAGGTTAGTCAAGGACGGGCGGCGCAACACCACCTAAACTCGGAAATTGATTACGAGGAAGATAATACGTTAGAAAGGGCTTCAGAACACGATCATGCCACGGTGGGAGATGAAGAACATTTCTCTAAGTTTATATATTACGGACCAGACGTCATACAGGTATGCAGTGGTCGCAGTCAACCATGCTATAGAATAGAGCTAACTCCTGTTTGTAAGGCACCGGAGTGGGATGAGCTATCACCCAATGACCGTGCTATCGCTCTAAGTGGGAGCTTGATGAGGGCAGTTGAAGTGCTAGAGCTCTTCCATTCAAATATACTCGAAAGCTTGAGTGTTGAAGGATAGAATGCGTCGTGCCATACACCGAGTGCCAAAATTTTGACAGCCGGTAGGAGTCATTCCCGGAGTGTATAACAAATTCTTTCCGTATCTATGTGCATTTTGGGGGCAGCAAAGTATGTGTTCTTGCTTGTAGATACCTGCATATGTTGACTAGCCTCGACAACTAGTTCATGAATAGTATACAGGAAGTAATGTTCAATCTACTGTGACCTATGAACTTTTTTCAAGAATCTTCGCATTTTCTAGCCGTTACATGAATGTTACCTACGGAACTACTTTAGAAAGCTCCCATTGGTTTTAGCAAATATTTCATCATAATACCCTTGAAAAGCCAGCCATCCTTTCATGGGCCCTATCCTTTATTAGCTGTAGTCCTCTTTCCCTCATATTCTCACCACTCCGCATAAACAAAACAGGCAACTCACCGCCAACCTGCTCATAGGTAAACGCAGCTTCCTCATCCGCGATTATCCTCTTCTCATGTCCACTGCCCGCACTCGCAGCATCAACTAGCAGCTGTGCATGGCACGTCTTATCCAGGCTCATGAACCAGAACGCCGCCTCATCGACACTCTGCCCTACCGTCAAAAGTCCATGGTTCTGCAAGATACACGCTTTCCCACTTCCCAAAACCTTGGCGATACGGATCCCTTCCTCGCGGTCCAGCACGATCCCGCCGAAATGGTCGTACACGGAGTGGGACTTGTAGAAGCGCAGCGCGTCTTGCGTTATCATGTCCAGCTCGCGGCCGAAGACGGAGAATGCTTTGCCGTACACGCTATGGGCATGGCATGCTGCGTGCACGTCGGGCCGGGCTTTGTGGACTAGTAGGGGTGAGGTCAAATACCGTAATTTTATTAGGTTTATCTGAAAAACTTACTTTCCGAATGGATTGCGAAGGCAGCGGCATTGATGGGCTCATCTCCTTCTACTACGTCACCGGCCTCGTTCACGAGGATGAGATCGGAGACGCAGATTTGGGAGAAGTGCTGGCTAAGCGGGTTGAGCCAGAAGTGATCTGTGAGGATCGGGTCTGTGATTCTTAGCTATGATCGATATACAGCATACTGAAAGGATCGAGTGGGAGGAGGTATACCTCGAACTGAGATATGTCCGGCAACACCCTCATCAAACCCCCGCTCTGCAAATCTAAAAATCTACTCAGAATGCTCGCCGCGTCACACCCGTATAGGTTGGCCTTACACGCGAAATGCAGCAGCAAGATGCTGTTTGCGGTATAGCCTCTCTTCCTCCAGTGTCTCAAACACAGGATATGAACGAATTTTGAGTTTCTTCCCAGAAACCGTCTTTCCCAAAGCGCCGAGTTTCTGGTTGCTCTCTATCTCGCCTACGAGTGTGGTTGCTGAGGGAGCCATGATTGAAGTAATACGGCTGAGGTCGGGAAGCTTAAGGGCCGAGAGACCTGTATTCTTGAATAAGAGAGCCTAGATAGAGCATAATAGATGTGGCAAAGATGAGAAACGATGTTAGTAGATAGTGGAGACCCCGCATCCGAGGATCCAATCCCGGGTTGCCCCCTCTCCACTCTTGAGACTTGCGTTTGGCTGGAGAGCAATGTATGTAAAGTAGCAGGCTATCTTATAAGACGCCGTTCAAACATATGGGGAAGTTCTTAGGATATTCGTTTGGTCGAGTGCTAACATGATATGACTTCCTTTTGAAGACCTACTTCTCGAGCTGATTGTGTTATACTAGTATGATCTCACGGGCGGAGACAATAGTCTAAGAATGTAATTCATATAAAGAAACTTAGTGATATATCCTGTTTCTTTATCTATGTATATAGCGTATCCCCTCGATGTCCCACTGGGTTAGTCAAATAAGTGTTGATGAGCTCTCCGCACCACCATCCATAATAGAGAATCGCCTAGGGTTCATATACTAAAGCCTTAGTCCTTAGAAGAACTAGGCTGAAGAGGCTGGAGAGACTCGTAGCCATCTCCATGAACTTGACACCAAACATGGGCTGGTCTGAGAAGGCTTAAGTGCTGTGGCTAGCTCGAAATCCGAGTACGATTCCCCGATTATTGAGATAAAAGATACTTCTTTTTACCAAACCTTGCTTCTTCTTTCCTAAAATCCTTCTCAGCAACCAGAAATTCCCATGGATGGGACAAAGACGTGAGTGGAAGTTGTCCATCTCTGGAAACAATAGGTGTCCTAATGGGTCGAAATCTACCGGTTGCCATTCTGTAACATGGAAGCATCCTTAAGCGTACTGGATTTGATATTTCTTGAGAGCCTCAATCCTCGACTCGGCGCACGCATGCAGGCTTACGGGTGGTACTCTCTCATCTTCGTCATTGCACCTGGCCTGAGCAGAAGTGCAGGATCCTCTTGCTCTTCCATTAGTGGTAGATTCATGTCCCGGATTTCCAGTCGAAGTTCCGGTGGTAGGGTCCTGAACCCACGGGAGATCGTTACTTGCTGAGCAACCTTTTCTTGGACGTCATCGTGGGGGATTTATGAGCGAGTAGCTACCGCAGTGGCTTCAAGATCTTTTTGGCTGATCGTGGCTGATCTCAGCTGCGAATTAGGTTCTGGATAAGCTACTGGTTCATGAGCTTTCTCCGTCTTCTCCACCTCCGAGGCCGCGGTCGTTGCAGACTTCTTGACCTTTGCGGCCTTGCTGTGTGGGTGAAGGGAGCCATATCTACCTGACATAATAGACGGGGTATAGAGGATGTCGATGGAAGGAACGAAAAACAAGGGCAAATAGTGGATGGGTTTTTGTTGTTCGATTATCGGCTGTATTAGCATTCTACGTAGATGTGAAGTCCTATGTGGAGGTTGTCTAGCAAGCCCTGTAGCTGATGTGAAAGTGTGCTTTACGTGCTTTGTCGCAATCGTGTAGCTGGAAGCGTACTGTATAAATTTCTTGCTAGAGTACAATTTAAATTGCGCCATGAATCTGCTTTCATATTGTGCGAGCCGAACAGCGCTGGAAATTGCTGCTTGCAATTGAACCTGAAATTGTACTTTTTGGAAACCAAGCTTAGTATATAACCATATATCTAACCAGGCAACTACATATGTTCCTTTCAGAACTAAGAGATTGAAATACCGCAGTATTAAGAGTATACCAAGGTGTCTAAGATATTCCGTGATTGTGAAAAGTAAATTAAGCCAAGGTAATGTAAACTTTCTGGCAGAAGACAGATCTGGTCCAAGCATCTAGTTTGTGCAATCCTACTGCATAGCATGATTAGGATATATAACGATAGAAACTATCAAAAACACAATCAGAGCTAGGTGAATTAGACTTCACATTCGCAAATTGCTAAGGAAGTTGCAAAAATCTCAGTCTCAGTCTCAGTCGACTCTCAAACTCTAACGAGACCATCACGCTGTGCTCAGCTTGACATCATAGCAGGAGCTACTCAGAGATAGCTATCAAAATTTTAACACTTGTGGTATAGCATACTTTGCTCAAACTCGGGTAAAATGAGAACTAAACTTTGCCAATGCTGCCTTATTGGGCATCTGTGCAATTTGCTGAAGGTGAAAGATCACAAAACTGGGAGGACATTCCGTATAGACAGCTTATGCATTATCCCAAGATGCAAGAGCTGATGAACAGCACTTGCTGTCATTACCAATCAATCCAGGCGGAGCCTAATGAGGGTTGAGGCAATGTTGAGGTTTGTAGTTGTCGATGCTTTGCCAACAATCGATCGAAGCCCGAAACTCAAGGTCAAGGCCAAGATCAGGCGAAGTGCGTGCTCCACAAGCGCATGCCCACAGCCTTCTCAACGCACCATAGCACCTCACTCAGAAACAGATATCACAGTACTTATTCCAAGCACGTGACCATATTATCTTCAAGTCAAAGTCGGAAATGCTCCTCACATTGCGTTATCTTCGATCAACGTACGAGTGGGGTGACTCATGCCATGTGTGTTGGTCATCCCGATTTGCTTGGTATGGCATATTTCCGTTCGCTAGCATTCTCCGAGGACTTTATCCGGAAAAAATTGTTACCTCCGAAGCATGGGATGCTTGGATTAGGAGTCAACCGATGATCAGATTGCCTGTTCAAATTTTCAACAGCAACCTAAACAGCTCGGAAGTTTGCGGATGAGGATTCGGAAAGCAGGTTGAAGCTCAAACGCGCACACCAGAATCAAGGAAAGAGTTACAGCAATCATTGTGTTATTTCATTGTTCCAGTCTAAGTACAGCATATCCGCTTCCCATCAGTTTTAGCACGCACTTTGGTCCCATATTTCCTAGATATTATTTATGCCTGGTACGTAGAAGCGGAGACATTTCCGCCACGTCCGGTCCAGTTTACGTGGATGTGGTCTCCAACCTTGTATTTGTCGTTTGCGTATTTAGGCTTGATGTTAAAGGTGTGGGCACCGAAGTAATCACGCTGGGCCTGGAGCAAGTTGGCTGGGAGGTCCTCGGTGCGGTAACCATCGAACCATGAGAGAGCAGTAGAGAAGGCAGGAGTTGGGATACCGAGAAGAGCGGCCTTGGCGACAACGTCACGCCAGCCAGGTTGAGCCTTGTGGATTGCCTTATTGAAGAAGTCGTTGAAGAGCAGGTTCTGAAGGTTGTCATCGGCGCGGTATGCGGCGGTGATATCCTTGAGGAAGACGGATCGGATGATACAGCCTCCACGCCACATGAGGGCAATAGACGGCTTGTTGAGCTTCCACTTGTACTCCCTGGCCGCCTATTTCTATATTAGCATTGTTTTGTTGTTAGAATATGAATCAACGTACCTCTTGCATCAGCATGAAACCTTGAGCATATGAGATAATCTTAGATGCATACAAAGCCTGTTCGAGATCTTCAAGGAATTGCTCCTTGTTACCCTCGAACGTGTTTGAACGACCAACAAATTGGAGCTTCTTTGAGGCGGTGGTACGCTCATCCTTGATGGATGACAAACACCGGGAGAGAACGGCTTCAGCAATCAGGGTGACTGGCATGCCCAGATCAAGGGCGTTGATAGCAGTCCACTTTCCGGTACCCTTTTGTCCGGCAGCATCCAGGATCTTCTCGACAAGAGGAGTTCCGTCATCGTCATTGAAGTACATAATATCTCGGGTGATTTCGATAAGGAAAGAGTCCAAAACACCCTTGTTCCACTTTGCGAAAACATCTCCAATCTCCTTGTTCTTCAGGCCAAGACCACGCTTCATGATATCGTAGGCCTATTTTTGTTAGTCTGTACCTTAACTAAGGTTATACGGATCGCATACTTCACAAATCAGTTGCATGTCACCATATTCAATACCATTGTGCACCATCTTAACGTAGTGGCCAGCACCCTCATCACCGACCCACTCGCAGCATGCCTCGCCATCACTTTTGGCAGCAATGCTTTGGAAAACGTCCTTGATATATGGCCATGCCTCCTCGTTTCCACCAGGCATGATGGAAGGACCATATCTGGCACCCTCCTCACCACCGGACACACCGCTACCAACGAATCGAATTCCCTTTGCAGCCAAGTACTTTGTTCGCCTGTTGGTGTCCGGGAAGTGGGAGTTACCACCGTCAATAACGATATCGCCCTTTTCAAGGTATGGTAGGAGGGTCTCGATGAAGTCGTCAACTGGCTTTCCGGCCATAACAAGCAGCATCATGCGGCGAGGCTTCTTGAGCTTCTCAACGAATTCCTTGATGGAGTGTGCACCGACAATGGACTTGCCTTTGGCCTCGTTTGCAAGGAAGTGATCAACCTTGGAGACTGTGCGGTTGAAGGCCACGACAGTGAAGCCGTGATCTGCAGCATTGAGAATAATGTTTTGGCCCATAACGGCCAGGCCAATAAGGCCGAAGTCACCACTGGGAGCATTGTCAGTATTTTGAGATTTCTTGTTGATGTCCGACAATCCGCTTGGTGGCCCTCCGATATTGATGCCGGCAAGGCGCACACTGGTTGGCAGAGAAAAAATTGGTTAGGAGATATTCTGATGGAAGAAATTGTGAGCAACCTCTAACAGCAGACTTCCACTGCGAGAAAGCCTTGAATTGTGAATCGGATCTCGATTTTGAGGATTGAAATTCAAGAGGGTTGTCAAGGATGGAGGGGTAAGAATATCGGGAATAAGGTACTCACACTGCACCAGACATGTTGAGCTGATAAAAGGTCTGTAATGATTTGTTAGAAGATGCGTTTGTTTTATGAAAGACTAGCTTACTGGTATGGATTGATTGATGAGATGAAGGTGAGAGTTTGTAGTGTATGAAAAGAAGAGAAGTTCTCCAGAGGTTGTGACGCTTTAGTCCGTCGGAGGGGCTGTTGCAGCTACTCAAACTTAATCAAAACAGGCTAGTGCGTCAACCAGTAGGAGCAGGAAAAACATTTCTCTTAATACCTCATCGGGCGTTTACTTTAGTAGCAGAGAAAAAACTTGATAGATTGGCTTATCTAATGTCTGACCGGAACTACTTCCATTAAGTCCGGAGCTCTTAATTGTGTTGCTTTTGGCGTATCTTTCAAAGTCCTGGGTATACCAGTACCCCTCCATCTGGGTGCATCGAAGGCACCCAAGTCGGTATTTTGTATCCAAAGCCAAGGTAAGCTATATTATACCTGGCCTCATTTGATAATTTTACAGGTAGCCTGAAAGTGCTAGTATTCACTAGATGTATAATCATATGCTTGTTGATTATTCAGAAGTTGAGTCTAGCTCCGTCTTGCTGAATGGCATCCCCCACTTCAGACAACGAGGTCATCCCGCACTAATTTTCAGAAGTCACCCCACTATCGAAGCCTAACTTTTAAGGCATTAAATAACCATAAAGCCACTTGTGGCTAAGCTCTTGTCGTCTAATTGTGGAGCCAGGCTTGTAAACTCTTCCTGCGTTCAGAGCCTCATTGTACCTCCAATCCAATTTGCCACGACATCGAACCTGCACACTCGGAATTGAGACAGCAATCGTGCTTCACATATCAGAGCGAAAGCTTAGAGGCACAAGAGGTACGTCTAACAATCATCAAGAAAGGAATAGCAATTCATCATGTCCTATCCTCCGCCTCCAGGTCTCCAAAAGTCCACACCATCACCACACCCTTCTCTCCCAGCCCGACCACCACCATCATCGCTCCCCAACAACTTCAAGAACACGCATTCAAATGGCGGCAATGCAGGACGCGGCGGTTCGTATGGCGGTTTCGGCGGTTTCGCGCCCAGACAAGTAGCACCACCACAACCATCATATAACTCGTACCAACAATCTGGTCCGTATCAACCAGCAACATATAGCGGCTACCAGCCTCAGCCTCAGCAAGCAGACTTAGCCTACGGTGCGGCGCCTCAGATTCGTAATCCATTCGCTCCGCCATCCCAAGGCGGCAACCGCGCATATGAAGAAGATCCAGAGATGGCAGCCCAAATCGCGCAATGGCAGTCAGCGTACGCAGGCAAAGAGAGTTCCAGCTCATCAGGAGGCTACACAGGAGCAGTGCGTAGATATCCTGCAGGGGAAAGTTTCGGCGCCGCCACGAGTGCAAACGCAGCACCTCTAGGAGGAGGACGGGAGCCAGCAATGACTTCTACTGCCATCACATCTGCGGCGCACAACGATACAGGCGTAGCAGCTATCGTTTCAGACGCGAAGACCAATCAGAAGACTGTCATTCGCACGGGGGGTGGAACACAGTGGACAGACTCCACGCTCCTTGAATGGGATCCTGCACACTTCCGCCTCTTTGTTGGTAATCTTGCAGGTGAAGTTACCGATGAGACGCTCTTCAAAGCATTCTCACGCTGGCCCAGTTTGATAAAGGCACGTGTAATTCGGGACAAGCGCACTACTAAGAGTAAGGCGTATGGGTTTGTGAGTTTTAGCGATGGAGACGATTATTTCCAGGCAGCAAGAGACATGCAAGGGAAATACATCGGCAGTCACCCTGTCCTAATCAGACGCAGCACAACGGAGATTAAAGCCGTAACGCCGAAGGACAACCGACATGGCAAGAACAAGAACAAGAATAAGGGCAAAGGCAGGGATGATAAGGATAGGACCGGTGCTGGAATCCAGAAGCCGGGAAGCAAGACTAAAGGCGGATTGAAGATCCTGGGTTGATTCTACGTTAAGAATATTGGTGATCACAGCATGGCGTTGAGGCGAAGGGATATACTATGGTTTCGCATTCGTGACTGTAAGAAGATATGCATGCATATTAGAAGAAAGTGCAGATCGTAATCTGGGAATGAAGAATAGAAATAGTGCATAATTTCCCGAGCCAATAAAATATTCAAGCATCACCTCAGTCTTCTATATTCTGCATTTTTTTAATGTTTTATTTATCGAAGCGTGCCTTGCGACTTATGATTTTTCGCCTAAAATGGGAATAGGAAGGGGTTCAAAGCGAGGTTTGCAATGTTTCTTTCTTTAGGCCAACTTCTTTCCTGGGAGAGCCATCAGGTTTAGTGACAAGTGGAGCAGAAATCTAAATCCTATATATCGGTAATCTCATCGTCTCATATAATTCATTCACGGGTTAATATTTTATTTTTCTTTACCTGACTCCGCAATACCCGATATCAGAAGAGACAAAACAATAATCCGGTACTGATGCACAATATGTCAGCAAGGTTAGTGAACCACAGATCCTTGCTTTCCGCTGGTAGCCCGATCCAGATTAAATGCAGCGGATATCAAGGCCAGGTGACTGAAGGCCTGAGGAGTATTTCCCAACTGTTCTCCAGACCTGGCGATCTCTTCGCTGAACATTCCCAGGTGATTACCAAAACTCAACATGTTCTCGAAGATGTTCACGGCGCGCGTGAGGTATTTTGGCTCGCTGAACCGTGTTAGTTATTGCTTGACTATGGCAAGGTGTTTGGGGACTTACTAGACACCAGCTCGCGTCAGAGCTTCAACGAGCCAAAATGTACACATCGAGAAGGCCCCTTCGCGACCACCAACCCCATCATGCGATTGGTTTGTATCATATCTATACACAAGGCCTGTAGATGTGAGACCTCCCTTCTCTGGCGTAAGCAGGATGCGGTCGATGGTCCTCAAGAACCTGGGATCGTTTGGAGAAATGAAAAACACTAAAGGCGCGATCAGGATGCTGGAATCGAGCAAATCGCCACTTTCATAGCTTTGAACGAAAGCATTAAGACTGTTACTGTAGCCCTTCTCCATGATCTGTTCGTATATCTCGTCCCGAGTCTCAAGCCATTTATTGCGGTTTGGACAAGGAAGGCAGCGCTTCTCGGCGAGGCGAAGACCACGGTCGAATGCTACCCAGAGCATAACTTTGGAGTATACGAAGTTTTGCTTCTTGTTGCGTACCTCCCAGATGGACATGTCGGGGTCTTTCCAAATGGTTATGACATAATCTAGGATTTCACGTACTGCGACCCATTGCTCCCATGTGACGGGCTTGCCATACTTGTTATAGAGATAAATGGCATCCATAAGCTCTCCATAGATGTCAAACTGTTGATGGAAAGCTGCTCCATTTCCAATCCTCACCGGTCTACTTTCGCGATAGCCCTCAAGATGGTTAAGTTCTATTTCGGGAATATCTGTCTCGCCTCTAATTGTGAACATGATAGGTAGTGCCCCTTCGGGAGAACGCGATAGTCGGAATCGTTCACTGATGAATGCCATATATGCATCAGCCTCCTCAGTGAAGCCCATCCTTAGAAGAATGTAAATGGTGAAGCTTGAATCACGAACCCAGCAGAAGCGATAGTCCCAGTTGCGAACTCCACCAATATCTTCTGGCACAGAGAAAGTAGGCGCTGCGATAACCGCACCAGTTGGCTCATAGGTTAAGAGTTTTAAGATCATCAAGCTTCGATGAACACTCTCGCGCCATCGACCCTTGTATGAGCTCTTAGAAATCCAATTGAACCAAAAACTCTGTGTGTTATGCTGCTGAGTATCGAGGATATCTGTAGTGACATCTTTTGTGACATGCTCCGGAATATCGTCACGCAATACAAAAGAAACCTGTTGCCCTTCCTCCAGATGAATGTGAGCGACGATACCTTCCCCAGCCATGCCGTCTTTCTTTGCTCTTTTAAAGTTAACAACGGGACAAGTTCTGGCATCTTCTTCGCCGTGATCGATGGTAACATCTAGCTGAAGGGAGATTCCTTGGCTATAGAATGTCACAGTCTTACTGTCCTTCAGACCCGGTGGATGGTTGGGAAGAAGGATTTTGAGATCATGCTCAGCACGGCCATAATCGAACGCAGGGAAGAGTTCAACATCTACAACTGAAGTTAGATATATCTCTTATCGATACATTCTTGGACCGAATACCTAGGTCGACATTTCCTCGGATGCATTCTACTCGCCGAACCAACCACTTCTTCAACTCATCTTGTACAGCAAAGGCCTCACGGAATGCCATCCCATTTTTGGGTTTTGGTACCACATAGCTGCTTTTGGGTCGTGGGAAGAAATCAACAACGGTTGCAACGCCGTCCTCATGAATATAACTTGTGGAAAGAATATTTGTTGAAGGAAGGTATTGTTGTTTTGTGGTAAATGTTACATTCAATGGAGGCGATATGCTGAAATATCCGCCCTTACCCTTATCTAGTAATCTACAGAAGACAGAAGGAGAGTCGAAGTCTGGCCTGCGAGAGATGTTAGAAGATGATGAGTATCGGAGCGAGGTCGAGGCTCACCAGCACATGAAATCTATGGAACCATCGATTCCCACCAACGCACACGTCCGCATGTTACCAATTAGTCCATAGTTTTCTATTGGGAGGTAACCGTTGGAATTCCTCCTTGAAACATGCTGCTGAGCAGCAGGTGCGGCTGCTGCCATGATTGTGTGGGCTGTATAGGAAGCTGAACTCGCCGGGTGCCTGGAATGAACAGGAATTGATAGTCAAGAGAGGCCCGGCCCCGCAGAAGAAATGTGAATCAATATACGCCTTTGTGTAACTAAATTAGGGCAGCTTGCGGTGTGGAAGTCGGACTCGGGTTTCATCTATCACCTCGTATTGTAGAGGGGGGTAGCTGCACAGTGCTTAGTAGCTAGCCTTGCCTTTCCCCAGATTTCGGATGGTTATGACGCAGCTAAACTTACACGGGGCTAGCCTTGCGAGTTATTGTCATCTCCTGCTTCGATGGCCAATCTTATGAAATTGAAGGGAAAAAATAATAAAAATTGACTCTGGGGTTTGGAAGCTGAGGGGATAAATGGATATGATTAAATTTAGGGTGAACCTTTGATGCGCCAATGCCAGTTCGAGGGGGCGAAATTGAATATTTGTGTGTCACTCATGTGATGCATGACTTGTGATCAATAAAAATGCTTTCTCGGGACGTACAGGTTGTCCACAGAAATTGTGGCTTCAAAGATGACAATAGATCATTCAAAACAATTGGTGCGATCAGGGGGATTATGATTACAATCTCTGCTTAGAAAGTAGGTGCTCAGTGGGGGGCCCCTTATTGATGTTTGATGTTGACTGTAGAACTTGTGGACTCTGTAACATCATACTTCTACGGCAGCAGATAAGCTTTGCTGTAACTTTCAGGGTGGGTGCCGAACTGGTGGGCTGCAGGTTGTTTGATTCCCTTCACGTGCAACTTGGCACTTCTATCTGGTGGTGTTTTGTTGATCCCTTGATGTACTGTATTTTGGGGAGACAAGAGGACTGTCGAGGGGTCTATCTGTTGTGGCTAAGTTCATTTGAAGGATGCTGCTGACTGGCTGCCGCAACCTGGTTAATCCAGCTCGAAGCCACTTCTCATCATATCTTCCTCGTTCGTTCTCCTTTGACAACACATCACCATCACCATCAGAGACATAAGAAGAAGAAAAACCTGGAAATGGATGATGAAGTCATATATAGCACCCTCAGAATGATATGAAGGCTCATCTCCGTGCTTTCCACCCATGCCAAGAACCTCTTCCGGCTCCAGTTTTATCAGTTGCCGCAGCCAGTCACTTCGAGACAAAGTCCCAGTGCCTGACCCTGGTGATCAGACTTAGTCTGTGGACACTGCTTGTACATTGGAAACATGGACGCTGTTCAAAAGCCCTCTGGTCCCTCTGGTCCTCCTCCTACCTCGCAAACACAAGAACAGATACATAGCGCGCCCGCATTCCCCCAAACATCCCTCCCACGAACATCCGCCGCTAGAACCGAAGACAAGTCTCCTCATGCTGCAGCAGCGCTTGCGGGTGTCAATATAGAGATGGTTACCGACGGCTCAGGGCATAGGCGGAGGAGAAGCAGCTTGATGAATAGCATCGCTACAGATACACAAACACCAGGCCGAAGACGCTCGAAAACGCGGAGTCCTACAAAAGGGCCCAGCAGTGGCATCATACAGGAAGAGCCGAAACACAGAGACGACGATGATACCAGCATGAGCGACGATCTTGAATTGAATGATTTGTCAGAAGAAGAGGGCCTACAAGATGATGAGGAGACAGGTTTAACCGGAAAAGATAGGGGAAAGAGGAAAAGGAGAAAGAGGAGAAACACCCTCTTAGACCAAAGAATCGTAGGGGATTCTCAAATCACAGCCGAGGAGAAAAAGGAGGCAGACCAGAACGTCATAAGGAAGGGCCTTGTCAATGGGCTGCTAATATGTCTGTGGTACATATTTTCGTTGTCAATATCCATTGTAAGGCCTCCCTTAGTTGCCTCTCCCTGTTTCACAATACTAATAGATAAAAATAGTATAATAAATGGATGTTTGATCCTAAGCATCTCGATTTCCACTTCCCGCTCTTCACAACCTGCACGCATATGCTCGTTCAATTCTGCCTCTCATCCTTGGTTCTCTTCATTCTGCCTCAATTTCGACCACGGTACGATTCCATATCGAATCCGCATAATACGCACACAGATGGGGAGCTCATGCAACATGAAGAGGATTCCAAGAAGCCTCTCATGTCGAAAAAGTTCTATTTTACCCGTATTGGGCCATGTGGGACAGCTACTGGGCTAGATATCGGGCTGGGGAACATGTCTTTGAAGTTCATTTCCCTAACATTTTACAGTATGTTCCACCTGTGCCCCCCTTAACTTGCCGATCTAATCAATTGCAGCTATGTGTAAATCGTCTGCTTTAGCATTTGTCCTGATGTTTGCATTTCTGTTCCGCCTCGAAACACCATCATGGCGTCTTATTGGTATCATAGCAACCATGATCGTGGGTGTTGTCATGATGGTAGCAGGAGAAGTAGATTTTTCTATCCTAGGATTCATCCTAGTGATCTCGGCAGCATTTTTCTCTGGCTTTCGTTGGGGACTTACCCAAATACTGCTACTTCGCAACCCAGCGACTTCAAATCCTTTTTCATCAATCTTCTATCTGGCTCCTGTCATGTTCGCCTCTTTACTCATACTCGCTATTCCCGTGGAAGGAGTTCCGTCCTTGATAGAAGGCTTCCACGTTCTCGTGGAGAAGAAAGGGCCGTTAATAGGCCCTTTACTGCTCCTCTTCCCAGGAACTATCGCATTCTGCATGACTGCATCCGAATTTGCCCTGCTTCAGCGCACATCCGTAGTAACGCTTAGCATTGCTGGGATATTCAAAGAAGTCGTCACAATATCAGCTGCAGGTCTGGTATTTGGCGATCCATTAACGCCCGTTAATGTCTCTGGGCTGTTCGTCACTATAGGGGCCATTGCAGCATACAATTGGATCAAAATCCGCAAAATGAGAGAGGAAGCGAGAGCGGAAGCCCATGCGTTACACGCCAAAGATGACGATGACAGTACGGATGACGTAAATGAGAGTGAATCAGACAACTGGAACACGATCGAGACGAGTTATGTTACCAGCGACGGAGATATTCTGCCGAGTCCCGGATTCTTTAAGTCGAAGAAAGGAGAGAGTTCGAATAAATCTGGAAGCGAGGGTGCGACTGATTCTGCTGGGGAAGGATTACTTGCAAGTGCAAGTTGATATTTGTCCATATTGAACTGATTGGATAACGGGAATTGGTAATGGAATAACTGTATATATCATGTATTTGCTTGATATACCATGGAAGTGGCAGTGCATAGCTTTGGTAAAGGCATACTCGGCGTTTGGGATAGATCTACGGGTCTTATGGGTTTGACCTATCATGGTTCCGTAACAATGGAGATATTCAAATGATCTCTTCTGAAAATGGTTTCTGCCTCATTTTCCTACCTCAGTTCCCAAAGCGTCAGAAGTTTCCAAAGCACAATCATCATCTCCCTTCTCGGACGATTGACTCGTTTATGTTCTGTAGTTTGCTATTTATGTCCCACGTCATAGAGCTTGATAGAGCGCATAGGCGTAGGGAAAGTTCGGAATAGTTTTCACCGCAATAGCAGGGCTATACAGCCGAGTTCGATCCCTTGAAATGAGGTCAATGATGACAAGAGATGAAGGCCGCGCTTGAGCGATTCTCCACACGCTCATGTCTCATTTTCTTCAGCATTGACCTAAGCTGATATACAGAGGCCCGTCGCTGTCGCGCCCTCATCTTCCCTGGACATTCAAGCAAGCATGGCCGGATAACGAAGCAGATTAATAAGTTCGTACGATGCTAGACGTACTCGGGAGATATTCAGTATCACACGTTTCAAGGCTTCAATTAGGTTCTCGTCAAGCACGTTCATTTCGGTTTATACAGACGCTGAAAATGTTATATACAAGAAGAACCGAAAAATGCCCCAGTACCACTTCCTCTCTCTCTCTCTCCTCCTCTTTTCCTCGGCGTATCTTACATTCACTCGGACACATCCACGATACAAGCTGGAGTATCAGGCTTTTAAGCGCTTACGCATTGCGAGTAGTACTCATTCTGCACCTTGCAAGTTCCCTGGGCACAAGCAGTCGCGCCGGTATATGTCTTTCCACCGCACTGTCCGTAGAGAGCCACGGTTCCGGTAACGGAGGAGCCGGTTGCTACTGGGGCAGAGCTGGTGCGTGTGATGAGAGTTGTTGGGACGACAGCCGATGCACTCGACACAGGTGCAACAGGCGAAGCAATAGCAGATGACTCGACAACGGCCACTGATGTTGCGGAAGCAGCGCCGGTAGCTGTTGCGGATGGCACAGCAGCTGAAGATGAACCTGAGTCTCCACCGCCAGAACTAGAGCCAAATAGAGCAGGACCGGGGATCTCGTAGTCTAAAGCTCGAGGTTAGTATAGGCCTTGCCAAGAGTACAAGAAAAGGAGGGAAAATACTTACTAATGGTAGCTACGTAAGGGTTAAACAGGATACCTGCATCAGTTGCGGAATAAAGATCAGTGCCGAGGGTTCCTTGTGGAGTCTCGGTACCAGAACCAGTGATAGCAATGTTCATGCTAGGACGACAGTCAGTAAAGAACTTTCGGAGGTGCATGTATCCAAAGAATGCTTACCATTGCGGGTAGTTCTGAGCTCCGTCCTCGCTACCAGCTCCATGCAAAGCAATGATCTCGTGACGGAATACGTAGTTACCTGGAGCAATAGTCGATGGGACTGTTGTAGTCCAAGTGTTGTTGTTATCGATCAAGGTTTGTGCAGCCCATGTCTGGGTGTTGGTATCATATCCAGCTTCGTCGATCTTCACCCACTCAAGGGTCGTCTTGTCAACGGCAGAGCAGTCGCCATTACATGCAGCAATGTAGGTCAAGACTGGACCGATGCCGTGAGGCCAAGTTGTCCACTGGAAGTCAACAGTTCCTCCGGCAGCAACAGTAGACGTAAGGGCTCCAGATCGGGAATTGATGTGGCAGTTGATATCAGACGTGCCATACGCCGACGGGGAGACAAATCCGTTGTCAAGGTTTTCAGCATACCATGCAGCAATATCAGGTGGAGTACCACCGTTGACCTCGAGGTAGTAGTAGTCAAGGAGGAAACCTTGGTTGAAAGTTCCGTCCGTTACGAAACCGGAAACGGTTCCGTGAGCCAAAGCAGTGGTAGCAAAGGCGGCAAGGGCAGCAATAGTATTTCTGAGAGACATTTTTATGTAATGACCAAGAAATTGGATAGAAGAAAGTGGCTAGAGTTTGGTCGATGAGTGAAGCGAATGTTGGTAAAAGATTGTCCCAGCTTCACACGGTGAAGATGACAATAAAGAATGGATGGAAAGAATGAATAATTGAGAAGTCCAAGAACGAGAGTGCGACCTGCAATGATGGCTTTTGAGAAGCCCATCATGGCCATACTTATATCTTTTGAATCACCTTCTGCAAGGATTTCTTGACTGACGGTTGAGGTGAGCCCGGCTTAAGTTTCTCCGCAGTTGTCATATAGACGGAACACCAACGCGCAACCTCCTGGACAAGTGGTGGAAAGTGTGTGGACCTCGGTGCTTGGAAGGCCTTGGCTTGTCTGAGGCTCAAAATATGATCTGCTGGTTGATGGGTCGTCGAGGTCTGGAATGGGATTCCCAACCGGCAAAGGCGAAACATCGCTTCGATGAAACGACATCCTCAGCCAATCCCTTCATAATGTTTGCTTCATGTTTATTGCCCACAACTCATGCTGCAACCATCTTCATGGCTTCATGTCAAGCAAATATCGCATGATGATGCCAACAATCTAGTTGTTGCCCGCTATCTATCCAGAATTTCGGAAATCTCTCCATCGGACGGAACTCGCCAAGCTGTCTGCTGTTTCTTCTTGATTAGAATGCAATCTCTGGGCCAAATATTCAGGAGAATGGCGATTCTTTCATCGTAATGCTGCATTTACTACATACAGTACTTCGGATGAGACGCCACGATGGCCTACAATGATCGTCAAATAGTGGGGCTGGTCAATGCAGACATCGGTTGCAGTGGCTCTTTCCACGCTATCTCAGGGGCTCGCCTCAAGCTTGTCCTACGAAAGGAGAAGATGAATTGATGATCGCCTACATGCATCATTCAGACCGAAGTCCTCAAGAATGCCTAAATCAGTCGACATCCTGGAAAGCCGTCGTCGGCTCTTCTCAAGTACGACGCTTCAGGAAAGGCTTAGCACCAGGAAGTTTCTCGGCTTCCTCTTGATGTCAAATGGAGAGAATAAGTGGGTAAAAGATATTCCTTTCGTTTTGGGAATACCTGGCCTGGAGAAATAATGCTAAGTGTAGTGCAATGCTCTAAATCCTCATTTCAATAACAGCAGTTTTCACCAAATCTGCATACTCCATGGCTGTTGTATATATGAAGGACAATACTACACTATTGGCTCTAAAATGAATTTACTATATTGATAGAAATGATACCCACTCACTGCCACTATCCATTCGCTTATTGGATCCAGACCAAAGTCCCCAGAATCAAAATTTTCCGGAACGACTGCATTTGTTCAAGGACACGATTGCCGTTGTTACAGTACGACGAACCCCCTATTCTGGCATTACAATGTTCAATGTTTTAGTTATACACCGCTAATATTGTTACAGAGCACAGAGCCAATCATCAAAAGCTGAACTTGTTGGCAGCAAAGTATGCTTGAACTAGCTATACTGTAGTTCATCACTTATCAGGCTTCTCTTTCGGCCAAAACAAAACAAAACCCACAGTCAGCTCAGGGGACTCTCTTGAATCATTATAAAGCCTCACTTTAGCGAGCTTAATAATCCTACACTTCCCATTCATTGTAGTAGACTTTGAAACACCCTTCGACGCTCCACCCACCTGGCGACGTAATCACTCAGACCCCATGGCCATTCTCCGGCCACTCAACCTCCATCTGCCCTGGCAACCTCATCTCGTCTCTTACAGATCCCACAATTACTCCGAGAAATCCATTATACAGCCCCCATCATCTCGCGCTAGGTGAGCGTATCTTTGACGGAAAACGACTTCTTTAGGGGGTCACTATGAATGTTTGACTCTCGAGCATTAGCCAGCCCCAAGATAGTCAAGCTCGACGTGGTGACATGCTCTATGAAGCGATTACCTGCTTCAGGGGTACCCAAGACTTTGTTTTCATGTAAAGGAAGCATCCGTCGTGGTGGTGGGTAGACCCGAGGTGTAAAACTAACAGTATACTCAGGATTTTCTTCAGGCTGCATGTCCTACTTTGGGGGGTTGCGCTTGCTAGAATATGCGTTAGACAAGTTTAAGCATAGTGGAACGCTCGTAGGACCTCAATTGTCTGAGTTCGGAAGAATTTATCTGTGGCTGCTGGTGATTATTCTCGGTCAAGGATTGTGAGGGATTTGGTGACTTTAAATTTTGACAATGAAATCTGCTGCTTGCTGGAGCGGCCTACGTAGCATACGCATGTACTTCGCAATCTTGCCTATGGTGGCAATGCGGAAGACTGCAATCATAGGTTAGATGAACAACATCAATTATTGGAAATAAGGGTAAAATATTGATGTAGTCTTTGTATTAGGCCAAAGCTTGGCTGGGAGCTTGGTACTTCTTTCCACTTTCTAGTCATTCCCTGCAAAAAAGGCGACCATTCTAGTTGAATTTGGCACTGCATTTTAAAAGATTGATAGATATTGCTTTGTGGAAATATGCAACTCTTGTTCACGAAGGTGGAGAACGGACTGGCGAGTTCAGGGTACATCTAATTTTTGCCTTCTGTACGGAGGGTCTTCAAAAGTGCTTCAGTCTTCTCCACAAAATACCAGAAACCTTTTCGACCTCATGATTTTCATAATTTCCTTCTTTATGGCTGTGCGCTGTTTAATGGTTAACCATGTACGATATGGCAAGCTGGAGTCCAGCTATTGCTGTTGCATTTGGCAAGCGGCCGAAGCATAAAACCACAAACCGAAAAGTACTTACGCCTTCAAAATATGCTAAAGGAGTGCCAATTGCTATATACAACCAATTTTTATGAAACGCTTTGAGGATCAGTTAGCCTCCTAATTTAATGGTTGTATGTTTAGGCTCTATTCCTTGAGGCAATACTCACCAGCGAAGCACACTTCACCTGGAAGAGTCTGAGCTCAAGGAATAAAGAGCATGAGCTTGAGCCCTCAGGATAGATCACTTTGGTGAAAGGTGGAATAGCTTTAGCAAAAGTAAAACTTCAGCAAAAGAACGAACTTGGGCAGCTCGTGAGAACATTTAGTTAACAAGAGCAAAAGCTTAGAGGAGCTACCTCACTACTTTCTGAGTGGCTGCCCATAAACTCAAATAGGACACGACCAATAGCTTTGATATCGAAAAGCGCTTGAAAGTGGATCCGTGATGACGGCAATCTGAGTTCGATTGTTTTGCACGATGTCGAATGTTTGGAAGAAATAAAATTCTCTAAGAGTTATCTAGTCTTCGTCTCAAACTTGCAATATCGCTTGGACTCGTTTTACAACATCCACCCACAAAGATCTCCTTCCAAAAACCTCGCTCCACTGCTTTGTTTAGGATCTCATACACAATCTCATCCCATGACCTTAGGTCTTCTGGCGCATCTCCCTTCTCCCATTCCTTTGTAGTAGTATTGTAAACCTCTCCAGCAGTACCATCAGGGTATAGGACCAAACAAGGCCATTCCTCAACTTCTCCGCTCTCAACCAGCTTTTGTACAGCGGCCTCAAACTCCTCAATCAGACTCTCCACCTTCTTAACCTTCGTGCAATTAAGCCCAATACCCAAGGGTACTTCAGCACCGTCTCTCTTACCAACCATAGCTCGAACCACTTCTTCTATCGTACTCCCATCAGGCAAAACATTTCCCTCCCCAGGGAAAACACACGAGATCCAGAACTTTTTCCTCTCGGACCCATCCAACCTCAGATTTCCCATCACCTTCCTCACGGCTGCAACCTCATGGATCACGGGCAGCGTCTCGAAAGCTACCAGGTCCACATCTCCCCAAGCGCTCCCTCCATCCGCGCCCGGTAAAAACACCCCGATCCTCTCTGCATGCCACCGCTCCAGCTGCTCCTCTGTCACATGATCACCGTCATACCTCCCACTATACTCCTGGCTCGGCACCATCGTGGCCCCGTACGCCCCCAAACCCAACGCCACCTTCCCTCCTCTGGACCCGAACGCATTCCTCGCGATCCCCACCGCAGACCTCAGCACCTCTCCTTGCACCGCGGGATCTTCAACCCGGCTCCTCCTCAGCCCTTCCCGGGAGGCCTGATACGTGGCCGTGAGAATCACATCCGCGCCCGCCTCGGCAAACGCAGCCTGTGCTTTGCGGAGGACGTCCGGATCGCTGATGAGAAGGTGGGACGACCAAAGCGGCGTGCTGTCATCGAAGATTTGATCGTATTCGTCTGTGAGCGTGGTCCCGAGGCCACCGTCAAGAAGATGGATTCTTCTGGGATTTGGGGGCATTCTGAGTGACTTTATAGCCAGGAAATAAACGGGTTAAACGCCGTATGAGGGTGAAAAAGGAATGAATGTTAGTTGATGGCGTGACTTGAGTCATGTGAAATCGAGCTAATATCCCAGGGTGGGACATTTTAGCGAATATTCGTCCAGAGCCCCTATTGATGGGCCAACGGCCACTTCTACTTGTAAAAGGCAACTTACTCTTGCAGTGTTACTAATAGAATATGTTGATTCATAGTGTCAGGATTGAAGCGCGGATCACATATGCTAAAAACGTACTAATATCTTGCCACCTCAGATAGATTTCATTTCGTATGGCTCACCTAGCCACATCATCACTACGTTACAAATATCCCTGTTCATGTCTCCTGCCTCCTATCCCTATAGATGCCAAGTGTACATCTTCCTGTCAATCTTTCAAGAATTAGAACGCTTGCTTGAAAAAGGGTCGCTCGGTGCGACGAAATGTATCCGCAAGAAAACGAAGACCGTCGCGAGTAAATATCGGTCTGGGGTATAACCTCCTCTTTCTCTCATCTGCCCGTAGTGCAACTACCTTTGAATAAAAATTGATGGAATGCGTGTTGATGGACCCAATAAGGCCATGTACGTATGCTGGTAATATACAGTTCGTGTTTGGAAAATGGCCATTAGTATTACAATATCATGTCGTGACAACGTCTATTGGCACCAGTCCAATGTCGTCAAAGCGTCTGCCTAAATCGTGCGGAATTTTGAATCTTTTCATATTCATACATCATTATATGCTCTTACTCAAAGAACGACTCTTCCCGCACCGCTAATCGAAGTCAGAATCGTTTGTCCGGCACTACAAAGCTTTTTTTTCACTCACGAGAATCATTTCTTAGCCTGTTGCTGCTTGGTCTCTTGTGTCCCATGGTGCCCAGCCCAAACATGCTACTCTCTCTTCTCTTGCTCTTGCCCATTTGGTCGCTGCCATATTGCCTGTTTGCGGTGCCAGAAACACCGAACTGTTCATAAGCTGGGCCTGCAAGTGTTGGTGTCTGACGCCCATATTCTGGGCCGCCTAAAGTCTGACGGGAGGGTAGCTGTGGCTCATAGGAAGGCTTCATTGGAGTGAGACCAGTGTCATATGTTTGCCGCTGTTGTTGCTGATAATATTGAGGCTGTGGGAAAGAAGGTGGCGCTCGGTTTTCTGGAAAGCTCTGCTGTTCGTATGATGGCGTAGGAATATTCTGGAACCTTTGTTGACGGGGTGAACGAATATCCTCCGGGGTCAATGGTGGTGCCTCTACATTGATTTCTACTGTGCTATCATGATTATTCGGTTCTTGTCCAAAAATTCCCTCGTATTGTTGCAGGAATAATGCGAAGACCGGAGCCGGGATATTTAACGTTGGCGAGAAGACAATGCCCACATTACGGACTGTCATCTTGTTCACGTCGGCATTCTTCGTGATGGAGATCAAGAAACCTGCTAGATACCGGAGCAGATTGTGATTTACTGTGGGCAACCTATGCACTAGAGTGTTTAGCGCACTTATCTTTTCGTGCACATCGTGAAGCTCCGTGACGGCAAGAAATTCTAAATGAAGTTCTCTGGTCAATATCGTAGTTGGCAGCTCCCTCAAATAGAGCTTCAAGAGAGAAGCAACAGCGTGGATGTCGATATAAGCATCCTCGCCTATTAGATCGACATCTCCTTCATTATTGAAACGTTCTCGTAGTTGCTTGATGACAAGGTTTGAACCACTCAACCTGAAAATTCCTTCCTCATTAGCGGCGTTGTTTGCGTCTAAGTATTCGATGCAGCGGTACACTACAGCAGGCAGCTGAATATGTACATCGACAGGGTGATTGAATCTGACTGCCTCATTCAGAGGAGATCCAAATACAGGTCGTATTGGCCCATGCTGTTCGTAAGCCATCTGACTTAGGTTGGTTTGTGAGTCATTGGTTGGTCCTGTATCCTGAGAGTCTGTAGACGCTCTAGGCTTTGATCCGAAACCGAAGAAGCTCCGCTTTCTCTGCTTCTTATCTTCGGCGCCAATTGGAGCCAACAGGTTCTGCTTATTGCCCCAGCTCCCAGCATCTTGAATTGGCTGCACATTCTTCGGTGCTGATATTGACTTTGTAGACTGAGAGTTTGGCAATTGAGACATTGGATCTCGCTCATAACCAGTTGTGGGAGGCGATGGAGTGCCGGAAGTGTTTCCTCTGGCTCCAATTGGAATGCTGCCAGGCTTGGTACTCTCATAACTAAGGCCTCGTAGGTCATCACTGATCTCTGGAAGTGTTTGGCTTCTACTTGAAGCAGCAGCTTTCTTTTTTGAGCTTGCACCATTGGCCTGAGACGATCCTGCAGAGATTTTCCGACCATGCTCGCGCTGAGAGGTACGCGGAGCATCGTCTTCCTCATCTGTAGATCTATAGTCAAGATATTGAGAAAGTGCATCGACCCACTGGTCTCTCTCCTTGTCACTCTCTGCACACAAGACATGCTTGACTTTGCTAGAATTGTCTTTTCTTTTTGGTTCCAGAATCAGGAATGCGTGCCTATACTGGTTGTCTGGATCATCAAGATCTCCACGTGATGGGGATTGATTATTGGTCTGTTGTTGCTTTCCAATTTGAGCACCTTGAAGCTTGATCGTGCCCAGATGGGGGCCACCAGGCGACTCATAGTACTTAAAGACAGGCCCATCTAGGACAAAGAATCTCGCTTTCCATCCCCCAAAATTCTTCCCTCGCTTCGTCAAATATCCGTTCTTGAGTGGTCGTCCACCCGGACCAGTCCTGGTGGGGCTATCGGTGGTTGTTTCGCCGTTGGGAGTCATTTCTTCAGCATTTGGCGCCATGGTGTTGGTGGAGATGTATTTGCAAATTAATAACGCGGATGCGGTGTCCATATGTGTATTTAATATCTCGTCTAGGTAATTGTCGAGGGCAGTACGCCTTGCGTCTACTTTTGCAGGTGCATGGCCACTAAAAAGTGACTTATCAGGCGTCTTGGCTGTAAATATCGCTGATTGCTTCAACGCTTGGTCCAGCTGTGAAAGAGACATCGAATCCTTTTCAACTCTCCACAGCTCCCTACCATCCGCCTTTGAGAAGACAGCCAGTGTAAAGACAGGATCATCAACATAATCTTTTGGAAACATGATGCTTGCTCTAGATGGTCTAAGACGAGACGATGCAACTCTGATGTCTATAGATGGAATTGCGTTTGGAGGGAGTAATAAATCAGGATATTCCTCCGTAACGAATCCTTTGAAAATGCCTTCTTTTGTAGAACTAAAACTCGTCGGGGATTTATCATCTTGAGGACTAGAGCTGGGAGAATTGTTGGACAACTTGGTGACTGCTTGGTGTTTTGGTGATACTAGGTGCAATGGCTCGCCGCCCCTAGGTGGCAGGCCTGGAGATGCTAAACCTGGAGATGCGATGGACATTGGAGTCCCTGGAGGTAGTGGAATGGGTTGTCGTGGCGCTCGTGGAGACAAAGGCACCGAACCGGGGAATCCTCCCATACCACGAGGAGACATGGGAGGTGAGCTAAGTGATGAATTGGAGGATGGATGTCTGGGAAGTGCAGGAGAGCCTAATCCTCTGTCTATAGGTCTTGGACTCTGAGGTAGGCCTGGACTCATTAAAGGTGGGGACAACGTATTCGTAACATCAACAGTTCGAGATGCGCTCAAAATGCCTGCCAGAGAACCAGCATTCGAATCAGCCATGTGTGAATCAGGCGGAGCAATTGGAACGGTTGGTCGAGGACTCAATTGAGTTGCAACCACTGCAGCCTCTCCCTTTTTATCTTTGCTCGTAGTAGTGTGTGATTTTGATTTTGCGCTCTTCTTTGATAAGCTTCTTAATTCCGCTTCTTTCATAGCTGCAGCCTCTCGTTCCCGATCGTCCTCCTCTCTTGTTTTTCGCCGGCCTCGCTCAGTAAAGGTTGGTATCTCATCGACTTCCAATATATCATCGTAGTCAGAATCGGAGTCGTCCCCAGCTCCTGATGCCTGTCGAAGATGTGAGCTTGCCTCATTTTTCTTTCCCAAGTTCAGAGGAGCGGGAGGCGCTTTTCGAGGTGGAGGTGCAGGGAAGGCTTTGAGGTTCTCATCCGGATTTGGCGATGCTTCAATGACCGAAAGCGATGGAGGAGACATTGAGGATTGTGCTGGAGCTCTGGGGGGCGGCACTTTCGGAGGAGGTCCTCTGGGAGGATCGGCAGGCAATGACCTAGATGGGGGCACCGAAACATTATAAGGCATTTCCCTCACGACTTCTGCCAATTTACGCTGCTCCTGACCTGCCTCAAATCCATTATCTGGGGCATCTGGATCGTATTGCTGGAAGGCATGTTTCGTAGGCGATGGCATTTTGTGCTCAGCTTCTACCATGTTTCCAAGAGTAGAGTTATTGGCCTTGAAGTCTGCAGGTGGTGTTATAGGGTAGGGGGCAAGTGCTACATTTATGGGCGAATTTGGTTCGTCTTGGGCGGCGTCTCTCAAGCTAGCGGACACTAGAACCTCGACCTTCGGTGCTTCTGGTACTGCATTTTCAGAGGAGATCGAAGCTACTTCCGAAGAGATGCCTTGGGTTGAGTCGACAGGGGATGGGTTGGAAACGTGCGCGAGACTCTCCTTTAATTTCTTGCGGTATCGTTCCTTATCTTTCAAGGCGCGCTCGAGGTCTTTGTTTAGTCCTAATATCATAGCCCTTTGCTTGTCTACCAGCCGCCATAACTGTGCATTTTGAGCAGCCTGAGACTGCTTCTCTTTCAGAAGGTATTGTATGACGGCTTCTGGCGAACCCGCTGTTTGTATGAGATTCGAGATATCGGCAGATGTACTCGAAGGGTCATGAGAAGATTTAAATGTCTGCGATGCTCCCGATATGCTCGAAATGGCGGAGTCAATTGAGGACGTTCTTGGAGGTCCTCGGCCCATGTCAACTCTATGCTGCGGTGCTGTGGCAGCCATTGGTGGTCGAGCGCTGGTAGGTGATGTCTGCAAGCCTCCTGAGGGCTTGGAGATTAGTAGAGGATCGGATACGCTTCGTGAAGCAGCATGTGAATCCTGGGGAGAACCGTATCTATCATATTGTGAGTAGTCAGTCCGCGAAGCCGTTGACCTTGCATTACCTTTTCTCCGTCCGTACTGAGTCGACAGATGAGTCTTCCGATCTGTAGAAACTTCTCTCCGAAGCCAATAAATCGTCTAGCTGCTCTTTTGGGGAACGAGGTTGTTCTGGCGGACTTGATGAAGATTTGTATGCTGAGGGATGATCTACACCACTCCGTGAAAAGGTGCTTCTCGTGGGCGTGACGCTCGCTGGCGGTGAAGCAGCAGAAGTGGTCGTCTGGAGAGGACTTGGTGCAGCTTTCCGTTGAGACCTGGATCCAGAACGATTAGCAGATGTTGGAGAGGTAAAGGTTGAAGACACTGATGGACTCTGAGAATCTGCAGACCTTTTCCCTGTCTCTGACAACGACGGCGAATTATTTGGAGGATACTGAGTTGTATTACGCCCTACTGTGGGGCTTGCGTCTGAAGGGAAGAACTGGAGCTGGTCGTAGTGTCTATCATTCTGGTGTGAATTCTGCGACATCTCAGTGGATATCAGCCAAGCTGGGTATGCAGTTGGAGCGTGAACCACCAATTAGGATGGCACGCAATCCAGACCCCAATAATTCGCTCAAGATGTTGTGGCGCCTGACGATACTGTCGGTTGAGGGTTTCGTGAATGTCGCACGTTCTCAAAAGACGAGGATCCGGAGCGCGCGACGAACCAGGGTTGCTTGGGTCTGTCTCGGTCGCGTATATCTTATGATTTATCAGAGATGCAGCAGACTGCAGAACACCTCAGCAAACTACAAATGCGATAAACTCGGTAGGTGTAGATGAATTATTGATTAATTGCTAGTCCCATTGACAGTAATACCGACGACCAGGCATTACATCAGCCACAGCAACAAGTTGGCGGACGGAGAATGAAAGGGGAGGGGTTTGCACTGGGAAGGCGTGTGATGAAGCGCAGAAGTCGAGGGATGTGATTAGATGATCCTTGATGCTTAAACAAAGAGTGGAGGAATGATTGGCATTTTCAGGAGACACGAAGGGCAAGGCTATCCAATGAGACAAGCGATAGGAATGCTCCTGGCGAGTAATTTAATTACAATCTCATGAACTCAAGTCAAAGAGCTAGTCAGATGCCGATGCCGTCTGGCGGATTGTCAACCACGTTTTCTTCGACCGTGACTGTTTCTGCAAGGTTTGTTCTACAGTAATCTAAGATGCTGCCGTAGAATTCCTCCTACACTGCTACTAGGCAGAGCTGAGCATTACGTCTTTGTTTGGAGTCTACCCTCCTTTTGGCCCATTGCGTTGCCACGTTCGACACAGTAAGAGGGAGTGATGGTGGGCGGCAAGTTGATACATACTCATGGCAATCGATGATTTTACGAATGAGAGCCCGCTCCAATCTGACTGCATATCAATTATGCTTACTCCCAACCCGTATGGGCCAGGGTCCGTGAACATTTCCTAAATTGAAATTGGTTAGTTGTGGTGCCTAAGACCAGGCGATGGAGGTGCGGATGACCGCCAGCCTCTGCAGTAGTCACTTAGCTGCAGGTACAAGTCAAGTGTACAAGTTGTCAAGCACGGGAAACTACCTGCATCCGACTCGGTGTGCATGCTCCTCTTTCATGTATCAAGATATTGAAGGTTATTATTGGGGAAGCGTAATCCCCCGAACTATGCCTATATTTTGCGCTACGAGACATCAAGCAGGTATTTGCCTTGGTTTCATTTTGCCTAAAGACAACCACAGTATGTTCCATCATCCCCTGCGTCGTTTAGGCCCGAGGCTTTATGATTTATGGGTGCTACTTGGAGGTCACGGCTTGGAGTCTACATTTGTATGAATCCGTTGTTCAAAACATACTCGACTTTCCTGAAAGGTTGTCAAGCTGGCTGCTATGGCTTTATCTATCTTCAGAATCAGACCACTTTCTCAACCTGTAACACAAATGGGCCCTGATCTCCCTGGTTAAGCTTTGTCCAAAATCGTGGGGAAACATGGGAGCTTGGGGCGAGAGCATCACATGAAACTGTGGCGTCTATTTAAGCCAGAGCGTATTTTCAAATACTTTGGGGGTGGATTGTAGGCTACAATGAATGGCCGGACCGTCTCATCTCTTTCAGAAACCTCTTTTGTCAGCAGAGATAGGATGAAAATCATTTTGTCTCGGGAAACATTGATTCTCGCAATGCTAGCTGACAAACGAGATGTCGAAGCGTTGGCTGAACTTAAACACGCGGTAGGCTGCAAACGTGATACTTCTTTGGAGTACCGACTGTAGTGTTAGTTCTCCACAAACTACAAAGACTATCTATTTTTTCCTTCCGGCTGAGACTTAGCCAGTCAGCCACAAGGCTGCATATTTGCGGATATAAAGAATTCGGGCGGTGGCTCACGCCATTTAAGCCTTGGAGAAAGAGCCCTCAGTGCGCTCATGATTCAGCAAGCCGAAAATAGTTAAGTCGGCGGAAATTTATCGGCGTCCACGAGAGTTAACAATATGAAATTCTGAACTCTCAGTTATCAGTCTGCCCCCACCCCCATCAATGAGTAGCCCCTGCATCATACTGAAGAGCGGTGTGACTTGCACCGAGCACTCACGATGGTGTATTTAATTGGATGGAGTGTTCCCCCTGACGACTGCATCATAAGCGAGTTGTCGAGACGGAATATGGCACTGTTCACGGATAGTTAGCTGATTTCTCTATACTAAGCCGGTCTTTCCTGGACTTGTTCCGTTTCTACATTGTATGAAGGTCATCCCCGAAGAATTCACTTCAAGCTATATCTTCTTGTTCAGTATTGATTGTTCTTACAAGTTTCAGTTTCTCCTCATAACATTTGTGTGTTACAAAAGCCTTAGGTAGCACTACCCAAGGATATTTCTGCAGAGTTGCAACCTTGCCAACATTCTCAGCGAGAAAGAATGTAGTCCCACCATCCATCAACTTCTGATCGCCCAGCTTACTTGAACTTGGGCCATCGCTTGGTTTTTCCTTATTCTTTCCAATCCCGCGGAGTCAACGTCGACCTTCCTGCCAAGAACATCGATCGCTCGTTTGATTCGTCTCGTACGTAGCTGAAACCTCAGCAATGAGCTACCGAATTCCTGCCACACATTTTGAGCCGCATCCACACCAATTGTATGCGGGTCATTAGCGTATAGAAGTGTGGCCAATCGTTGATGATTTTCGCATTTTTCCATTCAATTGCTTCAGCTCAAGAGAAAATCCAGCCTTATGATCGATGATGTCAACCAGTGATGACTAGAATGTTGCCCCTGTTCGAGGACGTCGGTCCGACAACATCAAGTTTACGATAGATTGGGCAGTTTCGACTTTGGTGGGTGTCATTTTGCTCGTATAATCCAAGACTTTAAGCAACCAGATCGGGAATGCCGAGTTTACCTATTCTTATGGCGCAAGATATCTAGTAAATGGAAGTGCTCGGCAAGAAAGCGAACCAGGAGCGCAAAGCATGGTTCTTCGGCCTATATTGATTGCATTCCACGGCGGTTTTGTCATGTTAATCGTTTTCCTAAAATACTCAGATATCTATTTTAGCTCCTCACGAAGTTGTCGATCAAAATTAAGAGTGAGTGAGCTTAATCTCTCGGTCTCCTGCATTCCCGTCTGGCAGCAAATTGGGGATAGTTATCTGATGGGCAAGATTTTGATTTCATATGGGGAACATGTCTACTTCCATCATGTTGTAAACTTTGATTACATGGTCAGACATGCCGCGCTGGCTCAGTTCCATGTAATGTTCCTCAATTCGTTCCTTGATTCAAAAAAAAGATGCGAAAAAAGGTAAATATGAGGAGATTTGTAGAATATGTATGGCAATATATGAGGGATATATTCAATTTTTAAGCCATGCTCCTTTCGAGAATACTAACAAAAGTAATTATTGCTATACTGTTTCCTAAAGCTATATTGTCATCTAGAATTTAAATTTAGAGGCCTTGAGTAAATGCATGGCATAGACGCTGTTATCTTTTACACTATCCCCGGATTTGCCTTCCGTTATTTAAGCTTGGATTTGGTGGAATGCGGTCTCTTTGCTTAAGTCATCAACTACGAGAAGCAGATTGACTACCAGGATATGCCTGTTGACAACCCTCATTATGCGTTTCCTAAGACCTCATGTTCCAGGACCACGGCGAATCTGTATGAGTAATCCGTCTTCTATATCACGAACATCTTAAAACTCTCGCACGCAGGCTCTTGGGCTATATCCAAACCGCTCGCTGTGAATCCTTCTTTCCTATCGCATTCTTGAAATACTTTCTACAAAAATGCACCCAATCAAAAAGCTTATCCGGCTCGGCCCCTGGCGTTAAACGCGGCTGACGCAGCAAGCCAGCACCCGCAGAAACGCAGCAATGAATCCCTCCAGATAAAGAGAGCCAAAAAAACAAAAACAAAAAACAAAACCAAGTCTATGCTAATCATCGAATTTGACCAGTCGTCCCACGCTTCCCTACACCACAGCCAAGCACGCCAAACATGCAAAAGACGTCAGATGTCTCAGCGACCTCCAGACTCGGCAATTTACTCTTACGGCCGAAACCGTGCGGTCTGCAACAAAACCTTCATCACTTTCGTCCCAACCCCCGTTTCCTGGCTTCTCATTCGGTTCCAAATACGTATATTCGAGCTCGGATGATACGCAACTAGAGTCCATTGCTCCCCTTTTCCCTTGGGGCCGCGTTGAGAGCCCAACCACAGTCTCGCGGGCGTGGACCAGATCATCAAACTTATATGCAGACCGGACTTGGCTTTTTTTTTTAATTTTTTTTTTTAGATGGGCCGCTGCTACCTATTGTAGTCTCATCGTTAGTAAATTTTGCACGAGTAAAAGGTCTTACTACCTCAATAACTCCGCCATCTTGGTTGCTGTTATAAAAAAAATCACCAAGTTCTGACATGCGACAAACCAACTGCCCTGTATCTTTGTTGCTTTTTTTTATGTAGGCACATCATATCACTAAGAAGACACTTGATACGAAATAGCCTTTTCTTCCGATATCTGCAACACTTCCAATTGTTCTGCATCTTCAGGCGTAAAGCTGAGGAACTATGGCATGCAACAAAGTTCTGCTTCGGAGATCTGACGTAAGAATTACTTTCATAGTTTGAATCAGATCCGCAAGCTAGCTCTTGGCTGGGCGGGAATCCAAGAAGTCATACTTCCATTCTACTTCGTCACTATGCCACAATCTATTTCTATTTCTTCTGTTCTTTCATCCTTTCTTCTTTGACCCTTTCCCAAGCCCTCACAGCAGTGCGTCTCTGCTTCGCAGCCCTCCTTGCCACATCGGATAATGCATTGACACCTAAGTCGTCGAATAGACTCAGACCTGCCAGAAATCTCCTCACACCAATTCCTGCCACCTCTGTAATCCAACGGTCAAGATCTTCATCGCAAGCTGCCGCCGTAGCAACCTGCAGTCCCCGAAAGGTGTCAGCGTTGCACACCTTTGGTTCCTTTTGAGGAGAGCCTAAAGACGAAGATGCTGTATCTGTGGTCGATAGTGATTGCGTAGCATTTCGTGGATTCTTTGGAGCTGGGACGTCGAGGACTGTGGGGACTGGAGGAAGAGCAGTCTTTGATTTAGCCTCCATGTATTTGTCCATTTCGTCATTTGACGAAATTGTTGACGTTGAAGTGACCTTCGGGTTTGTAGGGGGCGTTCGTTTGACAGGATCTCCCATTGGAGGTTGAATCGAAATGCCATAAAATGGATGCATTTGCATCCATTCCAGAGTTGGCATTGACTCCGGGATCTCACTCATTTCTAAAGCAGATGCGTCTTCCGGTGACTCCATCATCTGCGATTGACCAAATAGCGGTTTCTCTGCAACAAGAGGGGTACGATTGGTTAATTGCCCCCTTTTCTCGGAATCTTTAGTGAGTCGAGGAGTCATGGATTGCTCAGCATCGATATATCGAGATAGCGACGTTGAAGTTTGCGTAGTTGCATTGACGTATTGTCTGCTTTTGACATCAGTCTGCCTCGGATATGTTTTGATGGTCACAATTGAGGAATCATCATCCACAGCTAATGTCGAAGCAATGCTTAGCTTCCTGGGACTCGTGGATTGTTTTCGGAGCCAAGGTATTGAACTTCTTGTTGACCCGTTTGGCCGAGGTATTGGCTGGATAATATCAGAGGCCTGCATATTCGCTGGTTGGATGATATTAGGTGCCTTTGTCGTCTTTGGCGATGACACATTTGGCTGAGTTAACGACTCCTTATACGCTGCATCGAATTTTGAAGCCTGAGACTTGTGCACCGGTTTGGGATTCGTCTTCGGTGATGGTGTACTTGGAGGATTCATTGATAACTTGTCATCGGCTCCAGGGGTAGCAGCCACAGATGGACGAGGCTTTCGAGACCGCTGGGAAGTCGATCTCGAAGAAGTATCTAAAGGCTTTGTAGTTTTCATCTTATTCGCAACTTCAGCTACACTGGCTTGAGACGGGCGAACGGGCATTGATTCAGGTGGCTGTTCATGTGGTGGTGTCCAGCCTAGTATCGTATGTGAGCTGGAAAGAGTGTATGATGAAGCATGAGATATTCGCCCGGATCCATCCAGTACTTCTATATCGCTTACATGTAGATGATCCTTTTTCGGAGCTCTAAACTATATCAGTACCGTGCAGTCGCAATTTGCAACTAAACAAACTTGCCAAAGCGACATACCTCTGATGCTCTTCTGGGACATTTGGGGGCATCCGATTTGGCTTCCGTAGTGCCCTTTCCCGCTGCTCAGCACCAGTGACTGCCAGCCCAGCAGACTTGAACTGTTCATAGTAAGGCATGAGCTCTTGGATTGTCTTGATAGAGACCATGGTTGTAGATGGCGAAGGAATGAGAGACTTTCCGCGCAGGTTTTCGACAGCCTGTAGATGTAGTTCTAGCTCTTTCGTGAACCTTCTCAGAGCTTTCCGCTGGCTTAGAGTCCGTGAACGTACAGAGATGAGACTATGAACGAAGGATCTGATAGATGGAGATATGGGAATATCCTTGGACGGAGACTTTGGTCTTGAGTGCTGCTTATAGTCGATCCTTGGATCGTATGTCTGCTTTTTACCAAAGTCTACCGATTTGGGGATTGTGATTCCTGAAGGATTCCGTTTTGCCGTAGTTGCATGGTTGGCAATGACTTTCTTTTGATTTCTGACCTCTGCAGGGCTTCTATTACGAGGGTTAGGACTATCCGCCCCATCTGTATTATTTGTCAGACTAGAAGGGACGACCATCAACACAGCATCCGGTGTCGTGGCTTTGCTCCTACTACCAGGCAAAGGGCTCTGCCAGCCAAACACCTCCTCGTTTTGCCGTGCCCTTTGTAATGCCCTTCGTTTCTTCAATTTATTGTCTATGGAGGACGCAGATTGCGTGCTGCGCGAGCCCTTCCTCTTCGGAAGTCTGATACATGGCCAACGATGATGTGGATAACCTCTCCAGTGGATAGGTGATCTAGTATACTTCATGATATGGATGTGTGGCGGATTTTGAATGCGTCATTTTATAGGGGCTTTGGGGAGACCATGCGGCTGACAGAATAGAAGGTAAAGACCCGTGTGACTTTCGTGCCTTCCTCCAAAATCCACCTCCTGCCGGCATATCTCAGTATGCTGTCCAGCAGTCCTGGAACGACATCCCTCCAGTACTGCTTCCACTCTCATCTTATATCTTTGATTCCAGGTGACGCGTATATCTCGAGCTGTCGCTGCCCTTTACGCATCAAATACTCAATGGCAGAGAAATCCTTCTTGTCTCTGCAAAGCAATTAATCTTTGGACTTTGCAATAAAAAGTTCCTAGACATACAACCCGATGCTTTTCTCAAACTCTCTCCTACTTCGTGGTTAGCCTTAGATCTTTCATCCGCACAAAGAAGTATATAACCAACCTTGCGAAAGCCTTGAAATGAGCTTGAACATTCTGCAATGGCATATCTTAGCATCTGTCTCTTAGCATCCTCCAGTAAAAGCCACAAACCTCAGGTTTCTTCCTGCTTTCTCTCAAGCATTGTCGATATAGCGCAAGCACTGCACGCTGAAGTCCGGAGAGCCGCGCCATCTCTGTTGCTCAGCTGTTTGTTGGGGTGTCGAAACAATGACACAATGATACAATGAAATTTGGAGGAGGTTCTTTCGGCTAACAAGGATGAGAAAGCCGAGCATCCAGCACTCATAACCGACTGGTGAGAGGCTGAATTGAGCTGACTTGACTATCAGTTCCAGATCACAGAGAGACCAGAACTCTGTTAGTAAATCTGTAATGAAAGAGGGACTGATGGTGCTGGAGTATCTCACCCATACATATTTCCGCAAATTAGATTATCTATTCCGAAGTTGCATCTTCTAATTGCTCTGTACTTGTACATCAACCAAATCGGTAAAAGCAGTGCAATTTCGAAGGACACCACGGCCCATCGCGATGATAATGTTTGATTCTTCAATCTACTCCTGAGGCAGAGGTCCAAACAAGTGAAACAGCACGAGGGCAGTACCATGCAGAGAAAAGCCTCAGATAGCTCTGCTTTAATAGTTCTCTTTAATTGCAGCTCAGATTACAGACTATTCTCAATCAGTCCCGTGGGCTGAGTCGTTTACCCTTTTTGAGGTAAATGCAGTAGCTGAAGACAGACATCTCTCTCTGCATTGGGATACTGTCTCAGTGCAGTCGTCTTCGGAGAAACAGATGAGCGATCAGTACCGAGAGATTGCCATCTGGAAAATTGGAGAAAGGAGATGATGGCGAGCTGAGAATGTACGAAATGGCATCCCTCAGTGCGCCATTTGATGAAGATTTGACAATTGGCTCAGACATTCTCTTAGTGTACCATGGTACCGGGACGGAGGGTAACTACAACCCTGCCCTTGCCTCCCTCAAATCGGATGTCTTATCAAGGGAAAAGTAGATATCCGAAGCGAGAATATGGGGCGAGTCTCCCTTCATAAAGCTGTGAGGTAGTAGCAGAAGAAACTCGAGCTACCGAGAATTTGTGTAGTTGGCAGGGTGTTATCAAGTCATGATACTGGCCGGTACCAAAGGTCAAGTAGCTTCGTCTCAAGGGGAGAAAAGAAGGAGGAAGCAGTGGTTAAGTGAAGAGAATTGAAATGAGATAAATTAAATCATCTAGAAAGAAAAGATCTATAAACCGAAGTGACCCGCATCGAGGGGATATCATTTTCAAAAAGCCTCCAACCATTCCGACCCGAAGCCCAATATCCTGGCTGCCAATAACTCCGCGTCCGCCGGATCCCTACTGAAATGATGCTGAAAATGCAATGAGAAGGTGTAGGAGGTCACCTCCAGGTCCCATGAATCCGTCCCCTCCTCTTCAAGCCTACTTCTCCGTTCGCCATCAAACTCTTCCACCTCCTTCCAACATCCCCACGTCCTTTCCCAAGGCTCCTCGCACAATCCTGCCAATCTGATTTTGTTAATTTCAATTTCTCCAATACGAGTTCTACCAGTATACGATCCTCCTCCGTCGACCATTCGTCTTCACCATTAACATCCGTTTTCTCTCCATTGTCAACTTCTCCTTTTTTATGCTCCATCTCTTGTAGCTTCAGGTCGTGGAAGTCCGCCCGTTCAAGTCCTAGTGGAAGGACCTCTGGAGCGAGACGCATTCTCTTTGGTGTCGATGGACCAGGGATCTGCGTCTCTTCGTCGCTGTCCTCCTCGTTTGCGTCTTCCCGACTCATCTCATCATCATCTGCACGACGCCTCTTATTCGCACCTCTAGGGGGCTGTCTCTTGACCACCCGTCTTCTCTGCACACCAGCTCCGGTGACAACATCCTCTTTCCTCGCCCTCAGCCTCAGCTTGGGCATCTCAGCATGTGCCGTTGGCGGGCTAGGCAGTGGTGATGGCAGGTGCGAGGATGATGAGCTCGTGAGCATAGACTGTAATGCGCGACATGTGGAGTAAAGTGTTGGGTTGCGTTGTGAATTGGAGGTGTCGGGTGAGAGAGGCGGCGATGCAAATAGGGCAGATTGGGTGCGGGTTTTTGGCGCTGAGGTATCACAGCCGAGTGCGGAGGGAAGAAGCATGGTTACAATTGATTTATAAAAGGAGTTGATTGTATTTGAGGCGGTGTTGTGTTGATTTGTCTACTCGAAGACGAGCGACTTCGATGGGCTCTGATGCGCCGGCAGCTCTGGTAACCTCGCAACGAGGCGATGAAATCTGTTGAATGGTATGAATGTGTTACCCGAGTTAAGCAGTATCGTAATGTATCGATTATATGCTTTTGCGACGTGGTGGTGTCGATTGATCTCCAAAATTGTGCTGATGCGCGTGGTTTTGCGAGAGCTGGTCGAGAGGTGTTCAGGATTCAGGGAAGGGACGAGGGCGGGCGGATGGACCCTCTAGTAATAGGCCGATTCTGTTAATCCCCGTGCACCATCCTTGGTACAGGGCCGCGTGATGGTCGAGGGTCTACTTAGTCCTTACAGGGAGTAGTTCGTCTTCTGCTTTAGGTTTAAGAGTGTGTTAGGTGATACTTGCGCTATGAGATCTTTTTTGACCGCCAGAAGAGCTGAGGAAAGCCATCTTCCAGAGCTGGTTTCTCTCTGTGTCTCGGGAATCTTTTGATGGTTGGCTACCTCGAAGGGCCTCCTTCGTCTTAGGTCTGAACTCTGGTCTCATGCTCCCTTCTCTTGCAGAGTCAAGAGGGATTGGCCTATCAGAACTCGTTCGCCCTTGATACAGGTGTCGAGAGAGTGAGTGTGGACATGATTATGTGCATATGCGTATGCGTATGTACGGTTGGAGGCTGCCGTAACAAACGGCCATGGACAAGCAAGTCATGGGCTCTCCCGTCTTGGGGAATTAGGAGTAAACGTTATTCCTTCCCTCAAGCTTCGATCAGATTGCACGTTTCTTGATACAGACTTGCCCGTCAGGTGTCCCCCGTTTGATGCTATCAATATGTATGACATAGGGCCTGATATAGAGCACCTGTTAGATCAATTTATTTCCTGATTGACGACCATCCTACTCTTTGCTCTTGCTCCCTCTCATTCTAATACAGCTGGCTATACTAGCTACAGTACATGACAACTAGGACGACCTTCAAGTCCATCAAGGAGAAAGATGCTAGCGAGCAAAGGAGATGTTCCTGAATCACCAATATCTTCCAAACGTGTTCGAACTATCGGTCTCTGAAATTTGGAGACTTGGAAATCGAGGGATATCCCACCGCTGTCTCCCCCCAAACGCGAAATGAGACGCGGAACGATGGCGAGGAATTTTGGTTGTGTTACATTCTCTTTCATCTGAGTTGGCCAATGGGAGATGCATTCTAAAGCTTGACGCGTCGCTGAAGATTCTGGCGACGCGTTTTCGCGTCAATCCCCAGCCCCCCGAATTTTTTAGATGGTCCCCGCTTGCAAAAAAAACCCGAAAATAGTGCGAAGTGAGGATCGATCGAATATTTAATTTCTGGGTCTTTAACTTTGGCTAGAATCAGCCTACAATACAACTATTCCCTAGAACAGGAGCCTTAATTTCACTGACAGGCAGGAGGCAGGGAGAACCGAAAGCATAAAGTCGTGCCTATCAAGATGCAGTTTTGTCATGAAGTCTTTCTGTGGTTAGTAGTACTAGACTTTCTACGAGTCAGCTAGCTACCTTCTGGCCACGCTCTCAGAGAATGTTAGGTTCAATAATCTTTTCAACCTGAATATCATTTGGGTTTCGGCAACTATAGGAGTAAAAGGAGCCCATTGTCGCCAGGGATTCGGCAGGCTGAACATGACACCTGCTTCGCCGTCCAATTCTATCTACGTTGTGGAACAAAAGAAAAATGAGCATTAACCCTCACCGCCATCGTGACAACAACCTCGACATAATCAAGCACACCCTCAAACCTCCAGGTGCCATCCTATCCAGCAGCGGTGAAATGATGGTAAAACAAAAATAGCATAGCAAGCTGACAGCTGGAAAGGGCTCGTGTCGCGAGATGCCATCTGTGTGATCCCAGAAATCCTACTCGGCCACACCCACACCATCTAGAACTGCTTTGTGCTATCCCTTCGTGTGATTCCCGTCTAGACTTTCGATCGGAGCGAGCTTGATGCAGTATCAACCGAGCCTCTTCCATGAGGATAGGTGAAGGCTCGTGGTCCCATTATTTTTCAGACAATGGTAAAAAAGTCATATTTCCCGTCGAGCACTAAGCTCCAGAGCCATTCGGAGAACTTGGTAATACAAAAGAAGAGATATGAGTACATCAATCTTATCAGGTTGCTAGGTAGGTATACAACGACATCTCCTCAACAACACCCGGAGGCGGATATACTTTTGCCAACCAGTATTGACACCAAAACCGTTCACCCAAGTCTGTGACTTACACCATTACCACAAAATAAGAAAACAACCACCATGCCATACCTGACCCTCCCGTACATCCTAAAAAAAATCCTCCAGTCCACCTAAGAATTCTCAAAACCAGTACGCCAAGACCAAAAGCGGCCTCGCTAACAAGGAAACCCCCCTTTAAACCAAAGCAAACCTCGCTCCACGACTATCACATCGCTCCATCAACATATCCCCGTGAACTATCCCACAAACACGTCACCCCAAGGCTCCAAAAGGCTCTGCCAAACGCACGCCTCAGCAACGCCTTTATCCACCACCAGTAAACAGGGGTCGGAAGATTTACCTCCTGCTCATTATGGCCAAGAACTTTCCCAGTCAGTCACCGGCGGCCAGAGAATAGATGAGCAACAACCAGGGCCCAAACGCACGTTCATACCACAGGCCATGAAGACATCCCGCCGCTGCTCTGGTTCGAGATGCGATTTCGTACCCTGCAGCTAGACACAATCACCAAATATGTTCTACGTTGTGGAGGCAGCGTCGTCTGAATCTTTTGAAGTCGAGGTCTGCTTTGTCCTTGGCCATGCCAGTAAACTCGCGGTGAGCTATCTCTCGAGGCATTGCAACGAGGAGTCTGCCTTGCCTCAGCAGAGCTTGAGCTTGTCTCGAAGCTGATACGATACCACACCAAATCAACATAGAAAGCACGTATATAAATATCATCATTCGTTCGCATTTGCACCAGGTATCTAAAGCTGCGCTTTTTATGCATTACAATTATAAAGGTGTTCCACGCGCCATCATGTCAAGCAAAATCCCATTACTCCCCAACTGTATGTGCGTAGAGGCACCGTCAATTGCTCCCAAGATTCGATTCCCTTATGTACCCAGTCCCTCCCATTATAAAATTATCCCCTTGATCTAAAGCAAGAACGACAAACCCGCAATCGCAAGCAAGGGCAACGCAGGTCCCATCTTTGCAGCAAGGCCAATGAACTCTCCTGGTGGTGGGACAGCTGTGCCCGTGGGATATGGGACGGTAGTGTTGGTGCCGTTTCCTATCGGAAGACTGGTCTTCGTGAAGTTTGCACATGTAATGCGTGTCTTATTGGCGAAGTGAACGACAATGCTGCGATTTCCGAAGAATGCACCAATACCAGGAAGAGTCGAGCTGTAGAGGTCTGTGTAGTGGGCAGAGAAGGAAGTAGTGGTGATGTTGCCATATTTGCCAGACAGATCACCTGGTTGACAGCTGCTCAGATCAGACTTGTCGCATGGTGTAGCCTAGTATATGGTGTTAGTGTATTGAGACGATCTGGGCCGAGATATCATACCTCTCCACGAGCAAAAGGATCAAGGTGTGCAAGGGTTTTGGTACAATTTCCATCCGCTGGAACTGGGTCCACGTGCAAATGGTAGACTATATCTGTCAGCATGGTGTTTCGAGCCGCAAATTGGAAACAAAAACATACTGAAGGGACCACCAGTGCTAGGTAGGTTCGAGATAGAGATATCATAAGAAACTCCTACTCCATTAGGGTTCGCTGTGGCAACAACAGATCCCTTAATATTCGCACCGACAGGCTTGAAAAACGGAGTCTCTGGGAACGTAGCAGTATATACAACACCAACAGGATTGTTCGTCACAACTGGAGCATTTTGGGCGTTGACGAGGGAAGCCACAAGGGCAAGGCTGAGGCTGGTGAACTTCATACTGAGTATATCGCGTATGTATAGGTTCTTTTTTGTGATGGTCTGGGAGGAGGTTGAGCAAAGTGCAATGTGAGCTGCAGAGATGTACTCGAGTTGAGGAGGCGTGAATTTAGAAGTTCAGAAGCTTGAATTTGTTTTGTTTTGACGCCTATGTCGTGTTAGTCAATCATTTAGAAGAATATGCGTGAATCAGAAGCTTACGGAGGCCGAAATTTAACCCGAGCCAAGTTGATTATAATTAGATTCAGAGCACCAAAATAGGAATCTTCTTGAGCAAAAGCTAAGGCTGAAGGAAGATGAGCAGTCTATGTAGCAAGAGGCGGAGCGGAGAGGTATTCACAAAATGAGGAATGATTTCGGGCAAGATGATGAAGAAGCAGCGAGGGGAAGTTGGATATTATATCTTGCGCCATGATCTGCGTGAACCGTGCTTGCCGTTTGTTTGTGCGCCTTTTCGTTTCTCAGGTACGGGACAGTATGCCGTATAGTTCTGTAGGATCCTTGAATCAGATTTAATTGTGATGGCCGGAAAATCCCTCCTCTTGGGCTTCCGTTAGCCGGATGGCCAAGGCGAGCTGACAGCGCGAAAGGTGGTTGGGTTGGCATGCCTCCTTTAGGAGTGGATGGACTACCAAATGCAAAGCAAACAACAAATCCAAACACCCGAGAACATCTACTAGGGTCCTGCGTGCAGTAGCTCCAGATTGTCTTCGTTTCAACTGCTGCTGCTACTCTGCTCCACCCAAAATAAACCCACTGATGATGACGTTCCACATGGCTCCAAGCCACCCGGTAATGCTGTACAGCAGATGGGGTACGGGCCTTTCAAAGCCGCGGATGTAGCAGTGGGTGCCCGAACCAAATTGAAACAGAAGGGTTTTTTCAATATCATCGACAAAGATCGTGACTTCATTGCAAGCACAGCAGATCACAATATACCAGGATACCGCCTTCTACCCTGCCCGACTTACATTAAAAGGCTGGATGAATGCAGCCATGCTGATTTGTTCATCATCATGAATGGACGGGATGCACGGGCATGTTCGATACCAAGCTTTTTAATCACGGCTGAATAGGGCTTACTTTGCTTGGGGAGGGTTTCCCTTCAGGGGTTGACCCGAGCCTGTGGTGATCCTCACCCTTGCCCCAGCGCTTTTGCTGCTGATCGTTGTGGGGGCTGAGCCATGTTTTTGCTAGCGTAGTCACCTCCTCAACCCATTTCCATATCCTGTAGGACCTGTTCCCTAGCCGCCTCACTTATGTTTTCCATCGTTTTTGGCCTTCGTCCTTGCTCTATTTTAATGGATTCGTTTCATAAACCGCTTTCGAGGCGGCTAACCTACGATTTTCTCGATTCGTTGGCGCTTATTTTTGTTGCCGCGCATGTCCAAGGATATCTCTTATTTTTAGCATTTCAATATGTATCCCCGTCACTTGCTTTCCCACAGCCCTCCAATTGAGATCGCCTCTTCGGATCTTAACAAAGAACCTACAGTAGTGGCCATGCAATGCGGGCTCTTAAATTTCCGGAATATCTGAGTCTACTAAAAGTCGATATAAGCTTTCCGTCATCGTTTCATCCCGCTCCAACCTGCTGGTCGAGCCAGGGGTGCCGGAAACAAGATATTCTATCGATATGTGTTCGGCGCCGGCTGTTCGCACGTTCGAAACCTCCCGCACTGGTCTTTCACTAAGCTTTTCTTACTAAGGTGAAGGCACCAGTATCAAAGCACAAAGCCTGCACAGCTGGGTTCAATGTTTCGGATGCCAAGCCATGAAACTTGAATTAACTTCCTTTGATCATCAGAGTCTGGTCCGAGCGACATATCTCGTATTAGCTCGGATTATATTTGTATCAGCACGGATAGGAAGTTACTAGTTTGCCTTTCACACAACGGCTCTGGAAGTTTCAACTCAAGGCCAGCCCCTAATATATGCCAAAGGCTGAAGCTCGAACAAAGGTCAGAGACTGATAAGTCTTGAAGGACGAGTCGAGCTTGTGGGCGTGTGATTGAATCTCTGATTAAGTTCTTGTAATTATGCAGCTTTGACCAAAATTCTGTGAGTTATGTCCTTCCTGAGCGAAAAGAAACCCATTTCAGATAGCAAACGGCATCTAGGTCACTTGAGGACGGAGTATAAAAATGTGTAGTTGGTGTCATATATCGGTAGGTAAGACGATCAACTTACTGAAAATGGTATAATCAAAATAGTTGTGGACAAACCTTTAAGCCACTTAGAATAGAGCCGTTAGAAACAATATCCCTTGTTTTGAGTACAACGAATCCAGTTTCACAATCAAGCTTAGTGAGCAACAATTCATCATAGGCTTGCTTCTCTCCGGGGTACGTGGACAATTGACGTGCAGTGTCAGGCTAGCCGGAGAGTCAAGATTCCACACTGCTACGCTAATATGGTGCCATTATACCAAAAATCCCCGATTGGCTCTTGGATTTGGCATGGTCAGATCAGCAGCAAGTCTGGAAACCAGCCAGATAGCGTTGCGTCAAGCACACCATTTACATCTCCTTGAGAATTGTAGTATCAAATTTGCGGTGAGAATTTTGCAAAGCTTGGACTGCAGCGCCTTATTCGAGATCGAGATCGAAATATTAGAGAACAGGCGCTGGCTGGAAACTGCTACTTTGATACTTCTCAGCTTGCACACCTGTCACCAAAGTAACCTGTCGCTGATGTTATGCTTTATGGAAGTCTTGCGCTCAATGCACTACGAAACGAGGAATTTGTAGATGAATATGAGAAAGGTACTATAATAAAATGTAGAATACGCCTATGCCTTCCTTCAAAAGTCATATGTAATTGCAGAATAATGTATTCAATACGCGGAATATGTTCAATTGACATGCTTGACTTTCATTAAGTAGCTTTAGGATATAGAAAAACACTACAGTATTCCTTGGCCCACGTCGGTGGTTGTAACCACCCGTGAATACTCCAGATGCCGAGCTATTGAGAACAATCATTCAGCTAAATGGCTTTAAAGTAGAATCGCGGCCATCTGCTTGATTTAGTCCACAAGGAGCATATTTCCTTGTCTAGTCCATTTGTATCTACTCCGTCAAGCTCCAGAGCAAGATTTCGACGCTTCATTAGTTGTTTTAAGGAGTATCTTTCATTTGCAGTTCTGTTAAGTATTTAGCCAGTTCCTTCTAATACCATAAAAAGCATGTTTCATGGATTTAAATCCAACCACGCCAACAGAAGTTAGCACCGGCAGAGCTCAACTATGGCGAGAGACACACATCTGGTTGCCAACACTGAAAGAGAGATATGGGAGTCAAATAGTCAGCAGCCAATATGGCGACGCTATTAAACAGCTCACAAAGTATCTTTGAAAGACTAATTGGCGTTCCAGCCTTTAAGATAATATTTTCAAAGCTCGTCCCTTCGCAAACCGTCCGCATCATCCAGATTATAAATCAATGGTCCAACCTGAGGGACGTGGCCGAGGATGTGTTGTGCATTCAAATAAATTGAGACTACCAATACGTGGCAAACACTTTTAGCTGCGAGAAAAAGCTTTTGTTCTCAAATGAGCCACAATTTTTCTTGCTCCATATACCGAAACCTTCGACATTTTAGAATATTGCTGCTATCGAACTCGACTCCAGCAATAACCGCCAATAACCTAGCTAAAATATGTATATATCATGAAATATAACAAGAAATACAATAGTAGAAGAGGCAAGAGACAAATTCAATGCTTTCAAGCCGATTCCACTTTTGCTCAACATCGGAAGGAGGCACAATATTAATCGGGGCCAGCAAATGTACCAAAATATCCCACCTAGTGTCTCAATAAACCAAAGAAATTTTCAGCCAGAGAGTATCAGCTCCGGGAAGAATATAATATAACTCGACCATGGTGATCGTTGTGATCGAAGGGCAGATGATCTATTGTTGAGGTGAGTTTGCCAAGCCAATTTTATGCCTTAGTGCCTGAAATCCTAAGACGTCGTCACAGCCGTTCCCGAATTGTGCAGCAGCCTTCAACCGCAACCCCATCAGCATTTCACAGTCCTCACCTCATCCTGCGCCCTCGCTGAAGAAAACAAACCTCTAGCCTACAATACAGCTCTCATATAGACATCCGCCAGGATGAAGCCAGTGTTCGGTGTTGGGCAGGCGTGGTCATGGTCCGCAAATCTCCTCCAAGCTCCCCCCCAAGCTCTACCTAACAAGCTCCCAGCATCGTCATGTCGGCATTTGCGATAGTTATCCTCTCAGTCATTGGTGCTCTCTTCAAGTCAGGCCATCACTCCATGATGGGCTCAACACAAGATCCCCAGGACGGAGCTGCCGTAGCAGCAATGGTTTTCGGTGCGGTGGCTGTTTATGCGGTACGCCATCCTCCAATGCATGTGCGGTAGCGGTACTGATGAGTTGCAGGTGTTTTTAGTCGGCTGCAGTTTCCAGGCGTTCTTACACATCCGCGATAATCGAAGGGGGGCGATCACGCTGTCGTAGCATGGCGAGACGGGGTGTACATAGAGCGATAGAACGAGGCGTGGGCAAAGACGGCGTTTGGGTGTACTGTTGAGTTTCCGCATGGGATAACCTATTCATGATGGACGGATGTGGTAGCGTACTACATACGCTCTCGTGCGAATGGAGCCTCGAATTCGAAGAACCTTCCTAGGGTGGAGTCTGCTCCTGCCGACCAGCCTACAATACGGATTTCACGTCTTCGAGGACTGCCATAGGAAATGGAGATGTACGAATTACATATACAGGCAAGCTTGGGTGCAATGAGAATATTATTATATATAAATATCAGGATGGAAGTGCTGCTGTTGGTACTGCCAGTTGTTATGTATGGGAGTTCTTTCGAGGAAAGCCGGAGGCTCTATCTTCAAATCATGACATTGCCACAGATCTTTGCATATACGCGATCCATGGTCAATGATAGAAGATAGGTGTCACGGAAACAGTGTTTCTGCGGTGCAAGTGGAACCCTCGACCTTCAAACCTGCTCACATTTCCAATTTATGTCTCAACAATATGCGAGAAGTCTCATCAAGAGGCTGATTCTATGCATTTCCATTCTGTGCTGGCTATGTCCTGTAAGTTTCGTGGGCTCAGGCACGCTCGGGGGCAGGTCGGAGGCACGCTATTACTATATACATCATCTAATAAATGTTGAATTGATGCTGAAGTCAACCTGGTCATGTGTGAAGATCTGCAGTCCACGAGTATAGAGCAGATCGCTACCCTGAGTCGCTTTGCAACTGACTTCAAAATCATACATCTCTTGGTATATTTAGAGAGCTAAACGTTTGATCTCATATTCTACTAACTTCGACTTACGCAGTGAGCAAGATCTGGGAGCTCCATAGCCTTATACACGCTCATAATTCGTCCACCGGCTTTGTTGGATAGCATCTATTATATCACCATCGATGCGACCAGGGTGACCTCTAATCAAAGCCCTGCATTCTACTGTACTCGCCGGCCGAGATATCAAAAGGTGGAGGCGTCCTTGTACTCGTTAGGCTACAACTGTGATAGTAGTTGATTTCTGAACCTCCGTATGCTCCAGGACGCCTATGCACGCCACCTCGCGACGTTCTAAAACTCTCGTATGCCCTTCACTAACAAATGGCTGACCGCAGGAGCTGGCTCCTGCAGTATCTTCAACATAAACGGGGTACATACTGCGTCACGACCACAAATCCCCCTCAGCCTTGGCTGCACCAACAGACCAGCTCAAGATATTGTTATCTCTTCTCTGACCCTTTCCGTGACCCGATATACGGTTAGTGTGGCTATCGAAATCATTTGTGCCATACTCGTTTTGGTAGGAGAGGTTAGCTTCGCTAAGTTTGTGACTCGGGGCGCCTATGGCTCTACGAAAGGACTCCCACATCTTGTTAGTAGAACTGCTAAAGCTTGGGAGATGTGCTGAAGAAATTGTGTAGGGCTGACCTCATATTGCTGATACCGAAGAAGTTGAGATAACATTGTTCTGTCGTTTAGATCCACTAAGGGTTGGGGATCAATCTTCAGAGCCATCGCATTAGTGTAGCGAAATGAGTGGGCGACTCGCCACTATCATATATCTATTTGAGCCACTGTTTTTAACTTCAATTTGAAATTTACACGCATTCTGTCACATTCTTTTTGTTTTCAAGAGACTCTAACACGAAGGACACTGAAACTCGGTGACGAGGCCCATTAACTCTAATGTGCGAAGTTCAGATCTGAAGACCTTCCCCAACCATGCCCAGCACTTGCTGACTCTGACCTCCTAAGAATGTATGGAAAATGGAACCAACCAAACCAATGTGGGAAAAGAGTGTCTTGGTTGAAGGGAATCGTTGTGTAACGGAAGAACACTGGCTTTGACTGCTCTTCTACACCATTGCTAACTAAGCTGGGACATCCTGATGGTGGACAGGGCATACAAAGATGAAGAATCGACGAGGATTGTCCGTGCCTCCGTGAAACGGGCAGAGTGTTCAGCTACCAGATCGAATATGTAGAACTGCAAGGCCATACTGTCTTACGTCGATTGCTTCAGAGTATTGGGACTGGATCCTCTATCCCGGGCTCTAATAACTTCACTTAATCTGACAAAAAGGGACGCTGGTCTCAGTCTCACACATCTTGATCAGGCAGTTGATGATGCCGCGTAGATTGTGCCAATATATTTCCTGATAGTGGGTGTAATTTACATCACCAGAGAATTCAATTGATGAGTGGTTTCTTTCCTCAGACACCGAGGTCCCAGTAGCTGTAAAATATGCATTCAATTTAAAGTGTACTGTCTGGAAAAATGTATCGGCATGGACCTTCCTCCGGAAGTGCTTGTGGATTTAGGAGAACGGCATTTGTGGTGTATGCTCAAGGGAAATGTTGATGCAAGTAGACATTGCAAGGACATATTTCGATGGGCGAGACATGAACTACAATGACATTTTAGCCGTAAGTCTTCAGGAGCACCCCTACTTCCAAAATTTAGTCTGCAAGTAAGGTGAAACTCGATTATATATCCCACTCTGATGGATGATGCCAACTGTGACCAATGATGCCAATCCTTGATACCAAGATAGAAACTCATGATCACTTGGGCACGAACTTGCAGCTTTTGAATGATGATACTTGTCTAAACGAAAGCGAGGGAAAGGAAATGCATGATGATAATGATCATGAAAAGGAAATTGGAGACCCGAAGACTTTCAGGGAGGTGCGTGCCAAGTAAGCTATAAAGTTAGCGCGCCTTACGCGCCAGAAACCTCTATTCCCAGCGATGATCTGGGGAAATGTTAGACCGAAATTACTTTTCTAGGCAAAAGTCCTTTAACCTCCTCCAACTTCGACTCTTGAATCTGCATTAACATCATCACCACCAACGATTGTCCTTGAAATTTTGGCAAATCTCTGAAATTGCATCTTTCAGCTGTCGGACTCAGTCTTTGATAATCCATAAATATTAGCCAAATTGATCCTAGGCCGTGGCTGAATAGGGCACGATTTCTGCCCCCTGAACTTAATTGTGTGTGGGGAGGCCAATTAGGAAGCAACTTTGTGATAGAAAGAAGCATGTACATATATGTACCAGAGCATGTTTGTGATGAGTTGTTGAGACGAGTCCATAAATAGGCAAAGCCTTCGGATTTCAAATCCTCTATACCTTCCCAGGGTGGCTTAAAGCCGGTGATCGCTTCGAGGAGGTAAATCCAGCCAAAATCTGTATGCTGTCTCAGAGCAAAGACCTGGTACTGGCTTCTCGTTTGTTCCGAAACGGATTAAACCCACGTTTCGGAGAAAACGGCTCACAGAACCAGAACGTTCGGGTGCCTGCAGTGGCCACTTTCCGAGCCGAAGCAGATCATCGACAGCTCGAAGCTTGACAATTTCGAGCCTCAGATGAGTCTCAGCTAGGCTTAGGAACCTTACCAGGTTTTAAGCACCATGTACTACCGCCGTAAGTTTTTGCTTCATTGCCGATATATTGTTCCCTGCACAACAGCGAGATACGGAATATATCGGCACCAAATTATACACAATGTTGTATTGCTCAAGCCAAGATCACCGTTCATGAAATGCGGCGTCCAGTGAATGGCCTTGCTGGTACGCCTTGTATAATGCCTCTTTTCTTGGAGCCCATACTGAAGTCAGCCGAGCAGTCCCACATTTGGATGATTAAGAAGATAGGCCTCCACTGGATTTGATTGTCGGGGAAAGAGGAAAGTGGGTGGGAGTATGTCAAATCGAGCTTTTTGGTACACCTCGTTGTTTTCGACCAAGATCAATATATTCCCTGTTATGTATAGTCGATGACCAAAAGATATGTAAACAAGCGAAGAAGTCTTTCAACCCTGGCCATCAAGGCCGATTTTGGAAAGGGTCGCGGTCATAGCATCGCGTGATGCTTGGTGCCCACCAGCCGTCAATTTTCTCTGTAACAACGGCTCTCAGCCTCTTTCGGGGTGGCTGAAGCTAATTTGAGGTCGTTATTCGTCTGATTTAAACCATGGTCGACGAGGACACTGGAAATGTTATGTGGTATCGGCAAATTCGGAAACCGCGGAATTTCTATAGCTGTCTGGTTGTGGGAGATTGCCAGGTGTGCATCAATTTTGTGGCATCCAGCCTGTGCTCAATAGACAATTATGTGCGAGGAGCAGCACATGGTCATGGCATGCATATGGGCGGTAGGTCGAATCCCGTCATTCAGGCTCGCATTGAGTTCAGGGTCTAAATATAACCTGACCCTAGCCCTGACAGAGAGAAGCTCATCATTTGTTAGGTTTCGCCAAAAACAGAGATGCTTTACAGTAGTCTTTCCAAGTATTATTAATGACCCACGAGTGTCATATCGCTTCCCACTATCAAGGTTTCCCCAAGTTTGATTAAGCCCCCCAAAATCAAACATCGGGGGTAAATGTAAACTTTCATGTGTCGGTGTCCAAACAAATTAAGATTTTATATATACCACTCCTCTGGGACCGATGGATACGGCCAAGTTGGTGCAATTCGCTTAGCATTGCCAGATGAAGGGAAGACTGAACTTTATTACCCCCTCTCGTTTGCTGCCCTAAGGACTTAGAATTAACCCACTGTGATCCCTGGTGTGGATAAGCTGATCCGGATCGTGAAACATTGCCACAGACTTTGTATCTGTTAGTCTTGTATTGTCTAGTCCTAGAAAGATGAAGAGGAGAGCGATACGTCACAGCAGCTTTTGGTGGTACAAGGCTAAAAACAGTCGCGACGAACTCAGCATGAAGAGTGTTCCGCCCGCGCAAGGAACCGCGTACCCGGTGAACGGGCATCGGATTGATCGACAGCTTCAAACCAGGATCAAGGCTGAATAATTACTGACTGTACAACATGGTCGACATAAAGATCCCAGGTGGATGAGTTCCGAATCTCGAGAGGATCCTCCCGCAAAGGTAGGTATTGGGTATCATTCTCCCGGAAACCCAACTACGAGCATATCGTCAGCAGAGGATGGTATTTTAATTGTATGAGAATGGCACATGAGGCAGTGTGCAAAGCAAGCAAGCATGTTGACCACGAGATGACTACGCCAGTACTGTACCGTAAAAATGAGATAAGATATCCGTATGGAGCCCTAGTTGATGCAATCTCTTCAATCATGCAGAGTGATGCAAAGACTCGGAATAAGAAATTTGACAGTTTCAAGAACTGGTCAAGGAATGTTCCAAGGATGTGCCATATTTGCAGAATGTATCCACGACTTGGGAGTTGCTTGGTTACACAGGAGGCAGAGCTTCAGAAGTGTTCCTCCCAAGGCATATCCCATTGTGTTTCAGAAAAGATGGCCCTGTATATCCGTAAAGACTGAGCGTGTAGGGTGTCTGTTCACTATATTGCTTGGAACTGTGATAGCAAGGTGGATGCTTGGAAACAGTCAATCAATGGAATCCAGGCAGTTTTAGGTTGTTTTAACTTGTTTTGGTGATCTAGGTCTTGGGGCCCACAAAATAGAAATCTGCGCATCGCTTCAGTGGTTCCGCTGTCATATCATGACTACATTTTCGCTTAATGCCACCAAAGTGACCAGGAGAACTCCTGTGGCGCACCACTAAAAGTTAACTATCGAACGCCTAAGTGCTGTCTTCAGGACTCGTTATAGGTCGCCGAGCTTCATCCTGAACTCCCGGTGACTTTGCGAGCAGCAGACACCGAACAGGTCTATGCTTGGACTATGTTAGCAGTGGCTGCAACTGGTCTGTAAATGACTGTCTCAAGAGCCTGTGTTGAAGGCTTACGGATGGCTTACGAAAGAAATTTCCTACAAAAATAGACTATGGATTCGCTAAAACACTTTGTAGGAGTGGTATGGTAGGTCGAAATGTCGATTGTTCATTGGGGAGTGACCTTTCCTTGTAGCCATCCATCTCTTCCATGCTGAGCCTGAGGGCAGCAGCCTCCCCCACCATATTTCTAACCTTCAAGTCGCTACATTGTCGACAAGCAAGTGTTAGCTTGTTACAGAATAGCCTCTAAGCCGCTATGCCCTATCGGAATAAGTGTGGCCGCTGGTATACGAACCACAGCTTGAGAATAGCAATATATGGGGCCGGGAGCCCATGAGATTTGTTGGCCAGGCCTGCAGTTGGTCGTTGCATGTCAAGAGCTGACAAGCATGAGGTCGATCCGCACGCAGGCTCAGGGGGGTGGGGCTTCAAAAAGAATGATGTGAACTAGGTCTCGTGGCGTTTGCAGGCATTACAGGCAAACTTCCCAGAAGTCTCTTTATGTTGGTGTCTCTGCTGGCTCTTGATGATCCCTAGATATGCTTTCCCATGAGATTTCCACACACCCTCGCCACCACAAATGTCGAGTAGTCAGTTCTTCGGACTTGACTAAGATCTGTGCCCTGTCGATGCTTTAGCTTGTCTGAACAACTTGATACCTTTTCAATATATGCAACAGGTTGCAAACTTCTGTACGAATCCCACGGAACCGACCGTCAAAAAATCTGTATAATGCGAGTGGCGTGAGGCTGTAGTCTCCTATTCGCCTTCAAAGCTGTAGAACTCCCCACGAGGGCTGCTTATCCTGGAAAATAACACCAACTGGTCTTCCTGCCGCCTGCAATCTACGCAGCACTCCCTAACACTGCACTTCAAGCCACAGACTGCAAAATATCCTATCCGCAGCGATTGAAAGCATACAAGACAGCCTGCTTAAACGTCCTTATTTTGGCGCACATAACTTGACCCTTATGTGCCTGGTTACCGCCCGTCTTACTCACCCGCCATTAAACGCCAGTAAAGTGCCGCTCTCTGCTGGGTTAAGTCCATAAGTGGTCGTGTGTAAGCTCGCTTCCTCAATGCGACTTGCCTTGGAAACGAGCCAAATCCCACTTGACGATTGAAGTGATTTCAAAGTTCAAGACTGGATTTGTGCAATACAAAGGACTTGCAAAGATCACCGCGCCTAACAAGTTGTTCGTGGAAACAGCCAGGTACATAGAGACCATATTCCTGAGTCAGATCTCCATGCGATACAGGCGCAATTGATGGCAGTCTCTGTCCAAACTCAACTTTATACGGCGTCCTTATGGAATATTGGTGAATCACAGGCTTCTTTGGACTTGATTTCGGACGCACCAGCAGCTCCTATGTCGTATCAGTATCCTTCTTTGGGCTCGTCAGGAATAGACCCAATTTCCAATATTGCTCAAAGTTATCACCATCAAACTGGTGATGATTCACCGTCAAATCCCTCAAGTTTTGCAAATGCACCGTCGCCTGGTTTAAGGGATCAGGATGGATTGGGAACGACCAAGTCCGGAAAGGTCAAGAGGGCGATGTCGACACCAAATGTACGTGGCCAGGCTTCAGCAGACGCCGCTGCCCTCAATCTATCGTCCGAGAAAAGGAGAAACAAATTAGGATACCACAGAACCTCCGTCGCATGCGGTAAGCCCCTCTGTTCCAGGATAACCCGCCATGAATCCATCAAAATAGAGACATACTAACTAGGGGCTCTAGGCCATTGTCGCCGGAGAAAGATCAGATGTATACCTGCTCCAGCCGATCCACAAAGTCGCTGTTCGAATTGCATCAGGCTTAAAAAGGAGTGTAACTTTTACCCTGTTGACCAGCAGCCTCAAGTGGAGCCGAATCGCAGAAGCTCAAAGGCCATGAGTGGTACAGGAGCCTCAGAAACATCATCACCCGCGACATCATCGGGGCAATTACCCGACATGCAGCCTTCATTACCTTACCCGCATATGAATATGCCATCTATTCAGGATCTAGGTGGACCTCAAATGAAGAGGCAACGGACTGAAAGCTTTTCTCCTGAATCAAAAGGTTTGCCATTCCTCGGACGATCTTCTGTACGCCACTCTGATAACACACCAGTTGTCACTTCGTCTCGTAATTTTGAATATGGCCACGGCGGCGCCAACTGGATGGCACCTGAAGCTTCTCCTGGAGTAAAATCTCATCCCGAACTCCCGCCTCCTGACTTACAGACTCCGTATTGGAGGATGAATCACCAGGAGTCGCCCATAACTCCAGCATTCTCTCCTTTCACTCCAAGTCATCAAATACCCCCCTTACAAACCTGGTCAAACAATCATCCAGAGCCTAGTCCAAGAGAAGATTTATCGTGGTCGGTTCCTCAGCGATCGATATCATACAGCAACCTGGAAGGCATTCAAAACCATCATCAGAACCCCCCTTATGCTTCGCACCCACAAAGTCACCCTATCTCGGATCATTATACAACGAAACCTCGACTGCAACACACCGGAATGTATCCTCCACCGATTTCTACCTCTGCCGGAAATCATCCACCCACTGAATACTCACCTGCCGCGACAAGCGAGTCTGCCCAGCAGTCGCAATCGGCAGGTGTCCTACCGCCCGTAAACTACTCACAGTGGCAGCAGCCTTACTCATATCAGAAGCCTGTCGGATCAAGCAGTGAACACTATGGCTCCTGGAATCAAACCCACGGACCCCCTTCTGTTCCCGAAGGACATGCACAGCCAGTACACTACGGTTATGCGGCCAGCGGAAGTTATTACCCACCACCGCCCGATCAAGGAAGATAAGTTGGGGAGATATGGCAGGAAATAAATTCGCGTTGAACAAGAACGGGCAGATTGTGGCCAACTCCAATTAGATCGTTTCTATGCAATGAAGAAGAGAGGAAAGGAGGCCCATCTACCACACGTAGTGCAAAATGTACACTTGTAAGAATAGGCATACAATTTGTGATGATTTGTGGAAAAGAATTAGATGCTCAAAACGACATGAATTGCGATTCGCCTTCAACACAAAGAGCAAAGAGCCGAGCAGTGTTGATGAAGCGCCAGTGTAAGAAGGGGCCATCAATAAAGTAGGAACGGCCGGTCTGTATATAAAGTTACTGCGGGTTGATTCTATGTATAAACAAAAGAGTGTGCATAGAAGTCTTCTATAAAGCAATAGTGAAGTCTGTGAGACACATAAATTATCGTAATTGTTCAAATGCCGATCGACCTTTCTTGGCATCTCTAATGTTAAATAAAACCAGCCTCGCGTATCTTGAACCCCACGTTTCTGGCCACCTGCCACCCACTTCAACAACCACTGACCAACCGCATCAAGAAGACATAAGCAAACATGGCCCCCAGGAAAGGCTTCATAGCGATGTTCGAAGTGAGCTCCATCTGCCTCTTCAAACACCATTATGAAGATGCTAAAAGCCTTACAGCCCCACCCGGAAGATAGACTTCACCTCAGACTGCACCGCGCGCGGTCTGTTGTTCTAACTGCTCAGGAGCAAGTTACTTTCCTTCCCGCCTCGTGGTGGTTGGCCTTACTGACACTATGCGATAGGCTCGTTGAAATTCGTGCGTCGCAAAGAACATTTGAAGGCGCATATATTCGAACTGCGCTCGGACAGTTTTCCTTTGCGTTGGTGGTCCTTAAGATCTTTACGTCTGAGTTTTATAGCATCGGAGCGCTATTTGCGACATATGGCGCAGGCATATTGTTGGTAGCTATGTACCGGAGATACGAAGGGAACCGACAATTTTTTAGTGAAACGGGCGACGATGGATTGGGCAGGAAGAAGTTCAGGACGAGTGGGAACGCTGTGGTGGTCCTAACTGCGCTGTCCATCGGTGCTTATGCTAGCTTACTTGCGTTGACAATTAAGCTAGACGATTGATGTGGCACATTTCTTCATGGTTTCAAAAAACTCCGCTGGACTACATCGGAGAAGTGGAAGCCATGGTCAGTAGTCAAAACGGCCTAAGAGAATGACTAGTCGTTGCTCCTGCTTGAGCGCACGAGGAAAACCCCGCGGTGACAGCATGGGAAAATGCCGGAGGCGCAGCAAAACTACCGTTCAAGAAGACGCAAAGTTGAGGCTTCCATGTGGGCTTCATATAACCAGCCAGTTGTGCATTGTTTCCGGTACGGGCCGCAGATAAGTCAATCCAACAGTAAGGCACTTTTGGGTTGGAACAAACTTTGGCTCACAGTCTACGAACCGCATTGATATTGTGAAGGAATATGGACCAAGAAATTCACTATTGACTATTCGGCTGAAAGTTCGATGATCGGAGTTTCGGATCAGAAGGGAAATTTTACTACTACGCGTCTTCTGGTGCATTTCACAGCATTATACCAGACCATGCAATTTTGGATTTGAAGTCTGGTCACCTTACCTTTACTTAGAGGCATTCTGTGGCATTTAGCAACCACCTGCTGAGAGTACAGTACATTTGATGCATTTGAGAGGTGATGGACTTGGCAATTTCTCCAGACAGGGAAAGTGCATTCAGAAGTTCATGATATTATCGAAATGGATCGTCTCAATAAAGCTATAGATCAACAAGAATATAATCATTCCTCTAGAAATTCGCATTTGGGATGAGGATTCACGACTATATCAGCCTTTCTTTTCCCAGCAAGCACAACAGTTTTGTTTTTCATATTCGACTTCGATTGCTCTTTTAAATGCTCGCAGAGAAAATATAAGAAAGTCACCGCAGGATTATCTGCTGACTAGTCTATTCCCAGTACCATATTTCCCTATTTACCTATCTAGACAGACTCATGAGATTATCTGTCTCAAAAATACCCACTATTAGAGTTTCTGATTTTCGTTTGAGCCTCAACCTACGATTTGGCTATGGTGCTGTCGCTTTTTTTAGCTTTTAAAAGATATACAAGAATGGGTCCGCATACGGAGAAAGTCTGCCTGGTAGTATCTTGATATATGTTGACGCATTCAAAACGTGCAAAATCAGAATAAACTCGTACTTCCTCAAGCACACTTATGTTGGGATTTTACTTGTTGACTTAGCGGAAGCACAAGGGAGCCTTTCCAATACCCTGCAAGAAGAAAAAAAGATTAACATAGATTAACAGAAGTGTTGACTGCCTCCCAGGAAAGCCCTAGCCTTCTGTACTGATGCTGATGACCTCATCTTAAAAAGGAATCTATCTCAGCCTCGCCTTAACCTAAATCAACATGCCCTGTTCCTGGAAGCCCTACATAATTGGGTAAAGCGTTCATTTAGGGAACATCAATTGGCAAAAGCAGATTTGGATTGGGAAAAAGGCCGCATACAAAGTCTTGATGAGGTCAGGCTATGGCCCAAGCTGCGGTTGTTCAGGGTGTTACAAGCATTTACCCTAGGAAGCTAATGTAGGTAGTATTCATGCACAGCCCGCCATTGTCAGTTTTTCGGGGATCGCAGGAAATGCTTGGCCCTTCAGCCTTCAAAGGCTCAACCCCGCCCTGTACCACTATACTTAAGCTTGATAGAGACAGCACCTACCCACCAGCAAAACCTTGGGGTATTTTATCTATTGGGGGGTTGCTATTTATAAGCTTCGGTCGTTGGGGCACGAGGGAGATCTCGGACGTGTGAATCATCTCCCGAGATCGAGATCAATGGCCAAATGTATTGGACAAGCTAGCCACTTACAGCAGTCTTTATATCAAGAAATAGAAAATAAAAATTATCAATCATCATCGATCATGGGATTCCACGATTCTTGTGACCAAAATGTTCTGAAGCGGCCATGAAATATGTGCACAGCCACTGATTCCAAGGTGGCCGTGGGCTGAATGCATGCTAAAGTTGTCCGCCTTGGGAACAGGGTAGAGCCTCAAACAATCCTGGCTCGAGTAATATTTGGGCACCGGTCAGCCCATCCAAAAAGCCCACCTTCTAGATAATCGCGGCCGGGCCTATCATTTGCACCCATTTCTTCTCACTGTTGTGCGTTGGACGGTGGTAAGGGCATGAAAAACATCAGCGGAAAGCCCTGGCTAAACCACCCCCCCGTTGACTTAACCACATCCCTAAGCCTTTAGCGATAGTGCTAGAGCTCTACTCCCCCGACCTCAACCTCACCACCCCTCCCTAACATCCTTTTCCTCACAACTGATCCCCATCATCCTCATGGTAGTAGCTCTTTATACAATTGTTGATCCCTTGAAACATTCCTCGTGTGCTTTCAACTTCTATTTTGATCCCAAATATTCTCCTGGTCAAAACGGACCTCGTCCTGCTTATTCGGAGCTGTGGCATTGCATATCCAGACGACCTCTATCCGCAAGGCTGGCACCATGACCAGCACCTTGTTTCCCTTTTAATTCTTACCGACCGAGACTTCGCCTGGTTGATTCAGTGCACGTTTATAAGACCTGTTGCTCTTTACATAGCCTCAACCGGTTGGCTTCCGTTATGTCTTCAACGTACAACTCCACCTCTGACGATCTGGGGCTGAACAACAATCACGATACCTCTCTCCTCTCTCCCTTCAACTATACACAGAACCTTAGCTCCTCCGCAAGTACGTATACCTTCTATCCATTCTGTGTACATATGTGCGTCATCCCTGTAAGACAATACACTTGCTTTAATTGATCACAAGTGCCATCAAGATGTTATTGTCGCAGATGAAGCGCCATGATTTTAGTTGTATGATACCATACTAACCTCGAGGCTCTGTTCAGGTCCTTCATACAATCCTAATAGCAACACGCCTGGCGAATCGTTGTCCGAGTACAGCAACTACCAGACCAGTGAGTTGGGTCAAGTGGACGACGAATTTTTTGGTGTCGATTTCAGCGCTGGCGTGCAACGAATCGACTCCCTTCCTTCCAACTATCTGGATAGCTCATACCAGCCTGTCAATCACTCATTACCAGACCATCCACCGCAAACGCAAGAGCGTCAAGTAGAAAGCCTCAACCCCCTCGCATATCCTCTCAGCCCTAAGCTCACCAGCATACCGAATACACCCTCTCCCAGGCTAGAAGCTCATGAACCTAAGACCCAAACAACGATATCTCAGCAAGAACTCAACACCGAACTACATAACTCTCGCTTCCAGCCCTTTGCCCCTCACCCGCAGTCGCACCCGAGCACAATAGAATTGACGCCGGAACACAGTGGGAGTAGTCATACAAGTGCTGAAGGTGTTGCGCCGAGCAATATGGCCAACTTCGAGCAAAGTCCTATTGTCACTGTTTCACAATGGAGTAATCAGTTCAGTCAATACGCACGGCCAACTGAGACTGCGCAATTTGACAGTCAACATGGCGCTACAAGCACCAACCGAGACATGGGCTCCCCGCATCCGACGCAAGCAACTGGCATACGAGATGATGAAGGGATTTGGATATCTGACCAATCCACTGGTCAAGCCGGACTCGGGCCTGAGCAACGTAAAGTAATTGCCGATGTAGAGGTACCCAACTTGAAAGAGCAAGCAGAGCGACGACGAATCGAAATTAAGAACATTGAGGTTGAAGAATGGCGATCACAGGCGGGCGAAAGCAGCGGGGAAGAGAATACTGAGCAGACTTATTTCCATTTTACCAATACAAACTGGCAACAATCAGAGTCTGGCCGTCGCAGAAGCCCTCCAGAGGATGACAATAACATTGCACCCGTGGATGATGCTATTAGTTTACATGAGAATAGACTGGTTGAAGGCCAGATATATTACCATCCTAACGGACGGGATGTATCAGAAGCTGACTTCGAGTTAATGAGGCAGCCTCGTCACTGGAGCGATGCTCCCATGTTACCACAAATAACAATGACGAAGTTCCAACCTTTAACTGCTAACGAAGCTATTAAGCGATGGAACGACAATTCGGATACAATTTCTCTCACCTCGAGAGTTGCAACCTGGGGCACTCGTCGTCGCAGCGAAACCAATCTAACGGATATGGAAGGTGTCACAGACGGTAGCTTTTTGAAAAAGCTATCAATCAGTAGATCTAGAGACGGGAGCCGACCACGTCAAAACAGCATTTTTGACCAAGTCGATCGTTTCGCCAACATTGTTCGAAATAGGAGCGACAGCAGGCTCAAACGAGGTCGTGGCTCTCAAGACATCACGGAAGATGCAGGGGGAACCAACGCACGACATAATAGTCAAGATACACTGGCCCCTCCCCGGCCGCCCAACTACAATCGTAGATCTATGCCTAATGTGACCTCCGCCGTTGCGGCGATGACAGGTCCGATTGCTGCTGTTGGTACCACTCATACACGAAGCGGATCTATCTCTGCAGTGGCGCCATCGACCAAGAGCCCAACAATACCAAGTAAAAACCTCGGCTTTGCTAGATCTGTTATACAACGGGCTAGGAGTAGAAGTGAGCTGTCCGCACAAGAAAAAGCGCCACAGCCAGGGATCGTCAACTTGTGGAAGTCTCAAGGCGGCCCACCTGTTGCTAGCCTTGCTTCACCACCCCTTGACATAGAAGTGAAGCAACAGCCAGCCGACCTCCAAGACCAAGAAGAGGATGACGATGACGATGACGAGCCAGAGCAAGTGGATGAGGCCGATTTGGGACTGGAATCCGAACAAGAAACAGAACCTATCATACCAAATTATGAAGGATTCAAGGATCATGTCCGGCGTCTCAATCCTGATATGGATCCACGGTATAAATGGCTTGTCAGCAGAATCGCTCATCAGCAGGAGATTCGTTACAAGAATTTGCTCGATCTCAGAGTCAAGCACTCACAGGCCACGATGACTCGTACTTGTGGAGCCGGGCGCTTTTGCATTGCTTCTGGAGGAGGCGCCACATTGATTGATGCCCATGGCAAGCCTCGAGAACAAGAAGCTGGATCCTCTAGCTTGCATCTCGTTACAGACTTTTCTGACCACGACTCTAATCCGGGAGAAGGCGCTCTTAACGAAGAGACTTTTCCTCCTGGTGTACCTATGCCACCAAGCCGACATCTTCCCGCCGAGTTTGAATGCCAACTATGTTTCAAGTCTAAGAAATTCCAAAAGCCATCTGATTGGACAAAGCACGTGCACGAAGATGTCCAGCCATTTACTTGTACCTACGATAAATGCAAAGAGCCAAAATCCTTCAAAAGAAAAGCAGACTGGGTCCGCCACGAAAATGAGAGACATCGCCATTTAGAATGGTGGATTTGCCAAGTGGAAGATTGCAGGCACCCATGCTACCGAAAGGACAATTTTCTTCAACATCTAGTTCGAGAGCACAAATTGCCTGAACCTAAGCAGAAGACCAAGGCAGCCATCAAGAAGGCTCGTTTAACAGAACCAGCTTGGGTCATGCTTGAACGATGTCATCACGAAACCCAAAACAAGCCGCAAGACGAGCCCTGCAAGTTTTGCGGAAAGACCTTCAATACTTGGAAAAAATTGACAGTACATCTGGCGAAGCATATGGAGCATATTAGCTTACCAGTGCTAAAATTAGTTGAGGCAAAGCATGTTGATGCAAACACGATCATTAGCCCGGTAGAGCAAATTCTCACCCCAGTAACCCCCATAGGTCGGCAAAAAATGGAATCTACTAGTCCTTTCAATATGGGTAGCATTTCGCCCCATATTCCACTGAACCAGCAATTCACATCTGGTATGGAACAACCCTCTTACTATCCTACGACTAGCTCTTCTACACCCTACGAAATGCAACCTCCCATTCTCCCATATGGTCAGCATCAGATGTACTCGGATCCATATGATGTTCAGCAAATGACACAGCCTAGGGCGTTTAGTTCAATGAATGCCGGGCCGACCAATCTCAATAGTATGCATCAAACTCAGGACTTCAGTCATATGAGTCCTACGTATCCTCAACCAAAGATTGAACAGCAGACCCGAGGATTCAATCCGATGGACCCTGGTTTCCCGCACGGCTTGCCGGATCATTCATACACCCAACCTTCTTCAGCGTTTCCAGTGCAACACAATTACGTATCTAACGCTCCTACTGCGCCTACATACCAAGCACCCAACATGTTAGCCGACCCAGGTTATGGGTTTGATCACATGGCAGTGAATGACAACCAAGGATACCAACAGCATATACCCATGAGCCGTGCCCCAGGGAGCGCATCGTCATATGGGCATTCACCCCAGAATGTTCCGTCAAATGTGCCATATTACGGTCATCAGTGATATTCTGTGTATCTTTCCAGCGTGTATAATGCATGTTTCTCGTGTTAGGCGTCTGGTGAGGTGGTGCACTTTTCTCTTTACTATATAGACGTTTCTTCATACTTGAGCTTTTTATGACTTACAGATACCACGACATATACCTCATTTTTTGTTTAAAATAGCGTTTGGAGTTAGGAAGTGTAACGAAACACAATGAATATTTTATATGCCAAATCACCTCTTTTCCTCAAAATTTTAATTGTGTGTCACACCTATTGAAACTATCCTCCTGGTGGTTTCTACCAAACTGGGAATCGTAGGTCCACTTTTTTAGCCGTACTAGCTTCTGCTCTTGTTTTGATAGCGGGAGCTATTGTGTTAACCACGAGCTATCAACTCAGCCATCTCTCTAGATTCCCGACAGAGACTATGGCGTAAAATTTTATCCCATTAGGCTCCATTTCGCCCTTCGTGCCTAAAGCGATTTCGGATAGTGTTCAAACGATCTATAGCTCGGCCACCGTTGGAATCTCCTTTGCTTGGAGTATGTTTTTGAGCTATTCATGTTAAATCCAAAATGGAATACGTATTTCCCCATACAACTGTTGCAGCCAGCCATGCCGAACAAAAACGTGGATGACGCAGGAAGCATATGATATTAGTTGATCAAAGCCATTGTGCGCCTAGAAATTGATCCGAGGAGGAGTGCCAACAACGACGTCCTAATAGAAGAGATGTCCATTCAGTAAGTGACCCCTTCCCGTGAATTATCGTACTTATTCTTTTGAACTAATTTGTTTCGGCGACCAGCTCAAAAATAATTCCGTCCAATGTGACGCCAATTCGATTAATCCTTTTGTGCTTGTGCCCATGTGTGCACTAGTTTGCTTGCCCTTTGAATCATATTATAGTTCTTGTACTACGCATCGTCATGGTGTGCACAAAGCTGCCAGCTAGGCTTGAATACAGCGGCGAAATACTTGGACCTCGGATCTAGTGTCCGCTGGCATAGTCTCTCTAAATCATGTCCCGGCTGATCAAATATGTAGGGTAACTTTGATCTAGTCAGAGCTAACAAAGATGACCTGGAACTTTTAAAAACGCAATCTGCTACACACTTTCTTAAATACATTTCCCCCCAAAAAAAACCCTCTACCGATAACAAAATCCGACACACACGTCCTATTAGATTTAATTTCGTAGTCCTTCTCGGAAAGCAGAAATTTCATTCGTAGGCGTCGTACAAACGAGGTTTATATAGCGATCCAGACGACGAACACCCCAAATACAAATATGAAGGAGATACCCACCCTCCCTCAGCCAGGCACATCTAAGGAATCACTGGATGGTGGTCAGGCAGACGTAAAAGATAGTTGTAAGTATTCGAGGAATCACATTTTGCTCAGTGGCTATAGTGCTGCTTCAGTTGGGTGGTAATCCGGCATCGCCTAACAGAGCATGACCTAATCCAAAGAAGCTTATGCTCAGTAGCTAACACAATTTGTAGTCCAAACTTCCCTTGTATCTAGACCACCAGAGCTCAAGCTGAGCACATGCAGTCTCACCGGCCAATATGAACGGTCTACTGCTAAGGGCATGGGCAGAATTAAGCCGAGCAGTTCAAGAAGATCCAATTCTTCGCTATGGAAAGCATGTACACAACCTGGCTGGCGTGCATGGCTGGGCTGGGGTTCCTGTACGGTAGCAGGCATTTCCCTCGGCTATAACTGCTTTAATATCAACGGGCTTCTTGTAATGGATCAATTCAAAGACGTGGATTTCAAGTACGGCTCCGCGGAAAAGGCCATAATCGTCTCTATTTTCGCTTTAGGGGTATTTGGTAAGCTATCCAACCATGTCATTCAATTGTTGGCTATATACATCTAGCCTCTAGTGCTATTATTTGTGGATTACCAGTGTGAAGTTGCATTTAGCTAATTTGATTATAGTTGGCGCTCCATGGTCGGGGTCGTATGCAGACAAATATGGTCGAAGGAAAGCAATCATGTCAGCTTGTTACGTTCAGCTCTTTGGTCTCGTCCTTCAAATTATTGCAGGCGCTCCGATCAAGGTGAAATGGTCCATCGCTATTCTCTGTTTCGGCCGCTTTCTAAGTGGCTTGAGCATCGGAATAACCAACAGTGCGGCCGTTACTTACCTGACCGAGACCTCACCACCCAGACTTCGACCTAGCCTCCAAGGTACCAACCAAATCGGCCTTACCATTGGTATATTCTTATCTACCTGTGTTAACTATGGCACACGATCAATAAAAAGCTCTGCTGCCTACCGCATACCTATATCAATCCAATTTTTATGGGCTGGAATGCTTCTGCTTGGCATGGTCTTTTCTCCAGAGACACCACGCTGGCTCATGAGTAAAGACATGAAGGACGACGCTAGAGCTAGCCAGAGTCAACTTCTGGGTAAGCCCTTGTATTCTTCGGAGGTTAATGAAGATATTGTGGCACTACGCAATGAGTGTGCGGAACCCGATACCCATACTAGTTCTAGCTGGAAGGATTGCTTCCGTGGAGGTGGGTATGGAAGTGACGGTCGCCGAATACTCAATGCATGCATGATCCAGATTTGCCAACAATTAACGGGGATTAACTTTATCTTCTACTTCGGGACAGTTTTCTTCAAAGCCACTGCGATGCCAGTGCCTTACATTATGGTAATCGGAATCACCGCTGCCAATGTTTTAGGCACAGGTGGTTCATTCTTCACTAGTGCATATATTGGAAAGCGCATTCTTCTGCTTGCTGGAGCTGCGGGCATGGCTTTAAGTCAATTTGTCGTTGTAAGTGGTAAAACCCTAGCACTTTAGTTCGTATGCTTACGCCAATCACCTCTAGGCTGTATTAAATTTTACAGAACCCAGAAAAACAAAATATGTTACATATGGCTTCATGATCTCATTTTGCATATGCTATGCTACATCATGGTCTCCTGGAGCGTGGGCGGTTACTGGCGATATTCTCCCAAGAAAGCATCGTGCGACAGGTATCGCATATGCTACCAGCTCAAATTGGTTGGCCAACTTCCTTATTACCATTTTAACTCCGTTCATCGTCGACAAACAATATCTTGGTCTCAATGGACATATTTTCTGGATCTGGGCTGGACTAAACCTATTTTGTTTCGCTTACACATGGTATGAGGTGTACGAGACTAAAGGTTTATCGCTTGACGAGGTAGATCAGATGGTGCGGGCACCTAATGTTACCCCACGGAACAGTGCTGCATGGATTCAGCGTACTCTGGCAACATCTAAGGTCGATGAGGAAAAATCGATTGAAACTCCTTCCACAGATATCTCTCCACGAAACTCCCAGTCAAGAAGATGAGAAATGGGATCAAGCTAGCCAAGATCTAAAACAATTGGCCATAGCAGTCGAGAAGTTTGGAGGACTTACCGGATTTAATTGGCGGGATTCGGAAAAGAAACGGATGGCTGAAAATGCATTAAGTTGGGACGTCCGAACTGAGATACATCTTTGTGTTCCAAATGTGTAAAGTCAGCACATATTCTTAGCATACTCGCTTATCGAGACTGCAAATGCTTATAGGGGTTTGGTTACTAGAAGAGGATTATAACAATAAATCAGAAATCTCCATTATCTCCATTTTGTGTGCTATTCTTTCGTTTCGAAGGATAAGTTTCACAATGATGTAGCGGTAGATAAACGATTCACAAAACTACTTCTTTTTTCTTTTATCAATGCCTTCAGCTCTAGTTTAAAATGGTTCGTTTAAATTTTACCAACTTAGTCGCCGCCAAAGTACGCGGCCAAAAGGAATTGGTCCCATATCCAGCCAACTTGCCATCCTAAGGCCAACATAAGACATGAAATTCGCATTGGAGACGACGTATCATATTGCAATCCATCTTCAAAGTAAAAACATATTATTAACTCCTCGCCGATGTAGTTGGCGAATATGTCAATCCTCGCCGAAAAACTCACAAATGCATCATCACTCACGACCCACTAAATAATCCTCCAAGCCGAGGTTTGTGCTCCGATATCAACGCGATCTTAATATAGGGCTTTCAAAATAAGTCAGAGAGGAGCAAAATCTTGTCGGCTTGAAAAATTTGGGCTGAATGCTGTGCAATCATGACTACATCAGATCGTATTCTCCGATTCTTCTCACCACATACTGGGAGGACAGGCTTGCTCATCGGTTCTTCCATTGCAACCACGCTCGTTGCTATCTCCGTTGCACGAATAGCTTTTCCGGGGACCCCCAATCACATCATCCCAAGCCCAAGGGATACTCAACTACCGAGGTTGTCACCGTCTGAGCAGAATGACTTACCTTATCCTCCTGATGTCTTTCCAGGAGCCAGAGATGTGACAAGTCGTGTAGGTCACGTGCCGCCCCATTACATATCTCACTAACAGCTCTATCTATGACAGTATGGAACCATACGAGTTTACGAATGGGGACCTGAGGATGGAAGAAAGGTGCTCCTTGTGCATGGGTAAGTCAAAATCTCGTTGCAGATCCCCGAGGCTCCCAATGCCAAACAGGTATCTACCATCAGGCAAGCTTCTTGCACCTGCAAGGTCATTTGAGACAGTACTTGCACTCCAAATCATTTCCTGAAGAAGAACGCTAACTCCCTATTCTTCTTAATAGGATAAGCACGCCATGTTTAGCACTCGGATCCATCGCTAACGGGCTTGTTGAGAAAGGTTGTCGAGTTATATTATTTGATTTGTGGGGACGTGGATACAGCGACAGCTCAAATCTTCCACATGATTCTCGGCTCTACACTGCGCAGATACTACTTGCTCTTACCTCATCACCACTTGCTTGGACCCCCAACGGATTCAGCATCGTTGGGTATAGCTTCGGGGGAGGCATCGCGGTTGACTTTGCTACAAGTCACCCGCAAATGGTTAAGTCCATAGTTCTTCTCGCCCCTGGGGGCCTGATCAGGCCGAATCATTTTGGCTGGTCAAGTCGGATCTTGTATCTCGGTCTAATTCCGGACAGGATTCTTCATTGGATCGTGCAACGACGTCTCCAAGGAGGAAATGTGCATGCCAGAGAAAAAAAAACTGCTACAGCAGCAGCTGTTGTCAACGAAGAGATCAATGGAGCAAGAGACCCAGGTTTTGAGACGGCACCACTATCCAAGACCCGTCCAGATGTGACGGTTGCTTCAGCTGTTTCTTGGCAAATCCAGAATCATGAGGGATTTGTGAGGTCGTTTGTGAGCTCTATAAAGCATGGCCCGGTCGAAGGTAAAGAAGAGTCGTGGAGAACCTGGAAAGAGCTTGGGAAACGAAAGGATCGGGTGCTTATAATGGCAGGAAGTACTGATACTATTATGTGAGTTATTACCTAACAGGTCCCTGCGGGCCGTCGACAAAGTTACTAACACTTTGACAGCATTCCAGAAGAACTTAAAATCGATGCTACTGAACTGATCGGCTCGGCTAATTTAGAATGGAGAATAATTGACGGTGGTCACGAGTTTCCGATCACACGGGGTGATGAGGTCGTGAAGCAGATTAGTGAGGTCTGGGGGACATAGGCTTCTATTCGTAAGTTGTATTATCGATGTCGTCGATTACTTACGATCTAAGCTTTTTTATTACTTGAGAAAGCTTTTCATGTTTTAATTTGATCATGCCCGTTCAAAAAATGATCACTTAGAGACAAAATATCTAGACTTGAAGTTTTCGCCATAGATCTAGAAGTATAGAATTTAAATGTGAACTAGAGAAGAGCATTCATGAGACAAAATTCTTTTTATCAAATATTGCCTATTGAGCGCAGGTCTAGAGGACATCTGTTCAGCAGAAGAAACGGACAAGGGTAAACGTGCAGCACACCTGCTTCCCTCTCTCTTCATCTATGATATTTACTTTTGTCAAGTATCAGTTGATCAGAATAGACGCCAATTCAACCACTCGCTCCATTTAACTTATTCTCAGGGGGCATAAACTCGACCTCTGGAAACTCAGAGCTCGGCCCATCAATCAGCCCTCCGTTTCCCCTCCCGAATACCCAATCCACAAAATTTCTCAGATATACCCTTTGGATTTCAACGGCTCTAGTGGCACTTATAGTCCCCACGAGCGTCTCAATCTCCGGCGTCCTTGGCAGACCGAGCAAATCCACCAAGGCTACAAAGTCCGTGAAAGCAAAGTGCTGCGTTCCATTGACTATGGCCCCTCTCTCCCAGCCTGTCTGCGCAGCTCGAAAAGAACCCCAACTCGCGTCGCCAGCTGGGATACGGACGGGCCCGCCCATGATGAAAAAGGGCTGCTGGGCGTCGCCCGAGATGGAATTGTTCCAGAACGCGCCGTCGAAGTTGAAACCTCCTACGAAGCGATGGCTCTCGATCATGGCGCCCGCGACTGCGGCGCCGCCAAAAGAGTGGCCGGCTACGGCTGCTGGATGGGTGCTTCTAGGGTGGCCATACAGGATCGAGAGGTCGCTGGTTATGTTGTCGATGAAGCAGATGTCGTCGATACGTTGACGGTACCAGTTATCTAGAAGGGTGGTGGTGAAGGGACTTGAGTCACGATAGATCACAGATTCGTCAGGAAACTCAACGGCTGCGGCATCGTAGGGGTGGTCTATGGATACTGCGACGTAGCCGTGGGAGGCTAGGTCTTCGAGGAGCGCGGTGTGAATCAGACGGGATTGCCCGCCGCCATGGGAGAAGAGCAATCTCCTCGTATTGTGGATGGGAAGTGGTCTTGCTGCAATTTTCGAATTGTCGATGACTGTGCTTAAGGAGCCATTGGGAAGTGAGTGTTGAACCTCGAAAAGAGAGGCGACCACTGGTGTGATGTATGGTTGTGCGTCCACTCTTTTCTCCTTGGTCGGATAGTAGATGGAGATCATGAGCTTGCGGTCATCAAGAGGCGAGAAGAGGTCTTTGCGGGCATGATCTACTACTTCTAGATGGAGAACGCCAATTTTTTGGTAGCCAGTGGGTGGTGGAAGTTGACGGTTTGCTTCGGCGCCCAGCAAGAATATCACGCATAAGGAGACAAGCGGTTGGAAGAACATATTTGCTTGAAACTGGAAGTCTAAGTAAGCAAACATGAACATATAAAGGCAGCCATATGTAAGACGACACCATCTCTCGAGCTTATTGGTAAGCGGGGTATGGCTTATTGCTTGTTGCATAACTGCAGGAAGATGACTAACTGGATGCAAGCCTCAATCACATCTCTTCCGGCTCTTCAAGTGGCATGAGTGTGCTGGATCTATTACTCTATTCTCTACATGTATAATTTAGATGCATATAAGAGGCATCTTATCATATTCGGGACAGCTTTATAAATCTCATCCCTTCTTCAGTGTCTATCCATCTCAATCACCATCGATACAACATTCGTTTGTGTTCTTGATATATGGCACTATGATGGTCGAAGAGTCACTACTTGGTCAAATATCCGAGAAAAAACAGGTTCACCTTGAAGGAGCAGTAGTATAGTGAAGATACGATACCGGACCATCCCAACCACCACACACTATAACTATTGCACCTCCATCATGTTACTCGAGAAACAGAGGAAAAAAGGATCAAGTCTAGGCAGGTTGCAAAAGGTATCGAATCTGAATGAGGAGATGGACAATCATTCTTAATTTGCAACAGTTCTGATTTGGCTTATGGCAAAGGACGGACCGCCTCACTTCTCCCCGCAGCCTGCCCGTTTCAGCCCTCCGCCTGCTCGCTTAGGCCCTGATGACTCAAGATGGTAGTACCCCTATTTCTTTGTCCAGCCTCCTCCTTTGCTGCTGTACCGTAGATTGCCAACTGATTGGACAGAGTCACGGTTTGAAGTGAAGCTTGAAGCTCAAGACCAAGTTTCCTCGCAAACTGCCCCCATTAATAACGGTGCCAATTCCATCTTAACATGAAAGTCAAATGGATCAAACTGAATTTGTGATGCGTTTATGTTCTGAGTTTCCTGCGGAAAAGAGCTTCAATAGCCTACGTCGACGTTCTCAGTCTGAAACTGAGCTCCCAATACGCGCGCCACAATACTCCATAATACCCAGCATCATGCCATGAGTGAAGACCTTTCCAACACGTATGAACCCTTCCAAATTCTTCAGTGATTCAAACCTCTCAATTGAAGGAATCCTTTTTTGTCAACATCAGGACTTCTCAAGAAAGTCAGATCAATATTCTCGCTCCTTCACATTCTACAGTTGTCAACGCCAGCTACGATCAAAATGGCAGCAAAACGAGAATGTCGCTTTCGACTTCGAAAAGGCGAGCCTGTTAGCTACTATATGCATACATATACAACATTCCTCAACTTGCCTCGAGAGCTCCGAAACCGAATTTATTCTGAAACCCACATTTTGCCATATCCCTTTGCTTTAGGCTCAATGACACTTTATTATTATATAATAAAATAAAACTTTAAAACACTTTTACAATTAGCTATTATAAAATTATAATTATAATTGTTGGGATACCAATCACCGTGCAAAAGGCATAGTAGCTATTGACTACGCTCTTGCAATGGTGATATTGGTTCCTTGATTGATCTAAGTTCTAAGCTACGGTCTATCGCGAGATGGTTGTAGGCCCTCGAAAAACCCACGATTTAAGTGCCACGGTAGTTCACGTAACCTTGTTTACATGCGTACCGACAAATACAGACTGAAATAAATGTGATTGACATCTAAACGCGTCGATCAAGCGCTAGCAAGGCTTAATGGTTCTGAAAACGAGAACCCCCTATCTAGTGTATTAAAAAGAACAAGAACTGAAACATCCGAAAACAGAATAGGAAGCCATTGGAATCGTATATCCTAAAAATAAGTAGCATTTGGAAGTAGTTGACGGTGCCCTGCTTATCTTTAGAATCGAAAGGTCAAAATCTAGCTCCACTCTTTGCTTTCAAGGGCCCTATTAAGATCCTCCATAGTGTAACTAGTCCCATTATATTTGGCTAGGTGGCGTGTTTGGGACGGTAATGTTGAGAATAGGGAGTAAAAATGGCACTCCAGCACTGGTGCAATTACCATGATGGCACTTAATGGACAATAGTAGGGACTCTGGTGAAGACTGAGTGATCTTGTTGGCTGCACTCTTGACGAGGGTGATGTCTTCCATATGGCTGGCTTAGCTAGCTGATGGATCTAGTTCAACTTGTTCAAGGACCTGGTTGATGAGGCAATCAGGGGCTCGGTAAAGGCTCTGGGACTTGGCATGTAGGGGCATGTTGGGAGTCGTCAGGGGTATGGAGGTTATAAGTAGGGGACTCGGGACATTGTAGGAAGGGTAGAGATTAGTCTTCGTATCAATATGAGTTGATTTGTGCCACACTACTCCAGCACCTTACATTTATACAGAATCTACTATAAACCGCGTTGTAAAGCGTGTTTTTGTTATAATACTTTTTGGGGGTTAGAGTTGTGGTAGTCGGCACCGCTTTACTAGTGCTATTACAATAATTAACCGCTGTGCCTCCGGAAGGAATGGTTCATCAAGTGTAAATAAATGTGGTTTTAACTCAAACGGTATTGATGCATGCTTTTATTAGCGAAAGTGGGGAACTGCGTATTCGTTTTCGCGTCCGAATTCATTTTCATTTTCTTATTCTTATTCGGTTGTAGACTCCCTCTAACCGACAACGTCGCTCTCTATGTTCTTACAAGCTAACTGTACTATGGAGCTATGCGGCTATTGTGAAATGGGATCCCGAGGTTGAGGTTAATACCTGAACTACTTACTGCCTTAAAGCGGCTAGTCTAAAGAGTGGTACTTAGCTCTATATGTGTCAACATTTAATGTGGCTCAAACGCGCGAGTTCACAATATATGTTTAAGGGGAAGTTCTGCGCTGGCCACTCTTTAACCGTATGTGCGGCCTCGTTTGAGTCTCTTTTTAGCGTCTAGTGGAAGTATAAAGTATCCCAGTTTCCCTCGCACCCTCCTATTTACCATGATTGTTTCTTTCTTACCTAACAACACTCAGCAATCCCTCCCTTCACTCTTAGCCTTGCTTACCTTACCCCCTAATCACCAGAACAATGCCTTCAGCAGCTCTCCTACAAGAACATGTCGACCGTGATGCCGCACTCGTCAAAATTATGCACGGCAAGTCGGCCCAGCAAGGAAACGCTTTCATATCAATGATATCAAAAGATGACCAAGCACATCGCATGATTACCGATGAGTATGTGAGGAGATGGGACGTGAATGACGGAGCTGGTGACGACAGTGAAGCGCGAGAGAAAAGGAAGGAGCAGTATATGCCTCTAGTTAATAAGCAAGCCTCCCCGCCAAGTTTCAAATCAAAGAACTCATGCTTATCGTAAACCAGCTACTATGATCTTGCAACCGATCTCTATGAAGAAGGCTGGGCGCAGTCGTTCCACTTCTGCCGCTTTGCAATTGGCGAACCACTTTTGAAGGCATTAGCACGACATGAGCATTATTTGTCGCACAAGATTGGCCTTAAAGAAGGTATGAATGTTCTCGATGTTGGCTGTGGAGTTGGAGGACCAGCCAGAGAAATAGCCACTTTCTCAGGATGTAGTGTAGTGGGCCTGAACAACAACAACTATCAAATTACAAGAGCAAAAGCATATACGGAGAAGGCCGGACTAGCAGACAGAATTACTTTTGTCCAAGGAGACTTCATGGTAAGTTGTTTATATCCGATTTCCTTTCTGCCTCGAATCGGGATGCCCAATTAGCTACAGCCATTTGAGAGCCGCAACTAACTTAGCCTTGGATTAGAACATCAACTTCCCTGAGGATACCTTCGATGCCGTCTACTCAATCGAGGCTACCGTGCACGCCCCTACACTGGAAGGCGTGTACAAGCAAATCTTCCGCGTTCTCAAACCCGGTGGCACTTTTGGCGTGTACGAATGGGTCATGACAGATAAATACGATGACACAGATGCCAGGCACCGGGAGATTCGTCTAGGGATTGAGCGCGGCGACGGTATAGCAAATATGCCATCACGCGCGGAAGCAGTGGCAGCAATCAAAGCCGCAGGTTTCACACTGGAGGAGCACGAGGACCTTACTGCGCGTGGAGATCGCGTACCGTGGTATTATCCGCTCTCGGGGGAATTTCGGAATGTGAATAATCTGTGGGAATTGTTTGGGGCTCTAAGACTCACCAAGCTTGGTAGGACTACTATGCGGACATTACTCAGAATCATGGAATCGGTGAGGCTGGCTCCATCTGGTACGGCACAGACTGCTGATGAGTTGGCTGGCGCTGCGGATAATCTTGTTGCGGGTGCGCGGGAAGGGTTATTCACGCCAATGTACCTTATGTTGGCAAAGAAGCCATCAGTTTAGATTTGAAAGATGCTTTTTTCTGTTTGGATTTGAGAAGGGAATTGGCGATCATCAACCAAAGTTGCCTCCAAAATATGGCCTTGAGTCTGTAACTGTAATTGCGTTAGCACATGTTCTTTCTAAGATAACAAGCGTATTTCACCTTGTAGAAGGAAAATCGAGCAGCTTCAGGACAACACCCAGGCACTTAGCACCAGACTGACCGATAATCGAATCGAGTATTTAGAAAGCACCAGCTTGTTATATGTTGGATTCCTAAGCCGGCAAGCCTTTTTTGGGGGTTGCGATATCTCCGCAGATCAAATATGTGCAATTCGAAAAATCAATCAGCCACGAGTATAGAGACATTAGCAGAAGTTTTATCTAAGGCCAATCTCATTCAACTAACATAGAAATTTTACTACCAACGATATCTAAGCGTTTCAATCCCCCCCCGGGGCGATATGGGACCTCCAGATCAGGCAGCCTGCGTGCACCGGGCTAAAATGGCTTGAGAGTTGTCAAAAGAGGGAGTCCTGTAAAGAGTCGTTCAAAGAGCCTCCCAAGTCACTCTAACCTCGCCCTAATTCTCTAAAATAGACCTCTGCTTATATTTGTCTGTCTTAAACCGAGCTTGCGCAGAGCAATATCCAGCCCTGTGGCACGGATTTCATGATGGATTAGAGCTACATGGCCTCTCATAGTTATAACGGTTAGATATCCGGCTAATAGCACTCGCAAAACTACCTCTTAGACGGTGCGTCCATAAGGATGGTAAGCTATGGTTATATATTGTCGACATTGCTGCAATTGAAGAGGTTTGAGGAGTTTGCGCCTGGTTGAGCTCAGATTGGTGATTTGAAGGCTTCTGTCTCAGACGGAGGTCGCAGACCCAAGCGGTATAGCTGTTGCCTATCGGATAGATATCAGTACGAATATAGGTGCTGTAGGAGTGGTTGTAGATATAGAAGTTGTTGAGATGCTGGGCTACGACAGTACTATAGCATTAGGGACAGAATAATTATCCAAATTCTTATCAGAGGATATTATTGCCTTCAGCATCTACAGCAAGATTGTTTTTCATCATAACCGACAATGAGATCTATCAATGCATGCATTCATATGCGAAGTGGATGCCAAAACCAATATCCTTCTGACTATCTTTGAGCCCCCTGAATTAAGACAATGCATGCACACACGAGTAGGGACCGGCATCCTCCAAAATAACAATCGGTGATGATCACCGATTATTACACCGATTATTAACCCAACGCAAAACGATCGATCCTTCCTAGAGTATGGCCGGCTCGGATGCAAGGCTCCTCCGGCTGCTAGTACAGCACCACACACCTACAGGAAACGAGTACGAGATAGGGCTTTGAGGTTAGCGCTTCCGCTAAGCCATGCCATATATCCCCATAACAATGTCGATAGGTTCTCATACTTCTTAAATCGAGATGATAAAGCAAAAAAAATTGGTGATAGATTGCTTCTGAAAACCTCGCCTAGAGTTGGAAAGCTACGCCATGACCCAATTCACTACAATCTCGGAGCCAAATCCAAGCAACGGAAATATCCCGCCTTCGAACTGGCTCCAGCTCGCTTTGCTGGTCTTCTCGCTCCCTTGGCTGCTCCTCCAATCAATATGGCAAAGATTACTTGGACAAAATAAGATCTCATTTAAAGAAAATCTTACACTCTCGCTTATCAGAAGGTACGGTTAACCATACCGCTGATCTCTATAAAGCAGCTAATACAACACAGAAGCAGCACCCTTCCCCTTCCACTCACGCGCTTCCTCAGCCGAGCTAGGGTACAAAAAATTCTCGATTCCCCGCGGTTTCGCTCCAAAAGCAGCAACCTGTACCAACGAGTGCTTCAGCGAAATGTCGCAGGCTATTGGCTCTGCAAAGGTCCTGCTGGAAGGCCTGTCGATCCAGGAGTATGTGATATCGTAGTATATTATCTCCATGGCGGAGCGTATGTCAGTGGCCACCCTGGGACCTTTTTACTGGCGGCTTTGCGAATTACAGAGATTGCCGCAGAGCGTAATATAACAATTTCATTTTTTGGTCTAGAATATTCGTTAGCACCGGAGGCGAAGTTTCCGACGCAGGTAGAGCAGGCTGTTGCGGGGTATAAATATCTGTTGGATCAGAATATTGATGCTTCGAAAGTTGCCGTGCTAGGAGATTCAGCAGGTGGACATTTGGCGCTGTGCCTCATGGCTTCGCTACAGAAATATCAGTTGCCGAAACCAGACAAAGGAGTTTTCTTAGAGTCGCCCTGGATTGACTTGGCATGTTCGAAACGTGCTAGATATGAGAGCAACAAGTACGTGGACTACATCAGCTTAGAAGCTATCCTTAGGGCCTCAAAATATTTGTTAGGCATTACTATCAGCAAGGAAGCTGCTGCTTTTGTTAACTTCACTCAGCCGTTGTCTGATGGCCTTTCATGGAAGGATATTATGCCTGCTAGAGTCTGGCTCTCCGCGGGCTCACATGAGCTACTTCTGAATGAGATTGAAGAGTTTTCGAGATGTTTGGAGAGAGATGGGGTGAATGTGCATTTTGAAGTCGAGCAGGGAGGGATTCATTGCTGGCAGGGGATGAAAGATGTCTGGGATATGTCCAAGTACTTGAAAAGTACCGAAAGCCCTCTAGTTGAAGGGTTAATGATGGGGACAGCTGTTATTGGAAATGCGATATTGTCTGGTGTGAAATCTACGAGTGTGTGATATTTTTCCTCAAGATTCGCGGCAGAGCATTAGCAAAAACATCAATATTCTGTAGCATATATTTGCATCGGATTCATTAAGACGATTACTTATCATGTCTAACTTTCGAACCAATCACGGTCATATAATTACAATAAGCTGACGAGCGATTGACCAATACAACTTGTGCCTCAGTAGCCTTCCTGATTTAGAGATTGGGGATTAGATCTTCTGAGATGGTAAATATCTATTGAAATGTCGGATCACTCTACCTGTGGCAACACCACGTCTTTACGTGGATTGCTTAGGTTGAATGTGATTGATTGTTGAAGGTTGAATGGAGGAATGAGGATATGCCCCTTCCAGGGTCATGTGACGGTGTCACATGACCTGTCCCCCATTCAATAACTAATCTACGTACAAACACTGGGCATACTTTAAGAATGCCCTGAATTGCTATTGAATAGAACCGATGAAAAGAATCAAAGGAAAGATCAATTTGATTGGCCAGTGGCCAGGTCGATAGGCCTTCCTATTGGCCAGTGTCTCATTCGCAAATACCCCTCCCCAAACCTTCCTTGCAAAGCGCCCTTGCAAAACGTCCTTGCAAAGCGTCCTTGCAAAACGTCCTTGCAAAACGCCCGTAACGCTCCGTAACGTTCCCTATTCGGTTCTCTCCACCCATTCTACGGCTCGGATATCGATTGTATTAGTGTCAATGAGCTGTTTTAGGGCCGTAGAAGCTTTGCTTTTGGTGAAGGAGTCAGCGGGATTGCTATCACCACTTATCCACTTGACTTCCGCGATCTCTCTTCGTTCATATGATTGGCGGAGGCATAGAACGTCGATCATGAGCCGCTTCTCTTGTGTAGTTCCCAGCTTGACGAGGCAGTCGTACAATGACCTTGAATCTGTGCAAAGAACTAAAGGAAGGGTGATATTGAGGATCTTATCGATCGTAGCTTTGATCGAAGCGCCGATATCAAATCCATGGGCCATAGCATAGAGCTCGGAAGCTAATACGCTCCTTGTTACCCTTTTGCACTTGACTGACGACCAGTGAATAATATTTGCTCGATTCTGACTGTCGGCTAGCACTAATATATACCCAATTTGAGATGAGAGATCCTTATTGTTGGCGAAAGAGGAGTCAGTAAATACTAGTAGTTTCAAGGTCTTGATATCTAGCTTGACGAATCGGAGGCCGCGAGTAGAGTTGTCGATTTGCCACTGAAGCCGCTTGTTCAGGGCTTTGATATCTTCTTCGTCAGGGTTAGTTGCCTGGGCTGCAAAAGATAAGTCAAAAGAAGCTTCAGGCTGTGATACAGAAGCGATGTAAGCCCCTCTTGCACGCTGAGCAATATATTGATCCTTAGTGTCGACAATACGGGTCAGGCTTCTAGAGCTAGTAGTTGAAGAGGAACCGGTATCGACAAGCTTGAGGTTTTTGCATTGGCGTTCCTGAGAAAGCGTAATAGTTCCGGCCGCGTCGAGCTCTACAAGACCTCCATTGAACTTGATTGAGTGATCGGGTGTAAGAGCTTCCCTATTCTTGGCCAGTAATCGAGCTTGTTCTAGCTTGCTTTGCTCTAGATTTGCAAAATCGAGGTCTCCGAGAAACAGCGTGTCGTCGGTTTGTAGGCCGACGAGCCCGAAAGGTTGGTTGCTGAGCAAAAGGCATGAGTCGTAAGTTGATTGGCTCATTCCGAGTTCTTTCAGGTGATGCGTGTGGTAGGTTTTGAACCAGTGGTTGCCGGCTTCCGGAACGCCGTACAGTGGTTTGACTACTTTGAGAATTGAGCTTTTGCCTAGTTTGCTGGCTAGTTCTGGTGGAGGCATAATATAAAAGTCACGGTTGAGCTTAGTAGCTGATTGAACATAGGCTTGAGAGATATCTCGGAGGTATAGGGTCTTTACGGGCTGTAAACAGGCCGCAAGGCAAAGTATTAAGCGTTGGCTGACCCGTTGAATTGTGGGTGATTGAGTCAGTACGAGCCCTTTCTCTAGGTCGTTGTAAGCCTGAACGACCAAGCGTGATTTCTCGGAAGCTTGATTAGTTCCTTTATTCTTGATTTCGTCGACGAACCTTGAATTGAAGATTCGCACGCCTTGAGGAACTGTAGCAGGGTCTACGACCTCAAACACTCCTTTCTCCAGCAAGCCTGTAATTTCCAATTGGCGAGAAGCTGCAAAAGGTTCTTGTATAAAAGCCGTGATATCAGGGAAAGAGTTCTTGCGAGGTCTCCCTCGGCCGCGTTTGGCTGGTTGTGGTTGTAGCGGTGGCACAGAAACAGTGATTGAATCCTCGAGCTGTAGCGGCTGTTCGGGGCTTGTAGCAGAGCCTACAGGCCGTGAGAGTTGTGCAGGCTCGTTATCTTTCTGGCTTTCTTCCGTATAGTAAGGCTTTACGGTTGTTGATCGAAAGGTAGTTGGGCCGTGAGGTAAATCGATTACACATAATTCTCCTTCAATTGATATCAGCTTGTATGGGCCATTCCAGTGGCCACGTCCCCCTGTGTTGCCTTCCCTCCATACTAGTACTGGCGAGTTCAAAGGGAGGTCGTGGATAGCGTCGATCCTAGGGCCATTCCGCATGTTGAGAGCGTTGTTGACTTGACGTGCAGCTCTAAGCTTCTTGATTTCTTCCATAGCTTTCTTGAGGGCTGTAGCTCGTTGCTGAACGGTAGCTGGGGGAGCGTCGAGCTCAGTGATTCGTGGATAAGCTCCGTAGACCAATAGCGTAGGCACAAGCCCGTCAGGGCCTGCAGAGTCGTTTACAGCTTTGAAGGCCATTTGCAGGGCCATATCTTTGTCGATATCCTGAATCTCGGCCGTAATAATTTGAAAAGCACGACGCAAAAGGCCGTGGTATCGTTCGACTAGTCCAATTGAGTTGTGAGCTTCTACGGGTGCAGTTTTGATCTTGATGCCTATAGAGCCGGCGTGTTGCTTGAATTCTTTGCTAACGAAGTTCTTGCCGGCGTCGGTAGCAATCAGGTCAGGAGGGCCTAAATAGGTGTCAATCCAGCACATGCGTAGCACGTCCCATGTATGCTTCGCGCTGATATTTTGAAGCCATCTTCCTGCCTGATATCGAGTAGCTTGGTCGACGATATGAAGCAATGGGCTTTTGTCGATGTACATGATATCGACAATAATACAGTAATTGAATTCGATATTGCTATCTTCGATTGTGAACCTGAATCTGCCAGGGGATTTGCCATGCTTTTGGCAGTGAGAGCAATATCGAGTCAAGTGCTCTAAAGCACTTTTGCTGACTTCATGGCCAGCACGAGTTAGTACCGCTTCGAGCCTACCTACCGAAGGATGGCCGAATCGGTGATGAAGCCGGCGTAGCTCTGAATTGGTGAAGTAGCAAGGATTGTTGCCGAAAGAGTTTTTCAGAAAAGACTGTAATGGAGTGTTCCAAAGCAAAAACGAGTGGCCAAAACGACGTACAACTGGCACGTTGCCGTTCGGAGTAACTAGAACGTTTTTCAGATTGTTCAAGTAAACTTGTAAAGAATCCATATCCGCGAGGCTAAGAAGGAATGGAGTGTCTGCTTTGACTATGTGAAATTGTACTTGGCCTAGTGGAGTATCAAGGAGAATAGAGCCAATTGACGTTGTAGATCCAATACCAAACTGTACCCTGACTGCTCCTTTTGTCGAGTCGTCGATGCTGATATTAGAGCTGCTTTGGCGCTGTAGAGCCTGAAGCTGGCCATGGCCGGCTGTCGAGTGCTTAGAAGCGCCGGTGTCGATCATGATACCGTAGAATTGGCTAGAGTTGTAGCGTGATAGATTGGTGGGTGTAGCAGCGTAGGCGTCAGCGTTGTACGGGTTGTTTTCAGGGTCAGCCGCGGAGCTGTTGTTGTAGGTATGGCCCGTAGCGGTGATCAAGTGGCTTACGGATCGATTGTTCAGCTCCGTAATCAGTGAAGTCGCGTCGCTGCTTGCAAGGTAGCTTGTTGCGAAGTGCTCTGTTTGGTCGGTAGAGCTGGGTTCGGGGTTTGTATCAGGAGAGAGGTCGAAATCAAGGTCGGCTTTGACTGTTAGAGCGCTGAAAGCTTCATTGATACTCTCAGAATCACTTTCGCTATCGTCGTCGCCCTCAAAAGTCATGATGTATTGGCGTAGGCTGTCGTTGAAGTGCTTGTTGAAGTTGGGTGCTCTAGTGTCGAACCTGCTCAAGTTACGAGCTTTGAATCGAGCTTTTGCTTCCTCTTGTTCTTCGGAGCTGTGTTTCCACGAGCGGCAATTCTCTCTCTTGCACACGAAGCAACGGCCTTTGTGTCGTGGGCTGTACTGGCGATTTCCTGGGTTGTGCCTTTTGCCGTAATACCGACGGTCCGTAAAGTACGCTGTAGAATCCGGGTTGGCTGCCTCGTGAGTTGCAATTGAGGAGCGTAAGTCGTTGATTAGGCCTGCTACGGTGCTTGCGGGTTTGTAGCAAGCGTACCGGCAGGCTTCATTCTGTTGGCAGGCTGTAATAAGCTTGTTGTGGAGGAAATTTTCAGATCGGAGGCTGATATCTAGGCCATGCTGGAGCTGACGCAGGTCCTTGACTAGAAGCTGAAGGCATTCTGTAGTCGGCTTTCCAGGGTTGCTTGCAATTACGCTTTGAAGAGTTGTATTGTTCCACCGACTCAGTATGCCACGCTTGTATTCAGGGCCTTCGAAGTAATTAGAGGTCGCAGCACATATTTGATCAAAAGTAGCAGTGCCGTTAGTGTTCCTGAGATTGGTGTAGTAGTGGTCGAGAGCTAGCCCTCGTAGCATAATCGAATAGGCCTGAGCTAATGCTATTCTTGGTATACCTGCTTTGCTGCACAAGTCGAGGAAAATAGTCAGCTTGAAGTCAAAATTGTCATTCTCTCCACTGTACTTGATATCCTCGCTGTACAGCTTAGTCAAAGCGGCCAATTCTCTGCTGTAACTGTAGTTCCCTTCTAGCTGTGATTCTATGTTGGGTTCTTGCAATTGCTGAGCTTGTTCTTGGAGCCCGTAAGCCGTAGGTCGTTTTTGTATCCGTTCGGAAAGCTCTACGGATGTTATTTTGCTTAGGCCTCCCGGTTGGCTCAGCAAAGCTTTGATCTCTTCATCTTTCCAAGTATAGCGTTCTTCCTCATTTGCTACGTTATATAAAGTTTGGCTTAGGGATCTGGATTTGTTGTGAAGTGGTACGTAAACGCCACCGTTGTGCAAATAGGCCCGTAAATTCTGGCGGATCGAAAGAGCAACTTTGTTGAATTCCTCTTTGTCGAAGCTTTTGAAATCATCTTGAAAAAGCTCCCAGAGGTCGGCATCCAACTTTGTATACTGTGTGTATTCCCTGATTCTTGCAATCACGTATAAGTTAAGGTCCTCCACTGTGGCTCTCTTTGCGTTGATACCACTATATTGCCACTTCTTTTCATCGATTGGTTCTTGGTTTCCGGGGGAGTCTGCAGAGGTAGCCATAATTAGCTAAGTACGCGTACAGTTCGGTTTGGGGATTGGTTCGAAGCAAATAAGGTTGCAGATCCGGTGTAGCGTCACAAGGATCAAGGATCAAGGGATAGGTTGTAGTTGAATTGAATTGATTCGAGTTCGATATTCTGATCTGAAAGATCTAACTGATCAGTGTCGGATCACTCTACCTGTGGCAACACCACGTCTTTACGTGGATTGCTTAGGTTGAATGTGATTGATTGTTGAAGGTTGAATGGAGGAATGAGGATATGCCTTTCCAGGGTCATGTGACGGTGTCACATGACCTGTCCCCCATTCAATAACTAATCTACGTACAAACAGTCCTAGAAGGAAGGATATGCGGGATCATCTACTTATCTATACCTTCTTTGATTGCGTATTTGAGGATGGAAACAGCGCAGCCACTACTACAATCGCTGTTTTCAGTCATAAGATCGACAAGCCGAAGTGTGACTGCCTTGTCACTCCGTCCGGAGCCTCTCCATTAGACTAGATTAGATCATTAGACCTGATCCGTCTAACATTTGCTCCTACCGAAAGTCCAAAATAGCGTTATTAGACTCCTCCAGCATACTGACAATCTGCAAGCACCAAAACATGCTCTCGGAAGGACATCCTAAAGGGTGATTTCACCTGCTGTGCCCCAGAAAGGAACTGGACCACTCTATCGAAGTCTTTCAAGCGTGGCGTGTTTGAAGCTGTTTAAAAATTGGTGGAATCGAAACAAAGATATCTACGTACGTTTGCAAGTACTTGTTGATGGCGGGAATGATTGATAGGGTGGTCACAACAATGCATAATGCTCATACGTTCCTTAACTTGGGATCCGACATAACACGAATCAAGAATTATTTAATATTGAGCATGTGTGCAATTCCATCAGATCGTTCACATTGATTAAGAGAACGGTCGTATTTTACTCGTATAACACTATGTGCTGTCTACTCATGGCCAATTGGCTTCGGGAATGGCACGTAGCTAACTCTCGCAGAAATCGCAGTTAAAGGCGGAGAAATACCAGTAACTCTAGGATCCGTACCAATAAAGTTATTCGGGAATCCAACATCTAGCGGTTTAATGCTTTCTAGGTATTCGATTTGCGCTGTTGTAAGCTTGATCGACAAGGCCTGAATATTGTCTTGCAGATATTCTACCTTTCTTCCTCCGACGAGAGGAAATACGTTCGTTGTCTTGGACATGACGTACGCAAGTGCGACGGCTGTGACTGAATCGATGCCGTGCTCAACAGCGACTTTAGAGAGCGCCTCGCTGATTCTCGCCTGCTCATCTGTCTGCTCGCTCCCATGGAGACTACGAAGCTTTTCACCCTTCTTCTTTCGCTCGTCGATCTCTTTCTTGCTTTTGAACTTTCCTCCACCTAAAACGTCCCAAGGAGCAAGGGCCATGCCAAAGCTCCTGGCCATAGGGATGATCTCGCGCTCAAAATCACGCATGAGGAGGTTCCAGCGACCCTGGTATATGCTGAAGGGTGTTTTTCCATGTGCCTTTGCGTAGGTGTTTGCTGCGCTGACAATCCAAGCTGGAGAGTCGGAGATACCGAGATACATGACCTTTCCTTGCTGGACAAGGATATGGAGACTATCCATGACCTCCTCAATAGAGGTGGTGTGATCCCACCAATGCACGTACAAAATGTCAATGAAATCCGTCTGCAACTTCTTCAACGAATCTCGCACGCTCATGAACATGCTCCTTTTATGATTGCCACATGTATTGGGTGTCTTCCCCAACCCAAGCTCCCAGGATCGGTATTCGGTAGTGTACTTGGTTGCAATAACCATCTGGTCTCGATTCTTGCGAGCCGCCATCCATTCGCCCAACCAGATCTCGGATTCTTCGTTTTGGTAATTGTTGGCTGTGTCGATGAAGTTCCCGCCGGCTGCAACGAAAGCGTCGAGAAGCTCGAAGGATTGGGATTTATCCATGCTTCCCATGAAATGGGACCACGATTTTCCGATGGACATAGCTCCAAGCTGGAGAGGAGAGACTCGAATGCCAGCGGTAGATGAAAGGATACGGAGTCGTCCAAGCTCAGTAGCTGGCTCTGGGGCGGGTGTCATGATATCTGCCATTGTGGGAGAAACGCTTTTCGATAACAGAGTGTAGTACAATATCGTTTTGTAGGAGTGCGTTTTGGCCACGCGTTTAATAGGTTGTTGAAAAGGAAAGTAATAATGTGTATAAAAGGCTTGTGTAAGTTTATCCAACGGATTCCAAACCTCCATAGCAACCCAGCCATATATATCCATTTTCTCGGCTTGGGATCAATATAAACGAGGTTTGGAATTTCCTCTCACAAATGGGAGCAGGGAAGAGACTGCGGACCCTGAACACTGCGTGCCAATGATGGCCGACATCTCTACAACATCCGGCACTAAATAGGCGCAAATTAAGTTTTTACGTCTTGAATGATAGCATACTCCGTAGAACAAGGGTTATTTGAATGACGCATGATGCCCTTATTCGTGGTTGTAGCTTTGCTTGATAATGGCTAAAAAAGTCAGGGAAGACCTACTACT